>VZTU01012749.1:9833-25001 GCA_013400835.1 Zapornia atra | reverse complement strand
CTCCCCCTTCCCCTCTCCCCGCAGGTGCAGCTGGAGCGGATCCGGCAGGCTGACTCCCTGGAGAGGATCCGGGCCATCCTGAACGACACAAAACTGACAGACATTAACCAGCTGCCTGAGACATGACACCCTGAGGAGCCAGCTCCAAGGCTGCAGTTGGGGTTTTTAACTCATCTTTATAGCAACATTAATTATTATTTAACTCTAACCGAAGGAGCAGAAGCCGACAGAGGGGAGCAGTGCCAGGGGGGTGTTTCTAGAGGGGAAACTGGTTTCGTACTGGGCAGGAAGAGAGCACGAGGGTGACCTGCAGTGTAGGAAGGAGAACTTGCTAATGGAGACACTAATGAGTGTGGTGTTTCGTGTTCCACTGAGTGGGATCAGTCCTTACATTCTGAAAAACTTCCCCTCTTTCAGCCAACTTCATAACCTAATAGAGTTTTGGAACATTGACCCCTTGTCTTTCCCTCTTTCCTTTCCCCCCACCCCACTACTGTGATCAAAGTAGCTGCTGGAAACCATCTTGTCCCTCCAAAACATTGAAGAGCAAAGTGGTTGAAGTTTTTCCTGTTTGAATAGTCAGTAACAGTATTCAGCTAGCAGAGAGAATGAGGTGTAGAGTATGCTGTATGAATATTTTATATTAAAATATGACTTTATTAGCAGGACACTGGATATTGATCTTATTTCATAACTCAGTACTTTGGGGTGGGGTTTTTTTTTTCCCCTCCTTTTTTTTTTAACCATTGACTTTGTGTTGAGGAATCTGATTGCTGCTGAGATGTGGGGGATGTGGGTGAGCTGTGTGTCTCCTGAACAGGGAAATGCTGATCCAAAATAATGAGAAGATGTCCTGGGAATTTAGCTCCTTGACATTTTTCCATTGATTTCTGAAACTGAAAGAAAAGCACAAGAAATGCACTGTTTTGTAATCTCTTCACAAAGGTAATTTCCAATACAGAACTACAAGTGGTGGGGGGGGTGTTTTTCTCATCTCTAAAGCTGAGCAGGACCTGCAATCTCTTCTCTGTGTAACAAAACAAGCCCAAAATCAAACAAAACAGAACCCAGTATGAGAGTTGGCAGGGGATCTGTGCTGGTCTGCTTTGCTCTGGAGGATGACAGCAGCTGTGAAGCTGCTGGCTGTCACTGGGCAGTGTGGAGGGAAGGTGTTCAGTGAAGCAGTCAGCTGGACCTACCTCTTCAGGTCAGCTTAAGGGTGATGGCACTCTCAACCTCAGAGCACAGATGTGAGGGGCTGTGTTACTCTGCTGGGTCAGGTGTGAAAGATACAGTGCATCTCTTCCTTCCAAGTACAGTCAGCTCAGAGCTGACTCCTACACTGCCCTATGTGTTTCTATAACCAGGCATTGACATTGCACTATGCAGGGGGGCAGCAGAGGCAAGAAATTCCTTGTGGTCAGTCAGGTTTGGGCTTCTTGTTCTGCAGATGCATGGTGGTAACACAACCATTCCCTCTCCTCCTCCTCTTTCTCCTTCTCCTGGAGTTCCATGTGCAGGGTTGGATCGCTGGTGTCACGTACAGCTGGTAATGCTGCTGGTGTGAACTGAGGTCTGAAACCAGCCCCTGCTGACAGCTCAGTGAAGAGGCTGGAGGCTGGAGGAGCAGATCATTGCTGCCCCAAAATTCATAGCTTAGCTTTTCCTCCATTGCTTTTTTTATTCACACACTTGGCTGTAGATCTGAAGGTGATTGATGGAGGAAAACCAGAAGTGACAGACACTGCTCAAGCTGTAATGCATACAACTGCTTTTTAAGTCCTTCAATCCTATTTTTAGCAGTGTATGTTCTGCTACTAACAGAATTCAAACAGTGAAGAGGAATGCCTTAAAAAACAGCCAAAAAGGAGCGACCACACTCAGCCCCTTGTCACTCACTGCAAGACTCAAAGGGGTTTATTGGCCTCAGCAATTAATCCCTTCCCTAATCCTGACACCCAAAAGCCATCCTTCCTCCTTCAGTAACGACTGGAGTAAGAGATGGTGGGGTTATCATCTCCTGAAGATGACAACTTCATTTAAAAGTGAAATGGAAATGTGGCTTAGGTTCCTTCTTAATTGGCTGTTGTCAGATTTGGGGTTGTTTTTAAACCTTTCTCACTGTTTGCTGAGCTGGGAGGTGCCAGCAGCTGCCTCCTGATGCCTCAGTCCCATACCAGGCATTTTGGATTCAGCTTTCCAAAGGTCAGGTGTTCTGTTCTGCTGAATAAACTTTGGAGGAAACGAATACAGGCCTTTTAATTAGGAGCTGCCAAATGAAAAGCTTTCTCCTGTTCCCCTTCCTTCCCAAGAACTAACTCCTCCCTGGTTATTTCACCTGTGCAGCAGTGTTTAAGGAAGCCTGGTGTTGTATGGCAAAACTCCTAAGGGTCTCTCCAGCAAGCTGAACACATGAGGAACCACACCTGAAGCCTTATGCAGCACAGGGAGCTTGGGTTGGGTGTCTGGGGTGCCTAGTGCAGGAGAGCAGGGAACAGGGCTGGGAAGGGATGTTCAGCATCCTTTCTGGCCCAGGTGTCGATGCCCTTTGTGGGCAGCCCTCCCTTCCCCTCTGCTCTGAACACCCACAGCCCCAGCCCAGCGTTTGGCACTGGTTTGAGTAGTGCAGGGCTGGGGTGGCTTTTCCTTGGTGGTGTATTTTCACTTGGCTTTCTGGGGGTTTGGCACTGTTGGGCCACAGGTGGTGGCTGCAGGGGGGCCAGGAGCAGGCAATCAGCTTGTCATCGTTCATAGACACAGTGACAAACCTGACAGTTGCTGAAGGAGTAGTGTGTGTGTGTGTTTGTGTGCATGCTTGTGTATTGTTCCTGGGACAGTGATGGCTTGTTGGTGTGGTGAGAGGGGGCTGGGAGGAGGCCTGGCCTGACAGGGCTGCTGCTGACTGCTGCCTTCATTCCCTTTAAACCAGGCAGGTGTAAATAGGTCAGGGAGGGATCTTCCTCTGGGGCTGGAGAGGAAGGGTTGTACAGCTACTGCAGGCTTGTCTTCCTTTTTTACCACCTTATTCCACCCCACACCTTTATGCCTGGTGAAGCATTAGCTGTGACCATTCTAGAGCTGAAAGGGGAGTGCCCTTCTTCACCAGGCAGTGCACACTGCTTATTTTTAAACTAGAAACCTGACTCTTCACAGGAGTGGTGGGAGATGTGCTCACTACCAAGAGCTGGCCTGCTAACCCAGAGGGGCTGTCCCCCTGGGAGAGGAGAGCACAGCTTCTGTCCCTCAAGCTTCTCCTTGACTTCAGAGACTTTAAAGGGGCCTTGATAAAAACCAACCAGAAATAAAAGGGTGCCAATTTTGCAGAGCAAATTTAAGAGACTGTAACTTAAAGTGGCATCAAAAGCTCTTGGTGTAGCTCCTCGTGGGATGGATTGTGGTGGTATCACACATCAAATAGATACATGTTCTTCCCTCCAGTTCCAGGTGTTCTGGAGTTTGATTGGAGCAGGGAGGGGGTAGTTTCTCCTTGCTCAGTAAGAGGTTGTTCCTGGGCACCGTTCAGGTCATATGAGACACACAGAGAGAGGATTAGCAAACTGGCTTCTGATTGTGTAGCCTGTCAGAGGGATGAGCTCAAGGGGAGATCACGTTGTGTCTGCATTCCTGTACCTGTATAGTCTTAACCTGTACAAAAGAAGTGTTCTTGCAGCATGTCTGGTGACGTGTTCCCCGGGGGTACTAACAGCCCTCCTTCCCCTAACAGCTGTACCTTGGCACCTCTTCCAGTGCCACTTTTGTAGCAGTGCAGTACTACTTTTCAGAGCTGAGCTTGACCATGTCACCTTTTCTAAGGGGTGGGGGGAGGGGGACAAGGGTTTCTTGTCCACAGCAGATCAATAATTGGCTGTTTGATGTCAAGACTCCAGAGCTGCCTCCTGGTGAAGGCACAGGGAGTGCTGGGAGGCTCACCCTGCGCTCCAGTGAGCCAAGCCATCGGTGTCCTGTGCAATTGTGGGTGTAGATTTCTGCTGTCTACAGGATTCAAGTGTAACCATTTGTTAACTGTACTGAAGGTGTGTCCTTTATGAAAGAAAGTGTTCCAAATTAAAACAAGCTGCTGAAGTGTGTGAGCTTCTCTGGTCTTTCTGCTCTGCCTCTGGCCACAGCCCTCCTCTGCAGCACCCATGGCCCAGCCTGAGGGTAGGAGAAACCCCCCCCCAGGAGCTCTCTGCTGGAAGTAGCAATTCCCACTCCTGAGCCAGCTCTAAGTGTTACCACCACAACGTGCTGCATTCAGGCTTCAGTGACCTGTCCCACAGTCTCCTTCCCCAGAGAAAAGCAGCACAGCCCCAGCCTGGAAGGAGTCTTCTCAAAATTACTTTTATTTCACAGTCCATCTTTACAAAACAATATGGAAAAGGTGTATTGTTTAACATACAAGTTTTAAATATACAAGGGGAAATGGCAGGGAGAATGCAAGCTCCTCCAGCCTCTGGCTGTTAGAAGTTCACGTGGCTGCGGATGTCGTTGATCTGTTTCACCATCTCCCTGATGTGTTCTCCCCTTCAAGTAAAAGGAAATTACAAGTCAAAAGGCTGCAGGTCATGTTTGCTCAGAACTAATCAGGAAGGGAAACACTTCCTAGGGGAGGGGCAGAGGAGGGGAGCGCTGCTGCAAGGCATTCTGTTCAGTAGAGGCTGGATACAGAGTGCCAGAAGCCCCTTGGGCAAAAACAACCCCAGACTGAAAGGAGGGTGAATGTGATAGATGGCCAGAGCTCCTGGCATGAACTGGCACACTGTATGCTCCAGGCTATCTCCCCAGCTCCAGCCTGTGCCTCAGTCAGCCCCACATGCAGCACAGAGGTTAAATTCTACCCCAGAACCTTGGAACAGAACCGCATGCGAGTGCCAGGGCTCGACTGGTCCAGGAGGAGCCAAGCTTTAACTTACTCTTCTTTCAGGACAGTCTGGATGCACTTGCTCTGGTAGGCACTGAGGCTGATGCTGGGCTTTTTGGGGCTGGTTCCCCGTTCCATCTTTTTCTGCTGGTATTCCTTCTTCATTTTAACCTACAAGTCACGTACAGAAAGAAGATCCAGTCAGCGTGGTACTGCCTGCCACAGGGAAAGCCTCTTGTAGTTACAAACTGCTGTGTCATACTGTCAGAAATCTGACTCTTGGGGTTAAAACCAGCTTGCTTTTGCACCCTTCCTCCTCTCAGAGAAAGCTGAGGCTGAGGGAAGCTGAGGCTGAGGGAGGTGTGTACATGCTGAGGTCTGCACAGAGATGCTGTGTCTCTTGCTAACAAGGACTAGAAGTTGCTTTAGTTCATTGTTCATTTAACACAAGCCTGAAGCTGCTGGGCTGGAAGGAGGTGGTCTCACCTGTCTGATAGCGTTGCTGAGGTGCTGCAGCTGGTCGTGGATCCCCTGCAGCTCTTTCCTCATGTCCTTCTCGCTGTCTGACAGAACAGGAAGCTGCGAGTGGAAACTCCGAAGGACTTTCTTCATCCTTCACATGCAGAGCAAGAAGCAGAGGTAACAGCCCTGCTCCCACGGGCAAGCCTTGTGCCTCTGTCCCTCTTCCCGAGTCTGAGCTGGTCAGACTCCATTCTCCCCAAACAGCAAACCGACTCCCTGCGGCCCCGCAGCGGTACTGAGCCCCAGCAGAGGGAGCTTGGGAAGCCCAGTCTGTCACAGTGGGGAGGCACCTCCTGCCTGCTGCAGAAGAGCAAGTGCTCTGTGCTGAGGGTGGGGTTTGCACTCACCTGTTCATGATGTCTTCTTGCTTCTCTTTGGCCTCCTCATACTTGTCAGCCAAGCGCTCGGCCATTTCCCGCAAGCTTTTCCTTTGGGCAAGGGAGAAACATCCATTTACTTGGGACTGAGAGGGGCAGGGCAGGGAATGAGACCAGGAGCCTGAAGAGCCAGTGACCCCATGTGCTTCATCCCACCTGGAAATGCCTTCACTTCTCCTTGGCTGCACCCTGCATGCTTTTCCCACACAGGATGCGGTTCCTGATGCTCGGCCTGACCAAAGGATCACACTCACCTTTCCTCTCGACAGTAATTAAGATCTTCCAGTTGTTTCTTCTTCTGTCCCCACAGCAGCTTCACTCTGAAAAGCAGAAGGGACATGGAATCAAACTGCTCCCAACAGCAGTCAGGGGAGTCAGGATTTAACCCACACAGAGAACAGGACAGAAGGATGAATGCTCCTAGGAGTTCGAAGAACTAAAGGCACTGAGCAATGGGCAGCAGAGAGAACAAACTCCTCCATCCTGGGCTAACTTTAGAGCATGAACAACTAACTGCAATCTGAAGCAGCAGAGAATAATTAAATAAATAATTATTTAATGCAATTCTCCTTGGAGCAGCTTTTGTCAGGATTATCCCTGAGATCAAAGGCTTCCCTGCCACCCCCAGGCTGGCTGACCAGGCACAAAGGCATTTTGTAAGGTGTGTGCCTTTGCTTTTCTCCTTCCCTGATGAGCCTCTCTAGAAATCAGGTGCTGTGCTCACCCTGCTTCTAACTCTGCTCATGGACTCCATTAGTCCTCCACAAGTACATTTCACTTGTTCACAGGGTTATTCCAGAAGAGGAGGTTCACTGCAGCACGTTTCACAGAGACACTGCACAGCACATGTTTCTGAGGGCTTTCTCTTACCTCTGCTGAATCTCCTCCTTTGCCAGGTCCTGTTTCAGTATGTATTCCTCCCTGAACACTTGCGTGGCTCTGCTGAGGAGCTGAAGGCATTCTTCAGGAGGAGGAGCAGCATCTTTATCAGCAGACCTTAAGGAGAGACAGCTTGTTTGCAACCCTGCTCCAACACAGCTTCCTAACAACTCACAGGACAACAACAACTGCTTCCTAACAGCTCACAGGATTCAGGAGAGGCCCCTGGGGGGCTCAGTTAAGGAAGTGAGGGACTAGAGTTAAATCACAGAATCACAGAATCTTAGGGGTTGGAAGGGACCTCAAGAGATCATCGGGTCCAACCCCCTGCCAAAGCAGCTCCCTATCTCAATCCCTCTGCTATTAATCATTTATCTTACAGGAGGAACTCCCACACTATGTAAAGTATCTTAACAGCTTTATAACCCAACGGGACAAGCAGTGAGCACCGAATCAGCCGCGGTCAGCCCCGCTCCCAGCAGGACTGGAGCAGGGTGATACACCCTGGAGCTGCTGCCATCCCTGTACAGGGAGGGAGGCCTGAGTGGGATGTGCTGCTGCACACACAGGGCATTCCTGGGAGTCTGAAACCCTCCTGACTTACTTGAGGAGCAGGGGATTGGCAGACCCGCGCTGCAGGATGCTTCGGATGTGCTTCTCAAAGGAGTGCTGGGACTCAGCCAGGATGCGGAGAGGGGAGACAGCCATGTCTTTGTCTTCCTTGGTGCAGAGCAGGGGAGGGGATGCAGGATGGACTGTACTTCTACCAAGGAACAGCACAGGGGAGAACAGTTCAAACCAGAAGAGTTTCAACTGTGTCCCAGTTAGAATGGTAAAGTGAGGAGCTCAGGCACTGGGGAGTTACTGTGTTACAGCAGGACCTGGGCAATGTTCCAGGAGAAAGTATTTCAATTATGTGGTAAATCCAGCTCTAGCCAAGGTCAGTGGAGCTCCCATCCCACATCTTTCAGTCTGGCTGCAGCTGGAACTAGCAAGAATCACACCTCTCCTTTCACTTGCAGAGAGGAGAGGTCTGTAAGGAGGTGAGCACCCACTGGAGCAGCCACAGTGAGGCAGCCCCAAACCCCAAGCAGGGGGGCTTCAAAGGGCTCTAAGATAAACCCTACTGGAAGGCACTGCAGAATCAACAGGTCCAATCATAAAAAAGGTCTGCATTAGCCTGATGCTCATACTGGCTCCATGAGTAGTAAGGGCTGCCTGGCCTGGAAGCTGCCACTGAACTGTGCAAGTGCAAATCTACCCCAGCCACACTCACCTCACTTCCCACAGCCCAAAGTAAAGGGCCTTTGGAAAGGCACACCATGTTCCCACTGCTTCAAAGCCACTTCATTACCCACTTTGCTTCCCTCTCAGTGCCCAAAGAGACTCTCTGTACTCTCTAGAAACAAGTTTCTGATGTGCAGATTTCCTCACACCAAAAATGAAGAGAAAAAACCCCCACCAACAACACTGTCAAGACCCTTTTGATGCAAGTTCTTGTCCTAATACTCTCTAAAAGCGATATGATTACATCCCCTACAACCACCTTAGCAGTAGTAATTAACTAATTAACACTTAAATGCTCAGGCATGGAGTGCTGAGAAGGCAAAGTGAATTCTGGGTGTTGTAGAGGTGCAGAAATCAGGAGTGGGAGGATCAAAATCACTTAAAGAAATCTACTATCCTGACATCCTTTTCATGCATCAGCCCCAGATTCCAAACTGACTGAGGACGTACAGGAGAGGCCTGGTGATGCACTCATAGGTGTTTGTGATGCAGATCATTGTGGGTCCCAGGATATCACAAACAATCCAGAATCCTCTGATGGGAGCAGGCTGCCTGAAAGGGAAGCAAACACAAGAGTTAGGCATTCAAAACAGAAGTTCTCTGTTCCCAAAGCTGTGTGAGTTCTCTCTCTGGGAGAAGCTCTGCCTACAGCCACCAGCCTGGTGCATTTCACTGAGTTAAGAACCAACCCCCCCCCCAGAGTGAGCCCTGTGCACCAGCTGCTCCCATCCTGGCAGGCAGAAGCAGCAGGACAGATCCCACTGCAGAGAGGGAGCACTGCTACACCTCCCCTGTGAAACAGGAGCCCAAACCCTGCTGTGACCCAGGAAACACTGCATGCTTCTGGTGTGAGGCAGAGGCACAGGGCAGGTGCCCCAAATGCCCTCTCCCCACCCCAGAGGAGATACACCATCTCTACTGACTTAGGGAGCTCTGCAGAGGAAAGGACTTTTACACCCAGCCAGACACATCTGTATTTTCAGTGTTTACTGCACTGCAGCCATGATCAGGCCTTACCAAAGTGAGGAAGAAAAGCATCTCAAGATACATTAGAGGGCCCAGCAAATGCCTCTGAAGCCTGACAGCTCACCAAATCACCTGTTCTTCCTAGGCACTGTTTGATTCTTAACAAGCAGGCACGTCAGTGGCCAAATGAAGCCTCAGAGTTCTCCTGGATCAGGTAAATGGAAAATTTCTCCTGGTCTGATGGATGATTTTCAGGCAGTACCACAGGACTTCAGCTTAATTCCCTAACTGCATTAAGAAACCTTAGGCACAAGTTGCTTATTTGTTTCATTACAGCTCTGTTCAGCTGACTGCATTGTTGTTAATGGTGAGAATGTGGCAGGAAGAAGGAAAATAACATTTTCCACAGCAAGTTGGAAGCAACAGAAAGGGGCTGGTTCTTACCTGCATGGCAATGGCTTTGTACACAGGATATGTTCAACAAAGCACTTCTGTTCTGCTCCCAACTCTTGTAAGCTGTCTTTGTCTTCTTCATCTACAAAGGGATTTGTCACAATGCAGGAGTTCTGCTTTGCAGAGGAAGGGATTCCCAGTATTGCCCACATCCACCAGCTTGGTGCTGGCAAAACGCAGGGGGTTTGGGCAGTAACCTCCTCCTCCTGTGTGCAGCAGCCTCACACCACTCACCTGACCCCAGGAATTTGTGCAGTTTGTTGATCCATGTCAGGCCCACGCTGTGGACACCAGCCTCGTGTGTGCAGTGGTAGCGAGAGGGGCATTTGGGGTCTGAAATGCAAACAGCAAAGGTTAAGGCACTGGACCAAGAACAAACTCATCCTGCAAACCTGCATCCTTGAACAGGTGTATCAAGGTGTTCTCCAGCCACCATTAACACCCTGTGGCAAGTGCCACAGTCATTTGGATCCAAAAAATGAGCTCAATGTGTCAGGGTTGTGGGTTTGCCCCAGCTGAGAGCACAGCACCACACAGCTGCTTGTTCTTTAACAGGGAGCTGAGAGAGGGGGAGAGGGAAGGAGAAGAAAACCCCAGGAACCAAAACCTGGTGAGTTGGGATAAGGAGAGTTTACTGGGATAGCAGAGAGAGAGATGGAACAATGATAACAGGACTTTAGAGCAAAATATATGGAGCTGGTGTTGCACAATGTAGTGTCTCACTGAAACACACAGCTCAGGCTGTGCAGCCCAGAGCCATCCCCAAAACCAGACTGTCCCCAAAGCCTGGAGCTGCCTGCCTCTCCCCCCATCAGCCTCCCTTTATGCTGAGCATGGTGTAACTGGCATGGGATAAACCCTGTGGCCAGTTCGGGTCCCCTCCCCTGGCTGTCCCCTCCCTTCTCCTTAGCAGGGAAATAGGAACAACTGCAAAGTCCTTGACTGCTGGGCAACAGCTGGAAACATCAGGGTGTTCCCAGCACTGCTCCCATCCCAACTCCCAAACATTCCATCCTCTATCAGAAATTAACCCCATCCTAGCCAAAACCAGGACAGTCAGCCATGTAGTTAAAGAGTTCAGCATAAAACTCCCTGGAAAGGGCTGATGGCTTGTTTTGAACTATCACACCAGGTCTGTAACAACCCACTGGATTTTGAGGGGAAGATGGGTTAAAGCCATGAAGATGGGTTCAGAAAGACCCACTCACTTTGTCCTCCCCACCTCCTGCCCCATGGCTGCACTGGGCAATCAAATGAGCAGGAGTCAATTCTTCCCTGAGGATCACCATCCCCACAGCCCATCCTGACATCTTTGTCATCATCCCAGCTGCAACAACAGCTCAAAGGGCCCAGTGGTAGGTGACCACACACAACGTGCCCTTGAGTAAACACTGACACACCTTCCCACCTGCTCCTTCCACAGTTTCACTGCAGACATCAGGCAAATCCTTATTGTAGCATCACTGTCCGACTGACACCACTGAGAATTTGTGATTAGATGGATCCTAAACACATCAAGTAAAAGGCAACAACCTAACCAACAGCCCTACCTCGGTGCAGTTTGATGGGGCAAGAGAAATCAGACTCCAAAGGCTCCTCTTCATCCCCTGAGGCCAGTTTCAGTGCAAGTTCCAGCTCCACACATTCAAACACGTACAGGGAAGGGATAAGATCGGTGTGTGGGTCCCAGGACTTCTCTGACTGTAAAGAGCATTGAATTCTGTGACACAACATGTCACTGGAAATGCTGACAGCATCAAGGAGCAGTTACACAATGTAGCTGAGTGCACTAATTGTCAGGGAAAAGTAGTTCCAAGTCCCTTTATTTTTTTAATAAGGAAATGTGTCCCATAAATAAGGTTTCTCCTTAGTAGATCCTCTTCAAAACAGTCCAGTACTAACCCTGAGCTACCAACAGGACACACAGCAGTGACAGTTCAAATACAATCACCAGAGAATTGCAGAGACTGGCTGGAATGGGAGGAAAACTTGCTATCTTGTTATAAAAGAGCACAGCTTTGGGACTTGGCATTCACTTCCCAGCACTTTGGGATCTTCCAGCCAGGAACTCTGACTAAGAAAACAAAAACTTGTCTAGAAAAAAAAAAACCAACCCCAAACCAACCCCAAGACAAGGTACCTGCTCATCATCCTCTTCTCCATCCAGCACCACACAGTGATAAAGCATTCCTGACTCAGTGGCAATCACCAGGATGTTGGGAACACAAGGCAGGCAAAGGATGGCACAGGCATCGTAGCCATAGTTATCTTCTGCAGCAGGGTGCATGGGCAGAGGGCCGAGCAGCCTCCCGAGGTTCCCAGTGCTGCAATAAAGGAAGGAGATGTGTTCACAGCACAAGGTGTGGAAGGAGAGCTCCCCCTGGCTGCAGGGGGGGGTGGTCTGCTGGGTGGGAACTACAGGATAAGGGTGATTTTAAAAGGGGAAAAAAGAACAACAAAAAAAGACCAAAATGGTCCAGCAGTTTGGAGTTCTGTCTGATTCCCCTTGGATCACAGCAACTCTGATCTCTGAGTCTGCACTACACCGACTTGGGAGAGAGCTCAGAGAAGGAACTGGAGCTCAGCAATACCCTTTTATGCTTTGAACAACCACCACTGCCAAGAAGTCAAGAGGAATCATTTTAATACAAGAACACAAACTATTCATGGAAAGGCTCAAGGTCATTATCTTCACCTATTAATTACTTTCTTACTTAATAAAACATTTGAGAAGTGGTGTTGTGTGGCCTGGCATTTCCCTGGGCAGAGCTTTTGAAGCACTAAAGCCTGTTTCACTGCCTACAAACAGGAGCTGCTCAAAGCTTCATCACTCCTCATGCAGAGGCCACCAGTGCTGTTTCGACCCTCACTACCACACAGTCATATCCAGTTAGGCTACAACTACCCCATAGGCTTTCTACCACCTTCTTCCTTTTCTGAAGTGATCTGTTTCTTGTGTCGTGCTTATATTCGTTACAACAAATGAAGGAACACAGGGACATGCCTGAAAACCCTCTATAACCTTAAAATATTCCTTTTCCCATGATGGAAAAGCTGGAACTGACCCTTCCTGCTCCATCCAAAGCTAGGAAAGCCTGTGCTGTGAACCAAAGGCCCCAAGCCCCACCTAACAAACAGCCTCAACCCCACCTAACAAACAGCCTCAGCCCCACTGATCTTTTAGCCATCTTCATTTCCAGTTTCTGACTGGAGGCAATGGACAGTGGGTTCTCAGCAGTGGAAACTGCACCACTGATGTGTGGCTGGAAAAGGGTGATTTGGGGATTTTTGCCTATTAGCACTGCCACAGAGAGCTGAACCAGGCTGCAAGACAACACCACTCAGCCCAGCGTCCATGCCAAGAGTCTCAGCCGAGCTGAGAGGTGGCTCTCCCCAACCCTAACCTCACACAGACAGCCCACGAAAAGCTGAGGGTGAGTGGGATCTTACCTCTGCAGCAGGCTGACATAGGTGAGGAAGGTCTCCCCGTTCTCATACAGAATGTAGAGTGGGTAGGCCAACACCTCTTCGCTGCCTCGCTGCTCCAGGGTGTGCCTGGGGACAGCCACCAGCGGGCCGAAGTCAAACGCCACGGCGGTCTCTCCCAGCGACGCGGTGTAGGCTCTCCTAGGGATGGGACAGGGTGAGACACCTGAAGTCAGCAATGGCTGGGAGAACACAGGGCTCCTCACCATCAGAAGGGCATGGAGGTCCTGGAGTGAGGCCAGAGAAGGGCAACCAGGCTGGGGAAGGGGCTGGAGGGCAAATCCTCTGAGGAGTGGCTGAGGGCGTTCAGCCTGGAGAAGAGGAGGCTGAGGGGAGACCTTCTCCCCACCTCCCCTGCCCTGCCAGGAGGGTGCAGAGAGGTGGCTGAGGATCTTTTCAGCCAGGGGACAGGAGATGGGACAAAGGGCAATGGGCTCAAGCTGCCTCAGGGCAGGGGCAGAGCAGATGGGAAGGAAAAGTTCTTCCCTGAAAGAGTTGTGGGGCTGTGGCCCAGGCTGCCCAGGGAGGCTGAGTCACCATCTCTGGGTGTGTTTAAAACAAGGGGAGATGAGGTACTGAGGGAAATGGTTTGGATTGGGAATGGTTGTGACTCTGTGAACACAAGTATTTAAGTAGGTCCATCAGGACATGCCAACAGATACTGCGAGCTGCCAGCAGGAAATCAAAAGACAATCTAATTTCTGCATTCCTCACTCAAAAAACCCTTTTAAACCTCATTTAAGGTGTGTTTTCCAAACAACCGCTCTGCCAAACACTTGACAGGACAGTTTACTCCTGCTTTCAGAATTAAAATTGGCAAAAAACCAAGTGCCCTAGTAACTTGGGCCTAGTAACTAGGGCACTAGTCCTAGGGCTGCAGGAGTCCATGAGAAGATCCACATCAGATTTTCAGGTGAATTTATCCCTTACTGAAAACACAACTGAGGGGGCAGAGCTTGTTCTGTCAAAAGCATCTTGAAATACAAACCCTTTTTTGATTGTGAGCGTCTCCTCCTCAGTGTCTGAGAGAGCAATCACCTTGATGGGTGTCTGAGGCTCCTTCAGGCTGTAAAACCTGGAGGGAATAAACAGCAGTGGGTCTGTTCAGCTGGCAGTGTTGCACATGTCCCTGCTGATGCAGGAACAACTCTTATCAGCCTAAAGTGTCCCCCATTCTATTTTTTACTAGTAATCCTGGTAAGAATGGGAAGGCACAAATATCTAGTGGAAAATCACACTGGCCTTGACAAAAAGAACATACCTGGATAATCAACCACAACTAGGTTTTACCTGATGGTGTTGTCTGAAGTGAGGAGCACAATGTGGGGCTCTAATGTCTCACAGGGGTACCAGGCAGCGTGCTTCAACGTCAGAGATGTGGAGGTTGTGAAGAACCGCTCCGCGATAGGGATAGTGCTGGGATACAGAAGGGAAAGATGCACTGTCACAGGGAAAACCAGAGCTGCTTCTAAAGGGAAATGGGGGCAAGAGGAGCTAGAAGCCCAAGGAAAAGGCTTCAGCCTTTCAGAGTAAGACATCAGCTGGAGTTGGAGAGGCAGCTTTAGCTGATAGTTCTGCGTGGAGCTGTGGTTTTAGCTGAAGGACCCAGGGAGGCTGGGGAGCACTACAGAGCGGCACCTCGCTCCTCAGCCCTCACAGAAAGTGCAGAAGGCCGTTTGCATGGGGGCACTTGGCAATCAGCAAGGCCCTGAGCCAAAGTGGCCTGCTTTGCCATTCTCCCTGCAACTCCCACCCAACCAACGGCTGCTGGATCGGCGTGGCCATGAGAGAGGAGGCCGTCGAGGGGCAACAGCAGGACAAGGATGACGTTAACCGCCTGAGTTCTCACCCACCTACAGTTCACCGTGGATTTCCCACCTTCAAACTCCGAGTTCTTCCCCCAGCGCTTGGGCAGCTGCAGCACCATGAGCCCCTTCGTACCGATGAGCGCCACATGATGCTGCGTGGGGCTGAGCAGCGTCTGGTACACCTCAAAGAGGGGCGGGTTGATGCAGATAAGGGTCTGGAAACACAAGCGGCACAGTCAGGCACAGGCCATTGACAGCGCTCCCGCCAAGTATGACACCCCTTTACGTTGGGCAGCGAGTTACACAACAGTCGCAGGGTGTGGAATGAGGAAAGAGCTACCTCCGGGCCACAGCAGAGCCCGGAGTCCCCCGGGTTCACCGAGGACGGACACACCGAAAGCGGCTGGTGACTGACGGCCGGGCGCCTCAGGGAGCCGGGGGAAGCCTCGGGGAGCGGGGAGAGCCTCGGGGAACGGGCGCCCCAGGGAGCGGGGGGAGCCTCGGGGAACGAGGGGAGTCTCAGAGCGCC
>VZTU01012741.1:15119-56638 GCA_013400835.1 Zapornia atra | reverse complement strand
CCTGATGCATCCCAGGATCCCAAAACACTCAAGCTGACACATAATGACTTGCTTCTTGCCTTGGTGGGTTGTACTAAAGGCAGGCAGGCTGCAATTTCTTCTGGTTGAAACTGCACACACCTTATGAAAGGTTCAAAATCTCAGCAAATTTTTATTTATATGCATGTAGTTTACTAATCAGGAGTAGCTGGATAGTTGTGATACTCTGTTAAGCCCTATTTTATCTAATTAAGTACCCTTCCCTCTAAAGAAGGATGTTGCAAAATTATATTGGAGTTATGCATATGTGCTGGTCTTTTTGTGGTACTGTTGAAATAGAGTTGTATTGAAATGGAAAACTCATTCTAACAAATGAAGGAGCCATCTATTAGTTCTGCCAGCACTGAAATATATTGCTTTAAAACTAGAATCTCTAAAGGAATAAAACCAAACTATTTTCCTTTTCAAGCTGTCAAGTACAACTAGAATTTACTTTTTTTAAAAAAAACCTTTTTCCTGACATTGTTTTGTTGGTTGTTCTGTGTTTTATGTGGGGTTTTTTGTGGCTTGGTGTGGTTTTAGTTTTTTGTGTATTTTTCTGTGAACTTCTTTAATGCTTCCTGAAAAGCACTGAACTGATCTGGATCTCTGGAGGGATTCACAGAGTTGCTTGTCCTGGTTAACAGCAGGGTGATGTTCATTACTATGACTGAGTAGGTAATTAGGCTGATAATACTAATTCAGGTCTTGATCACTTTGATAACAGCAAAGAATGAAGCTGATAATTAGGAACTGTAATTTGTTAATTGGATATCTGTTCACAGAGCCTAGATCAACTACAAAAAAAAGATTAGATAAATAGTTTTTTGCTTTCTCTCTCTTACATTTCTGGTAGATCAGAAGATTCAGGGGAAGGATCACCATAAATTATTGCTTAATTTTGGAGAGTCAAAAATGGTTGGCATATGCATTACGAAATAATTACCTATTGAACTATCAATCATTAATTTTATATTTTTAAGATCACATTGATGGGTTCTGTAACAAAACAGATCAAGTTCCTTAATTCTGGGTGAAAAAGTCACTAACACTATTAAATACGTTATGATGTAAATGTAAAGATGAAGTTTATCTAACCGTACCAATCAACGGTTCAGCATGCCAAAGCTAATTTTATACATTAAAAAATATTTTGCCCAGGATTTTTCTCATCTCTCTAATGAAAAATATCTGCTTTGCCCCTCTGCATAGTGGAGACATGAAAATTGCAATTTAAGATCTTTTAATCTTCCAAATTCCAAGCTGATTTGTGTCAGGACATTCTACAAAGGCTGTTCTAGCTGCTTTCCTGGACTTCAGTCTGTGTGGTTTTCCTTCTTCAGTGACTCTTCCCAGCACTCAAAATCTGTGCCTTCAAAATGGTGCTCTAGAGCTTTATTCACAGTTATGTAAGGGGAGGCATGTACTCATAACACTTTCATTCTTATCTGTGAGAGAAGGACCATAAAAATACCTCCTGATGCTAATTTAAAAAAAAATGTTCAATTGTGTAGACCAATTGTTGTTTGCTCTCTGAATAGTGACAGAAGATTGCTGTCAGGAATTGTTACTGGCACAATGAATTTTAAAGTGACATTGAAGAGCATTGTAAGAATATATTTCACAGCTGGAGTAGGAACTTTCAGTAGAAAGTCATCACCTCAACTCTGATGTCCATGGCTAAAGAAATGGGCATATTTTGAATGTTTACAAACACAGTGAAAAACAGGCAGCAGAATACACGTTTTTAGGAATTACCTGTAATGTAGCATGTAAACAGCATAAACAGGAAACGTGAAATCATAAACAGCTTTTAAACAACATAAAAAGTAACACAATAATCTACTAGGGAAGTCCTAAAGAGAACCCTTTTGTTCTGAAGTTTCCCATTGAAAAAATGTAGGTGGAAATTCCATAGCTTTGTGGAGAAAGGGTTGTTTGTTAGGTAGTTGTCTGTAACTCAAGAGAAATAAACAATTTTCAGTGGCAATGGCCATAGAGGTGAGGCCAAAATACATGCTTTTGCATAATGTGAAATACAGGCACAGGAATGCAAGTGTATGAGCTAGGGTTTATAGATTCCCACTTTCTATAATTGTTGCATTAAAGGCATCATTAAATCATGAGTGTAATGGAGCACATTGGTGCCTTCTTTCCTTATGAAAGAAAGTTTATATTCCTTTCTTTTGTCCTCTTTACCAACTGGCCAATGCAAATCGCAAACAGAAAAATTACCTTGACAGTTAATGGAGTGACAGCAACGGTGGACCAGGATAATTAGAAAAAAGGTGGAAATGTATTGGGTAGTTTTGGTGTATCTGTGGTATGGAAAACCATTTTCTTTTTTTCCTGATGTAAAACTTTTGAGATCTGCTGGAAGTTGACCCAGAACTTGCTTCTTGTGTGCACTAACTTCTTCTTTAGATGCTTTTATGAATGCACTGTTATTTTCTGAATCTCTTTTCAATAAATGCTTTTGATCAATTTTTACATCCAATTAATTGCAAAGCAGCTTTTGAAAGTATTTTCCCTAGCTTAATGTCAAGGGAATCCCAGGCCTTTAAGTCTGGACAAACTTGTGTGGGCAAAGGATCACAAGCAGATGGATGTCTCATGACATCTTCAAAACTTAGTACACTTCAGCTGTGATCTGATAATGGCAGGCACCATGGATTGTTCCTACTCTACAGAAGATACAAAGCTGAGATACCCTTAACCCTCTGTGGTGCTGGTTTGATTCAACTCACTGTACCGTGCATTCACACTGGTCTGGGGAGGTGTCTGGTACTAGTAACTTGTCTCAGCTGAGGCTTACATGATGTGTTGAATCATTGGCTGATGGTTGCCTGATCAGCATCTTTATGTCTTTCTGTAAGTATAAAGAGAGTATAAGGCAGATTTAAAGAAACTTCCTTTGTATTTAAGAAACAGTTACCGAATCAAAGAAAAAGGCCCTGGTAAGGAGCTAATAGGTGTTTCATGTCTTCTAGAAGGCCATATTTTAACTATTGAAAATGATGTACTTAGTGCTTTTGGGTAATGTTTCAGATAGGGGTGGTACGAACTGGAGTTAGTGTGGAAAGAAAAAAAAAAAGTCATAAGTGATTTTCAAAGCCTTAGGTATCATTCTAAAGCAAACTGCATGATCTTGGATGTGAATTGTCCCACTGAATTGAACACAGTTATTCTGAGGGAACGTCCTGTCATAATGAGGCATGGTCTGAGTTGTCTGAGGCCAGTGGAGAATGAGATGTGCTGTTTGCAGTTATCTATACAGAATAGCTTATTTATAATGAGAAGTCCAAGAAATCCAGGTCCTTGTCCAACTGGGGGAAAAAAAAAAGAAAAAAATTGTTTGCTCCTTTCAGTTGTGCAGTGTGAGGTTTGATTCCTCTTTTCTTGTTACCTCCAAGCAGAAAGATTTTCAGGAATATGCCCCATGACTCGAGGTTGTCTGTTATAAATCTCCTTTCAGTGCAAAGTACAGCTAGTTAGTCTTAAAGTCTGGTGGTAGTCATGTTTACGTTGGAAGTACAGACCTGCATAAGTATTTCAATAAAATACTGCAATACTACATGCACTTTCATTCATAGAGCTTGGGTTGTTTATACTGGGCCCTATATATTTTTTTCTTCAGGTTTTCCATGCAGACCCTGAAATTCATATTTTATATCTTAGCTCTGGTGTACTAACCCCAACTTCACAAGGGAGTGGAGGGTGAAGAGTGAGAAAGGGGTCGGTTTTACTCTTGGAAAAAGCTCTTAGGCAAAGCACTTCTTAAAGCAACGGATTTTTTTGCTATCAAGTTTCCTAGTCCCTTGTTGCTCCCCACTGTTCTTAAGAAAAGGCTAGTTCTTGAGTCCCTCAGTGTGCTCTGTGCCAGAGGAGTTTAAAGTTTTCTGAACACCAAAATTGAATGATACGCATTAATTTTCTTTGCTAAATAACATGTGCTCTGCTATATGTTTCAATCTGTCTTTCATTTGATTTATTAGGCACACATTATCAGTGTATAATGAATGTACAAAGTTATTTCTCTTAGAAATGACAACTATATAAATAATTCAAATAGAAATCAAAATTACTGTGGCTTGCCTTGTGGTTCCTGCCCTAGCAATCTGACACCGCAGGATTATATGGCTAAGGAATGCTGCTTTTGAATGATCGACAAAGGATTTCACTTCCTCTACATGAGAAGGTAAATAATGTCAAAATGTGAAAGAAAAAATGAATATACTATGACTGGTCAATAGGTCCTTAAAGTGGAACAAGGCTCAGAGGAGACAGGCTGGGGCATTGTGCCTATGAAGCTTGGGGAATAATGTAGGGTATGACTAAAAACAACTGTTGCAATGAGCAACAGACTTTATCTCTGGAGTTTGGAAGGGGACCTTTGTTTTTAGATAAAACAGTTGGATCAACTGGTCTTGTCAGTGATTCTCCCTGCACTCCCTAAGGAGTGTGGATGTCTCCCTGAGTTAGGCGAACCTGAGTGGGGAGAGCAAATAGGTGGCTCAGCCCAATGTAGATTGTAAAAGCCAGAGAGACCAACAGGCTTGAGCTGACTTCAACCCCTTCACTGTGACTGGGGAGGTGCAGCCTCCTAATGGGAAGCATGTTCTGGGTACCAGGAATGGGAATCACATTGACACTGCGATTGAACTGTGTATTGCAATTGCTGTATTTATTTATTTATTGCGAATGCAATATATTTTGTACCGCTCCACTAAATTAGAAATACAGTATTCCATCAGCCATCTTGATATTAAACATTATACCCTTCATGCATGGAATATAACCAGCTTGGAGAATATTTGACTCTGACAAATACTGCTAATAAGCATGGTCCTGCTAGAATGATTTTTCTCACGAAAGCAAGATGTAGGCATAAAATAAATGCTCATTCTATATAATTGTTTAATGTCTAAACTGGTACTAAAAAAACCTATTAGTTGAAAGCAAATGGGCAAATGAAAGGAAATACAATGCGCTGAAGGACAGAGTGTGTGAAATTGGCCACTGGGAAATGAAAGGGCTGACTAGAAGCAGAATCAGAATGTTTCAGTGCAAATGTAGGCCACACATGTAATGACTTTCAAGGAAACTGAATTTAGCTTTGGATGGGCCTTTGGGCAGCCTAGGCTAGTGGAGGGTGTCCCTGCCCATGGCAGGGGGGGTGGGACTAGATGGGCTTTGAGGTCCAAAGCATTCTGTGATTAATAAAAATACAATAAAAAAAAAAAAAGGCAGTGAAAATGAATGTTTTCCGACAATACTCAGATTAGCATTATAAGTTTTTGTACCTACATGAGTAGTTTTATTATTAAATCAACTGCAAAATTTGGTTGCTATTTTCTTGTAATCATCTATATGTGATGATCTAGGCATTTCCATAAATAAGGGGGAAAATGCTTTTTTACTGAATTTTTTTCTGCTCCAAATTCTTTTACTGCTTTATAGGTAAGACGGAAGAATGTTGGTTGGGACAAAAGTTAAAAATACTGAAATATTAATACTGTGTAAGACTGTATATAATTGTTCTCATATTGCTGATTAAATGATTAGCCTTATTTTGTTTTCTGTAGATTGAGAGCATACTTTAAAGTAACTGGTCCTTCAAAGTTTGCTTAAATGACACAGTCTTATTTTCTTAAAGCTGAAGATTCTTGTGTGGAAATGAAATGAAACAGGTCCTGAATTTTTACCTAGCAATGAATAATTCCTGTAAAATTAATGGGAAATAAAGTACCATCTTTACAAGTGAAAATATAAACAATCTTTTCGCCTTTGAAAAAAAGGGGGTAACTAACTACAGAATTTTTGGAAATATAACAAATATTATATAACAAAAAAAATATTTTGTCTGGGGGCTTTGTTTTTATTTCAATCATCCTCATTGGTTACTTTCATGATCCTGACAGCTAGCTAGAGCAATAATGTATTTTTAACGTTTTTTAATTAAAAAAACAGAAACCAAAGTGCTTGTGAAAACCACTTGCTGATATCGATGTGTAAGGTTGAAGGGCAACACATCTCAAAGGATTCAAAAACCATTTATGTGCATCATGATATTATTTATAAACAGTATTTTGAAAATGCCCTCTTTACTTGCTGATTATGATATGATTTACCTTATGAGAAATTGTATCCTTTGATGTCTACTGAAAAAAGCTTATAGAAGGGGAATTTGGTGTGATTGCTGATGTCCTATGCTGCTAGGAAATGAAGTAATTTCATGTCTTATTCATAAATAGTTTATATAAATTATGCTATGAAAAAAATCCTTAAGGTACCTGCTGAAAATACTTATGAAGTATTTGAAGACCTATAACTTGATAACTGACCGCCACAAATTATATTAAAGAAGAATAAAAAAGTAATTCTTTTGCTGATGGAAGCTGGCAGCTGTATCACTCATTTTCTTAGTGAAATGGAGTCAGTGAAATTAATGTTGGACATAAAACTTAGTTTGACAGGCAAAACTGCTTAAATTACAACCTTATAAATATGATAGGTCTTCCACGGGAATAAGAACAAAGATTTCTAGTAAACTACAGACTTAACTGGAACAGTGGTTTAAAAGTGCAGAAGAGACACTATTCCCACTTCCAAGAACCAAACCCTTGCTTCTGAAGGCAGGTCCCATAGTTCGGGTTTGCACCTGGCCAGCTTGCAGTGCAAAGACAGCCGCGGGTGGTGGAAGCCTTTCTGGCATTCGTAACGTGTGGAATTAGAGACTTGGTTTAGGAGTTTTCATTTTTAAATTCTCTTTTTGTCTTCATTGTTGTAATTCTTCCTTTCAATCTAGAGTTAAATTTTCAGGCTCTGAACCAATATGGTAGCCATCCTGCAAACCAAAATCCATGTGCTTTTCTCAAGTTCTTCGTTCTGCTCTGCAGTTTAAAAAACTCTCTCTTACTTGAAGCAGCTGCTTTCATTTTTAAGGGTGCTTCTGCCCTTCTATTACTATTATTTCTGTTGATAGGGAAGGGATGAGTATCTTGTATTTTGGTCAAATATTTTATTTATTCTTCTCTTTGTGGAATAACTATCTCTTTGGAAAGAGATATTCAAAGGAGGAGGAGGACAAGTGTGTTTTACACAGATCATACAATGATTCTCTGGGTCAGTAATGATGCCTTTATTGAAATAATTGTGCTAAGCACACTGCCTGTAGGCATAGAGAATTGCATTCATTTAGGTAAGATTGCTAGCATTTACATGAGAGTATGGGTCCATTAATTTCTATCAAAGCTTTCTTTTCTTCCAAGATAATTTTGTATGGTGTTGTTCAATTAAACACACTTTTTATAGATCTTGTTAGACATCACAAAATTGTCTTCCTTAAATGGACCTTTTTTTTTTTCCAGTTGGTTAAGTTGTTATTTTGGTTTTGCAGTTTGTTTTGACAAATGTTGTGGGAAGCAGGGACTTAAGCAGCCAAGCAATAATTTTTTATACAGGTAATTTAAATATAACTAAATCAAATAAAATGGAAGTTCCCTGCCAGCTCCTCAACTTTCCAAAATTCAGACTTGCTTGGAATTTCATTTCCT
This sequence comes from Zapornia atra, assembly GCA_013400835.1. Taxonomy (NCBI): domain Eukaryota; kingdom Metazoa; phylum Chordata; class Aves; order Gruiformes; family Rallidae; genus Zapornia; species Zapornia atra. Next base: position 49,064 of record VZTU01012741.1, on the reverse strand, counting down.
AATTTAGTCCTTGACCAGTCTGGCCCATGTAAAACTTTCCTCCTCCAAATTACCTCCTCTCTCATGCCCTTGTTCTGCTACTGCACTAACACAGTAGGCTCTGGGCGCACTGTGCGTTTTTGAAACCTAATGGAACCATCCTAAATTCAGTGAATCTGACACCTGGAGAGACATTTTTGTTGGCACTTGTTAAACCTTTTGTTACTGGAGTGCTTTTTTAACCTCTGCAATTTGAATGCATCAATGAGGTAATGAATGCAAAAGCCAGGTATCAGTTCCCTTGCTCAGGTTACTGTCTTTGCCTTTACTGGATTTACCCACGTGTGGCACTGGAGAAAAGTGAAGCCAGTCCCCTAAGAGGACAGAAGTCCATGAGCTCAAAAGCAGAAAATAATAGCATCTGTTTGTGGACGTGCTTGTCTAGAAGTGAAGTAGGCTGACTGCTATACCTTAATCTCTTAAGCAACAGAGAATGTCACAATTTCTAAAAAGTGTTAGAGTGAGGGGTGGCCAGCAGGGACAGGGAGGGGATTGTCCCTCTCTACTCTGCCCTCGTGAGGCCCCATCTGGAGTCCTGTGTCCAGATCTGGGGCCCCCAATACAAGAAAGATGTGGAACTGTTGGAGAGGGTTCAGAGGAGGGCCACAAGGATGATTAGAGGGCTGGAGCACCTGCCCTACAAAGAAAGGCTGAGGGAGCTGGGCTTGTTCAGCCTGGAGAAGAGAAGGCTGCGGGGGGACCTCATTGCAGCCTTCCAGTACCTGAAGGGAACTTATAAGCAGGAGGGGATTCAACTTTTTAAAAGGGTAGATAATGGCAGGACAAGGGGGAATGGACTAAAGCTAAAGGAGGGAAGGTTTAGATTAGATATTAGGGGGAAGTTTTTTACAGAAAGAGTGGTGAGGTGCTGGAACAGGCTGCCCAGAGAAGTAGTGGATGCCCCGTCCCTGGAAGTGTTCAAGGCCAGGTTGGATGGGGCCCTGGGCAACCTTGTGTAGATCTAGACCTGGAGGTTGGTGGCCCTGCCTGTGGCAGGGGGGTTGGAGCTCTATGATCCATGGGGTCCCTTCCAACCCAGACCATTCTATGATTCTATGATTGCAGGATCATTTTAAACATGCATGGCTACCTCCTGGGCTTTAATGTGCTTTATTGCACTGCTTTCCCACCTGTACCTGATTTGCCTTTATTTATAGAGTATAGGTAAGTGCTATGTCATAGAGATTACAGAGAATATAGAGAAGTGTTTTTTTTTTTTTTCCAATTCAATCTGTGATTCAGTGCTTAAATCTCTGAATGACATTTATTTCTAGACTGGACTAAATATGTAGCAAGTGCCCATACCAGTCTTTTTAAACACAAATTAGTAATTTTAGTCAGTGCTTTGTTTAAAAACTCAGACTTCTTAATGTCTCCTTGGCATTTCAGTTAAATACTTTTAGTTTTGTCTTCTTTCATAATTCATAAGTGCTTTTAGGCACAAGCTATCAAAATGATGTGACAAATGAGGTGAGAGGTCTGCAGCTGACAAGGTATGTGTGGGGGTACCCTGTCTGCATCTCACCTGGCTTTGGAGTTAGCAGACATCTCGGATTTCAGAAATGAGTCAGTGCTTCACTCAAGAAAACAACATGGGTATGATAATGATAAATAAGACACCCACAAGATTTCTTTCTGCCTGCCCGTCCGTCTTTCCATCCATCTTTCTGTCTTCAAAAGTAAAATGCAACCAAACCCACTCTAGGGCTGTGTTCCCTCAAGGGCGTACTCTTTATTCTATGCAGGGTCAGGACAGGAAGGAGGAGGGTTAAGCTGTGCTTAGCAATAGGCCTGAAGAGCTTAACCAAATGAGACCAAGGATAAAGGAATCGATAGTAAGAGACAAACACACTAAACAGCTCTGCTCTCTGAATGTCGTATTAGTGTCACGTGTTTATGTGGTTTTGTTTTGTGAAAGGTCTGGTCACATAGGAATATCCATTTGTTTGTCAGGGGAGGTGGGATTAAAGAACCAGGCAGGAAACGTTAGAAAACAAAGGTGAGTGGGATGAAGTTAAGAACCAAGAGTTTGGTAGTAGCTACAAGAGGAAAAGAGGATCACCAAAATGAAAAGGCACCCTCCACCCCAAACAAAATGCCAGCAGTAACCTCCAAAATGCCAGCAATAACCTCTAAAAGCCTTAGTGTCCCACGTATTCTTGAAGGTTTAGGGTAAGATTAATCTATCCCAATTTAAGTGTAGGTTTTAATATGTCACAATTTATATTTTTTTAATAAAAGAAAATAAATAGGTGCTGTCAAGCACCATTACAAAGGTGGAGACTGGGAGAGCGTGTATGGCCTAGTGCAGGACTGTGTAGTATCATGGCCTGAATGTAAGTGTAGGTATTTCTTTCTATATATGCATATATCTATTTTTCCTGCTTTTTGTCTTCCTATTTCTGGGAAAGTGAAAGGTTTGTGCTTGCTTTCTGTTTGTTCCTCTGATTTTACTAGTCAAAGCATCACTCCTTTCCTGGTCTTTTTAATCCAGTCATCCAGGTCTGTATACAGATCTCTGGTTTATAGTCAGTGTCAAGAGAAACTTCAGTTGAAAATAACCCATACTGAATTGTTAATGTTTTCATTGGATTGCCAAACTCAGTGAATCGTTGGTTGTTGAGTATGAATGCTCTGTGTTGCTGAAATTGTCTGATTTTTGCCGTTCTGATGCATTTTATTTGGCTATAAGAATTAAAGCTTCCAAATATGCTTCTTGTGGATCAAGAAGCCACATTCTGAGAAAATTCATAGAAATATTTATTTCCAAATTCATGGAGAAAAGGAATAAAAATGCCAGTTATTGTTGTATTTTTGCCTCTATCGCTATACTGAAAACTTTCCATACCCTCTAAGGATTGTATTCTAGTAGAGTCAGTCTAGGTTTCCAGGAACAAGAGTAATTTTGGGGTAAACATATAAAAAGAAAGCAAGATTCTTCCAGAATTCAAAACTATAATTCTATCTCCTTGTCAGTATCCAGTTTTAATTACAGAGCTATCCATTTCGTGTTGTGTTCCTGATACTGAACACTGCATGACACCATTGCATTTTTTGTTGCTGACTTTATAGAACTAAGTTTTACACTGGTGACTTGTAAGCATTATTGAACTTTGCTGTGACAGAGTTAAAGTAGTATCAGAAAGCAAATATTATGCAATAGATTAAAAAGGACCATGCTCCAGATCTGGGGCCCCCAATACAAGAAAGATGTGGAACTGTTGGAGAGGGTTCAGAGGAGAGCCACAAAGATAATTAGAGGGCTGGAGCAGCTACCCTATGAAGAGAGGCTTCTCTGGAGAAGAGAAGGCTGCAGGGGGACCTCACTGCAGCCTTCCAGAACCTGAAGGGAGCTTATAAACAGGAGGGGATTCAACTTTTTAAAAGGGTAGACAATGGCAGGACAAGGGGGAATGGATTAAAACTAAACGAAGGTAGGTTTAGGTTAAATATTAGGGGGAAGTTTTTTCCAGAGAGAGTGGTGAGGTGCTGCCCAGAGAGGGGGTGGATGCCCCGTCCCTGGAAGTGTTCAAGGCCAGGTTGGATGGGGCCCTGGGCAACCTTGTGTAGATCCAGGCCTGAGGTTGGTGGCCCTGCCTGTGGCAGGGGGATTGGAGCTCTGTGATCCTTGGGGTCCCTTCCAACCCATGCCATTCTGTGGTTCTCCACGAGGAAAAAGAGCCCCAGACTGCTTAGGACCAGTGGAAAGGAGTTGAATTTACTGAAGGAAACATAATTATCTGACTTTATGAGGAAAGACACTCTGCCAAGTATATGGTGCAGAAGAGACTGAATTGAGGGCTGTCTGTCAAAGCAGCAAAAAAAGAAATGAAGGGGAACTTTGTGCTTATGTAAAGTCCAACAAAGCAGCAAATGAGTGAGAACGTTGAGTGGAGTGCTAGGCACGCATCTGGAAATGCCTTTTGAGAATCCTGTAAAATGGACACGCTTGGCAGAACGCTTACCTGAACAACAGCAAATAATCCCTAATTGAACTTCCAGAGCCTATTATTTGATGATTCAAAGTAGTTGCACTCATACTGAAATTCTTACTTTTTTCCTCCTCCTTTCTGGTGCTGATTGATAGATTAATTCTGCAGTTGCCCATGTAATAGAAATCATCCCAATACAAACAAGTTCATTTTTTGTATTGGTTTTTTTGTGGACTTCTCTTTCAGTAGAATTATCAACAGCAAAACTGACCAACTGGGAATGTAGACACTTGAACTATTTAGAAATAGCTCCATGTGAACATGTTTTGATTTGTGTGTCAGCAAAAAGAATTAAAAAATAATTAATATTAAAACCAAAGTTAATTCTTATGCTTAAGTGAAAACATCCCTGTAGCAATCGATGTGTATTGAAAGGTCACTTGAAATTAAGTACTTACCACAAGTCTAGGTTGTATGTGTATATGTAATTTAATTTCTTGCTATCTCTGAATTTCTATTTTTAAAAGTATTGTAGCTGATACTGCAGCTAAACCCAAGAGTTCTTAAGGACTTATTGTTTGTGAAACTAATAAAAAACTGAAGTGAGAGAAATACAGCAGCTTGTCCAAGTATAGATGCTCATGGGCCAAACCCATGATAGATTTGAGGCTTTTAATGTCCTTTATTCCCACAGTGTTCTTGGTGTCTTTGCAGCTGTTCTCAGGGAGAGTAATTTGGGGCACATCTCTCTATCATTTGAAGAATTTCCTGTGAAGTACTATGATCTGTTCAATCAATTATTGTGTGTGTGTGTGAAGACAATATTTTCTTTAATTATTTATTTTTAATGAAAAATTTGAAAGATCTCACCTGGAATTTTTCAAAGTGCTGATGTGATATACAGCATCCCTAAGAAAGGGGAAGTTGTTGATATATTAGGCCATTTCTGTACTCAGTTTGGTTGGTGATTTCTGATTTATTTGTAAATCACACACACACAAAGAGCATTTAAGAAGGGATTGATCTTATCCCAGAATTTGACACAATTCTTGCAATAATTGAGGTGATTAGTACCAGCCATCAGTTTTACCATTCAGAATAAAATGTGGCAAGCAAATAAAGCCTGATGGCATGGCTGTGCAAAATTTCATTTAACAGCTCATTGCAGGGAGGCCAAGTTGGATTGCCAAATATATCAAATCACTTTTATAGATCTAAGCTGTCTACCTCCTGATTTTCTTAATCGTAAATGGTATAACAGATATTGCTATAGTTTTCCCATGCATTGTAAAAGGAAAGTGTTTGAAAAAAGGAGCAGAGCAAGCTGATTTGTTTAGTTAAGTTTACAGGTATAGGTTGTATGTACTCCAGATGTTTGCAGACATTCCCAAAGTCCTAGGGCCCTTTTTCTCCTGCATGCAGTTTGAATACTCCAAACATGCCTAGTGAGTAAGTGGTTGCTGTCAGTGAGTCACTAAAAGGGTTCATCTGTTATATTTATGTACTTTTCATCTAAGAATGAATAGTTCTTACTGTGGTGTTCTTACAATTCCATGTATGAAGAAATATGCCAGAATACAAGTTGATTGCTTTGCAGCTACTTTGTTGGTTCTGACTCTTAGCACATGGGATAAAAGGAGAGGGGAGTGATGAAATAAATGCTGAAATGTATCTCTTCTTCTATTGGTGTTGAAATTTTATCTAGATCTAATCTGTGTATCTATAATATCATCGCATAGGTATTTCTGCATCCTCAATCTAGTATATATCTGAACTGTAACACACTTAACATGCGTGTCCTGGGACTTAAGGAAGTGATGCTATCCTTGTTTGAAAGATTAGGAGATAACGCACAGAAGGAGGAAAGTGAATTCTTTAAGATCATACATGAAGCTCATGAAGAATTGGGGATAGAAGGCAAATCACTTGGGCTGATGCCTCAGTGAATCCAGTTTGATTCTGTTTTGGATACTTCTCATGCTCCAGAAACCAAAACCAGTGCTCAACTACTGATGGTGGTTGGTCTTGGGGGTGGGAGTGGGGGGGTATGGTAGCCTCATGAAAATTTTGCAAGCATATTTATGGTATATTTATAGTACCCATCAATTTTTGGTTTCTGTTTGGGAGTGTTTCCTTTAAAGTCTTGTTTTAAGCATCGGGAGAAAAATGGTGTTTATTTCATGAAAATTGTCAACATTTAAATTTTTGAGAACAGGAACAGTTTTCAAGGACACTCTATACATGTGGGAGTCCTTAAAAATATTAGTTGATTTCTTGAGTTGTTTCACTTGATTGCAGCTTATCCTAAGTGTGAGGAAGACCTTTATCAAACTGTCAATTTTTATTTGGTAGTTGGATGACAGCATGTCTGAGTGTCTGCTCTTCTGTTCCTCTAATTTAATTACAAAGTATATGTTTACAGTCAAATTTTTACATGCAGAATTATTCCCTTTAGAATGAAGTCTGATAATTGGTGTATGTTATGTATTTGAGAAACCAAAGGAACGACTATAGATTCATCAAGTTCTACAAAAAAAGAGTTCCAATTGCACTGTGTTCTTTGTTCAGTGAGAAAAGTCAGAGTGGTGTTTGTGTCAGTTTCTGTGAGCATAAGATATGTGCGTGCCTCCTTGTTTATACACTTGCTCTGAAAGAGTATGAAGTATGACTAAGCTGTCTATGGAAATCCTTTTAGGTTGGAAGAGTTGTATTGTTTTCTGTGCAATGGAGGCTTTCTGCTGCTTTTCCATTTCTACCCTTGGGTAGAGGCAGCTTGATCTATACACTTAACTGGGAGGAGGAAGTTGGTTATGGCCATTGTGCAGCTTGGTATCCTGAAATACTGATTGCCTCGAAAGCACAAGTACTTACTGAGAATCCAAATGGATTTTCCCCTAGATTAGAAAAACTTGTGTATTCTGTCCTGATTTTTCACAGTGAGGGTGACAGAGCACTGGAATAGGTTGCCCAGGGAGGTGGTGGAGTCTCCTTCTCTGGAGATATTCAAGACTCGTCTGGATGCCTATCTATGTAATATGAGCTGGGGAGCTGCTCTGGCAGGGGGGTTGGACCCGATGATCTCTCGAGGTCCCTTCCAACCCCTAAGATTCTGTGAATTAGGCAAAACTTGTCAGACTGCTTTTGAATGTCCCATATGTCACTTGCTAATATCTCAGTCTGCTCTGCTGCTTCCCAGAGACTGATCTTCAAATGGTTGCAGACAGAACTTTGCTGGCTGTCTTGCACAGGCACTGGGGACCCTCCTACCTCATAGTACCTAATTCCTTTCCATTGTAGTCACAAGGACAGTAAACAGCATTACCTAGTTTTCATTTCAGCTGGGTTGAATGGGTATCACTTGGGTACACTGTAAGATGTACATCTTACTTGGCAGGTACATTGTAGATACCCAATAGGCAGTTTCTAGGTGATACTTGTCTAGTATCTCACTATTCTCTGCCTTGGGTCTTGACTAATGCCATTTTGGATATTTTGAAGGTGAAAGGTAATATACGTTTCATTCTACAGAGTGACCAGTTGGTAGTGGAGTAAGTTATGGGCTATTATTCACCATGGTGGTGTGACTGTGTAGTACTTGGAGACATTGATAGTGGTGCAAACACTGCTGTTCTTTTGGACTTATTAAACTGTTAAAGTTTGTATGGCATTTGAATTTATTGTATATGTCAAATATAATGGAAAGTGCTTTTGTTTTCATCTGAATCTAGAGATTTCACCTGTCTACATGGTGAGGGCTTCTTTCTAGATACCAGAGATTATTTTTTATATCAATGTACATTGCAGTTAGTATTTGAATTGTAGTGCCTTGTACCCTAATAAAGAACACTTTGTGGTCCTTCAAAGGTGCTGTAGCCCCATGAACAGATCAATGCAACCACTAACAGAAGCTAGAAGGATGCTACATGTGCTTGCACTGGTACACTCAACTACATCAGTTTAGGATTATAACTGAAACAGATGACTATCCCTCCCCCTGCCCAGTATAGTTAAATGAGAAGAGCCAGTAAGTCATTCTCTGTAAAGGCTTATGTTTCAAAATGGCCTGTATCATGGTCCTTGAGAGTTAAATCTCATCATGTACATTGGCTGCTTAAACGTATCCCTTGTGTCTTATTAACCGTGTTCCTCTGATTATTTTTGGTGTAGGTTGATTAAGGATGTGACCCTACAGAACTGAATGTGTTTTTCATGGTACCCCAATATATTTAGGAATACCCCAACCACAGTGGAGGGCAGTGGTGTGTGTCAAAGTATTCATTTTGACATCCTCATATCCTTGAATAAAAATATGTGTTTGTAGGGTTATCTTTAACTGTCTATGTAAGTGTAACAGGCTGAATGTTGTGGTATACCTGTGTACTAATACAATATGAGTTGCTCAAATATTGGATCATTTCTCTTCACACTATATGAAATCGCAGCTGGTTAATCACAGAATCACAGAATCGTAGGGGTTGGAAGGGACCTCCAGAGCTCATGGGGTCCAACCCCCCTGCCAGAGCAGCTCCCCAGCTCATATTGCACAGGGCGGCCTCCAGACGGGGCTGGAATCTCTCCAGAGAAGGAGACTCCACACCCCCTGGGCAGCCTGTCCCAGGGCTCCCTCACCCTCACTGTGAAAAAGTTCTTCCCCATGTTGGGGTGGAACTTCCTGTGCTCCAGTTTACAGCCATTGCCCCTTGTCCTGTCCCCACAGACACTGAAAAGGGGCTGGCCAATTCCCCCTGCATCCCATGCTTAAGATATTTATAAACACTAATTAGGTCCCCCCTAAGTCGTCTTTTCTCTAGACTGAACAGTCCCAGCTCACTCAGCCTTTCCTCACAGGGGAGATGCTCCAGGCCCCTAATCATCTTCGTAGCCCTTCCCTGGACTCTCTCCAGGAGGTCCCTGTCTTTTTTATCCCAGGGAGCCCAGAACTGGGCACAATACTCCAGGTGGGACCTGACCAGGGCAGAGTAGAGGGGGAGGATCACCTCCTTCGACCTGCTGGACACACTCTTCCTGATGCATCCCAGGATCCCATTGGCTCTCTTAGCCCCCAGGGCACACTGCTGGCTCATAGCCAACCTGTCATCAACCAGGACCCCCAGGTCCTTCTCCACAGAGCTCTTCTCCAGCAGGTCATCCCCCAGCCTGTACTGATACTGTGGGTTATTATATATTCAGGTCTGATTAAAATCGAAGCAGACAGGTTTTGCAGAGTATGAAAACAAAAAAATAAGAGCAGTGGCACTAATTTATTAATATGAAGCGGTAACTAAATCTGTAGTTGTTCAGGATTTTTATTTGCACCTCAGTGAATAAAACGTACCACTGCTTATACTATATAAGATTCTGAATAATCATCAGCCATGTCTCTTGATAGTGAAGAACCCTAGAAAAATTCTACCTTTCTAGACCCAGTTACTCCTGGAATAAGTGTCAACAGTTTGTATAATTTATTGAAATGACCTTTGTTGCTTTTTCAGCTCAATTAGAAAATTATAGTTTGTATGGTTTTAGTATAATATATTCTGGTGTTAGAAATGTTAAATCTCACTATGGGAACATAAATTAATATGGGAAGGTTCACAAGGGTGTTAGTACAATTGCATACAGTGGTTAACCAAAACAAATTAACTTCTAATGCTTTGTAGAAGGTCCTTTTATTCAAGGGATGATTAAATATTCTGCAAGCTCTTCAGAGTTAAGGTATCAAACCTAGAGCACACTTGTATCACCAGAAAAGTGCAACAAATGTGGAACACTAGAAATAAGAATTCAAATCCATTTTGGCATCGAGTAGTTCATTGCAAAGGAATTTATATGAATGTTTACTGCTACTTAATAACTAAGTTTACATTTGAAAATAACTTACAGTTTTTGAGAAGATATATTCAAATTGTATTGCTCAATGTTGTTGGCAACTTTACCCTCACTACTTGTTACTCTTATAGGAAGAAATCCTAGGATATTTTGGGAAAAGCCTTCATGTTTTAAATATACACAAGACACTTCATTTGTTTTAGCCTTTTCTTAAGACAATAAGCATTTTGCTGAACCAAGTGCACTTTTTAAGACGAACAATGTGCAGAACACTTAAAATTTTCATGCTGTAAACAGCAGCTCATCTCTTCTCTGAAAATACCATGTGGCTTACTAATTAATGGTTTGCAATTATTGTGGATACTTTAGCTCCTTATGGAACTGGAAGCTTCAATTCATATGAGGAATGTTTCTTGTAGACAGGATGAGTGTAGCCTGAGATAAGCGTATAAAGTGATTTCAAATTGTTTCAGTGTTTACTTCATGACCACTGGTCTTTCCTCTCTTGATAATGTGGAAACATGTCAGATCTTATTTCCTAAGTTAAGTGGCTTATACCTCTTTTTATCCAAATTCAAGCTCTTGATATAGGTAGAGTATCTTATACATGAATCTTCTGCATATTAGAAGAATTCAACTCTGCCAGTACGTGCTGTTCCCCAACAGGAATGTAGCATTACTTTCTTTGCTCATATTGGTACTTTGAGGCCTAAAAATGAACTGTCGTTTACATGAGTGAGACATTTTACAAATTGCAAATGTTATGGCAATTTTTCCAAAGAAATGAAGATTTATGAGACTCTGTAATTTATGAATGTATATGGGTAGAGATGTCTCGGGTATTTTTGTCTTTCCTTAAGAGCTATTGGCCCAGACAAGTTGGACCCAGACAGTCTGGTCTAGAAAACTCAACAGATGTCATCGAATAAAACCATTTGGTGGAGTGATATCCTGCTAGTGTATCTTATTTAGGAAAAGCAAAGGTATGAGATCAGTCCTTACTGGGCTTGAGACAACCTATACTGAAGTCCATACAATGGAAAAATATCAATTAGAGGTTTTACCAAACGGTTGTACGTTCTTCGTTGCAATTTCAATCAACCTTCACATGTTTTGCTTCTCATAAAGCTCCTTATTTCTCTTTGGATGTTATTTCTGAACAAATATTCCATGTTAATCTTAAATTCCAGCTAAATTGTATATTTTGTTCTGTGCATCAGCTTTTCAAGAGAAGAAAAATAGGAAGAAATCGTAAGAAAGGACATTAGACTCTCTGCAAAATGCTCTTATTTACAAACCATCTCTTATTTAAGAGCTAACTTAGGCCTTGTTTTTATAAAAAACCTTCAATCTACAATGCTGATAGAATATCAACTTGTAGATGAATACAGACAAGCATTGTGACTCTGATCTGAGCTGTAAACGAGATCCTCTGGATACTGCCCAATTTTTCACCATCTATCCAATCAATCATAAATTAAGTTATATGAGTCAGATGGTAGTTAGAAAAGAACATACTCATTTTTTCTTATTTATAATTTGCTTGAATGTTGTGGAATTTACTGTTGATTCAGTCATAATGGGATCTACATCCTCCTTAAGAGAAGCTGTAGGATATAGGAAGGGTTAAAAATGGAGGGGATGGAGGGAAAGATATTATTATTTGTTTTGGATTTAAAAATAAGCATAACAAAGAAAGAAAGCATTCCCCATTCCTTATACTCTTTTGGGACATCTTCCTGAAGTAAATTCATTATTATATATTTTTTTAATTTAGGTCTGCATTATAGAATTTTACTTACTACTTCCTGCAACTCATTCCTAAAACAAATTAATCCTAAATATACCTCTAAAAAGATCCCTCTAGGAGAGAGCTACACCTCTCATTATGTTTGACTATACCTGTTAGTATTTTAGAAACTGTTTGGTCAAATAGAAGGGCATCTGTTAAATATAACTTCAAAATGAATTTAAAGGATTTTTCTTCCTCCCTCATTAAAACTGTAGTCTGCAACCATGTAGAAAATGTCACTTGAAGCGTAAAACCAGAAAATACTGTCTTGAACTGTGCATGATGCATTGGGCAGGTTTGCAAGCCCAGTTAACAAGGGCTGTCTCCTCCTTAAAGCTTGAGTAATCTGAGGAGATGTTTAGATACGATTTTCTCTCTCTTTCTTCCCCTCGCCAACTTTAATTTGGCAATGTTCATAGAGTACGTTCCTGTTCCTCTATATGGCACATCAATCTTGGGTATATATTTCTTTATGCTTTAGTTACTAGTGAAACAAGTAGGTTTTTTGTTAATGGGTCTGCTGAGCTAATCCCTGAATCAATAGGTAGGAGATGGAATGTGGGTGCCTAGGGGGAAAGGCTGAAGATGGGAGCTGGAAGCTACAAGGTAAGGAGGTGTTTGTAGAGACAAGGAAGAGTGAAGTGTGATGGATGGAACTACTGCTTAGAGGACACCAAAAAACTGTGTTAACCTTAGTACCAAAGTAGCTGTGTGTGGCAGGGAAGGGTGGTAATGGCCCCATAAAGGACTTGCTCTTTGCTATACAAAAGAGGGCAGTCCAGCAGTGTTAGGAATGGCAGCAGTCATCACTATGTTGGAGAATAGCAAATAATGTATTACCACAAATATCTATTGAAAAGCAGAATTTATGTCATTGATACATCTGTTTGAAGTCTGCAAATGGCAATTGGATCATAGTAAATGTTGCATTGACGGCGTAACAACAAGGATTAACAAGTCCTAAATCTCTAGCTGTTTAGCTTAATAGAGGGGCATGTTAATGTAATTTAGAATGTCATAAAAATCACTAGATGTTTTATATTTGCAGGGAGGTTGAAAGAGATTTAAAATACTTGAAACCAGCTTTAAACTATTTTAGACAAAAGAAAAATACTTATATTTAATTTTAGCCTAGCTTTCCTAATGAAAAAAGATTAATATAATTAAATTATTTGCCCATCCTATGGCCAATCTCTTGTTGCAACTAAGTTTGACAGCAGAATAATATTTTAAGAGTTACATAAAGGACAAATACAGCAAAGGCAATACTATGATGTCAGTCATGCTATGACTCTGGCAATACTATGATGTGACCGATGAACACAAGTGTAGTTACTAACTGGGTTTGCATGAGACAGAGTGGGAAAGGGACAAGAGGAAGCTGAGGCCACCAAAAAGCTTTGGAGGATGTGAGAACCTAGTGTAGACCAGGAGAAAATACAGAAGATGGATTCCTAAGTGTAAAACAGGGAATGCTCCTAAAGTAGGGAGGTATGGGGATTCCAGACACCATTTTACAGGAGTGAGGTTTCACAAGTTTAATAGAAATAAATTGTTGCTTAAACACCCCTGTGTTTGAATAGAAACATGTTCAACTAACCTTTAAGTCTTGAAACTAAAACTAACTGATTTATTGTTCAAGGGAGTGAAAAATACTAATATAGAAATAGTAAAATCTTTCAAGGAAACCAAAAATTGCTACATCAATAATGCAATGAGTTACGACTATTACTGGAGTAAGGAAATCTGAACCACCTCTCCTGACAGTGTTCCTTTAAAGAGTGGCTTTTTGTGCTGGTTTTGGCTCTGATAGAGTTCATTTTCCTCTATAGTAGCTAGCATAGGGCTGTGTTTTGGCTTTGTGCTGGAAACAGTGTTGGTAACAGGAATGTTTTTGTTACTGCTGAGCAGTGCTTGCACAGAGCCAAGGCCTTTTCTGCTCCTCACAGCCCCCACCAGTGAGTAGCTGGGGGTGCACAAGGAGTTGGGACACAGCAGGGATAGGTGACCCCAATGACCAAATGGGTATTCCATACCGTGTGATATCTTGCTCAGTAAATAAACTGAGGGAAGGTTGGAGAGAGGGCTGCTGCTGAGGGACAGACTGGGCATTGGTTGGTTGGTCACCAGCAATTGTTTCTATTTGCATTGCTCATCTTTCTTTGGGTTTATTTCTCTCTGTTATTTTCCTTTTGGTTTTTGTTGTTGTTACTAGTATTCTGTTATTATCTCACCCCATGGGTTTTCTCACTTCTACCCTTCCAACTCTCTTCCCCCATCCTGCTGGGAGGGATTGAGCCAGTGGCTGCGTGGTGCTTAGTTGCCTGCTGGGGTTAAACCACAACAGTTTTCTAACAAGTCTGCAGAAAGCCTGCTGTGAGAAGGGTGAGCACGGAGGGGTAGTTCAGGCCAATGTATCCTGCGTTAGAGACAGATTTATGGTTTGGGGTCTGTCTTTATCAGGTTGATCTGTTTTGTAGATTGAGTATGAAAATGACTAGCTCTGGACAAATCCTTACCCTGCTGAGAACATTAAAATGTCATAGAGTTTAATATAGAGTAATTGGAGAGAACTCTACTTGAGAAGGAGATAAAGTGAAATTCCTAAAACAGATTTTAAGACTGCTGTGAACCCTTTTTGTCTGTCTTGAATAAGTGTGTTCCACTTTAATGAGATTATTCTGAGGCTCCCATCAGGTTTTATGCACAATTTTCTGCTGGTTTTCCAACAAAGACTTCTTTCTGTTTTTCAATAGAATTTCCTTTCTATTGAGTTAACAGTAATGTCTTTATAGCTGATCAGATGTAGTCAAGTTAACTGACAAGCAAATTATTATAAACAATAATTGTCCCGATTTATATATTTCAATTATGTCGATATTTATTAATTTTGTTTGGCTGCCTATTCAAATTTCTGCTTAGTAGCTCTCTCAATCCAGTTGCAAGACCTTTTCCTTTCCCCATCTTAGGCTTGTTGCAGTTTTACATTTTAGGGGTATTATTTCCCTGCTGCATCCTAGCATTCTGTGTGAGGAAAAAGCAATCGGAAACTACTCAGGAGGAAGGCAAATAGGAGAAAAGGGTAAAGGCAACCTATAGCTTAACATCATTTGCATACCCCATAAAACCCAGTTCAACCAAGTCCGCTCCCTGTTGTTATGAAAGAGAAGTAACACACATCTTAATTTTGTACTTTAGCCATTGTTTCTCTCCAGAGAAAAGGGGTTATTGTAATTCCAGCTTAGTGGAAGTATGTAAGGCTTTTACTCATCCTGTGCATAAAACTGATAACCCGTGCAGTTGGGAGTGCTTATTTATTTCCTATTAATTCATTTCAGTCTTTATAAGTCAACTGAGCATTCAGCATTTGCAAAGTGATTCTGGAAAATTATTTTGCATAAGTAATAGTAAACACTGGCTTTGCTTCCTGGCAGGGAATGAAAATGATTCATACAATTCCCAGTGGCCTAATGAGCAGAAACAGGGACTGGAGCCATGAATAGCTCATTGGCTGAAGTTTGGCATCAGAAAAAGCCATGCTGATCAGCTGTGCCTTCACTAGCAGGCATCTTTTGAATCAGTGGGAATTACTTATTGTGAGGTGTAGAGAGGCACAGAGGGAAGATCTGGCAGACAAATTTGAAGCAGGAGGAGATGGAGAAAGAAGAAACCCTCATACCTGGAAAATAAAATTAGCTGTAAACAGTGCTTTGCTTTTTCCTATTAATTTATGAAGATTTGTAACAATGCCAAGAAGTTTTATATTCTGTGAAGCACTGCAGCAAGCTTCCAAAGTACGCCTAAGATTTTACAGCCTATGCAAATTCAGCACTGCTGGGTCTGCCAAGTTCTTGGTATTTAAATGGGACCCCATTACTTCAAACAATTTCACTGTCAGCCATTACACAGGAAATTCTTCCTCTTTCTCTTGTTTGTTTTTAAGTAAATCCAGTTTCAACTTAATTGTAATTTGGATTTCTATCTTCAAAAATCAGCAAGTGAGCCAATGAAAGCACTCTCTGAAAACATAAATAACAGTGGTAATCAGATACCAAAAATAAAATACATGAAACAAAATCTCATCAAGTAATGAACTGACACAATTTTCTCATTTCTTTTTTTGTTTCACAACAGCTAGATTGTCAGATGACTCATCTGCTTTGATTTGAAATAATATGTGTGTCTGTAGATTCCCTTATTTGTATGACTGCTTTTTGTCAGTGTGAATTAGGGAGGCTTTCAAAAAGCTGCAGAACTTAGAACAGTTTACAGCTGTTATTATAGTGTTGGGATATTTTGTTTTCTTCACATCCTCTGTGATTGTTTAAGTATTTGTTTGTGCTACAATTCAAAGACTGATGCAGAAACTTAGTAACAGCCTTTCAGAAAGCTTGGACTCACTCTGTAACTTCAGACCTGGAATAGGGCTCTTCCAGCCCTACTCTAGATCCTATTTGTTGGGTCTACAGAACGCTTTTACTCCAGATGCTAATGAAAATAAATGAATGCTTATGTTTAAGCACTCAGTAAGTGCATCTGAGTCGATGCTCTCAGTGAAGCTCAAAGGAATCGGATGCTTCCGCGTGAGGGAGGATTGCGAGTGTGAGCCCGGTTGACAAGGGGGGACTGTGGGTACAAAATGTGCTTCCAACACCCTGAAGTGTGTTCAGTTCCCTCTAATGCTCAAGCCAGTAAAATAATAATGCTGAAAAGAATTTCTGTAAAAATTCTTGCATGATTTCAAAGGGAAACGTCAGTGAAATTTTGGGTAATTTCAGGCACGTTTGTCTGATGAGATTAACAAAATAAGGAATGGAAACAAATGAACTGAGCCCTGGTATTGTTAAGATAAAAATATTGAATGGAGAACAGGAATAAACAGTGAATAAAAAAAGAGTAAGGAGAAATGAAACTCTACTATAGAGGTTTTTACATTACCTTGCAACCCAGGTGGTTGTTTCACATAACTCAGTAGTTCTTTTTACCAGTAATAATGAACAACTGTACTATAAAATATATGGCTGTGCACATAACTACCAAGAAAGCTACAGGAAAGCCCATTAGTAATTATTATGAACATTTTTTTAAAAAAAGCTACTCTTGTTATCTGCACATGGTAGTCATCCTGGCTCGGTGAGCTCATTAGAAAAACAAAATGGTTTTATTTGATCATGATGTGCATGGTACTTTCCAGGGACTTCAGCAAGTGTTCCCTAAAGCAAAGCCAGTGTATGAAGCCTGCGTTCTTCTCATGGGGAGGGGGAGAGAAAAATAAAAATCATAGCACTCTATGTACCATGCTAGTGTGTTTCTGTGTCACAGTATGTGGAAATGACTACAAAATGCAAATAAAAGATAACAGCAAATGTATGCATAGATTAATGTTTGCAATAGTGTTATCATGATCTTTTGGGAAGACAATTATGTTTAGCTTGGTCAGTTAATAATTAAACACTTCCACTGCTTTTCCAAATCACTGCTAAACAAATGTGGAGGCTTTAAATTTTGTACCTCAAAAGATTGCTTCGATGCTCCCAAAGGAATTCTTTGTAGCTTTCTTGGAGTACTCAGCGTTCTATCCAGAGAGGGGTTTTTTCTTCTTTTAATTCTGTGAGCTGCTCTGTAAAACTGCCTATTAGTTTATAACCAATAGTAATTGAAAAAGCTACAATAACCAAGCTAAATATTGGAAGCCACAATGGAATCCTTAACATTTGAATCAAGTTTGGGAAAACTATCAAGATTAAACAAGTGTGGGATCATGTGAAATTGCTTAGAAAATCAGAATTTATCAGTGTTAAGACAGAAGGAGGTGCTGAGATTGATTTCTACGGGCAGCTATTCTGCATACAGTATGACTTGTTAGTCGAAGTGAAGATGTGGATCAAATAGAGATATATGGATATTTCTTTGCTAAAGCTGTAAAGACACCTAGCAGATGGGGAGTGCAGTTTACTGAGTTGGTACAGGTAAAAAAGGACTGTTTAGGTCCTTTTTGATGCTTTCACTACCCTTTGAGGAGAAAAAGGATGGGTGTAGTTTTTGGTCATGTCCTATAGTGAGCTTTGTAGTGTATAGTCTTTGTATAAAAATGAAGTAAAATCATCAATAAGACATGGTTACCCCATATATAGGACAATACCTTCTCTCAGCTTTTGAAGTAAAGCTGCTCAGGTGAGCGAGATGTGTTTTCCTTCCCTTTAGAGGAATATTGAGAAACTGCATTATTTTTATTGATTTCTGGGACTGCAAAAAGTTGCAGCTAGGTTGAGACCACAAATGAGGTCAGGGACATTTATTTTAACTTGAATTCGTGGGGTCACTCAGTGCATCTTTAAAATAACAGCTCTGCTCCAAATCTTGTCTGTATTACAGTCCAGAACCCTTGGTTGTTCAGAAGCAGTGTTGAACTGTATGAACCATGTGGTAAATTCTTTCAAATATTTGCATTGTGAAGCTAACTTGAGTCTCATTTAGTTTGTTGAATGTATTTAATCACAACAGCATAGAAATACCTTTAAGAACAAATACCAAGAGATATGAAATATTGCTGTAGGGTGACAGATGTCAGTACCTG
The DNA here is from genome assembly GCA_013400835.1 of Zapornia atra. Classification (NCBI taxonomy): domain Eukaryota; kingdom Metazoa; phylum Chordata; class Aves; order Gruiformes; family Rallidae; genus Zapornia; species Zapornia atra. Next base: position 30,895 of record VZTU01012741.1, on the reverse strand, counting down.
ACTAAGGAAATCTTTTTCTCTTTCTTTGTTGGTGTTTATAAATTCATTGTCAGGTTCCATTTCATGGGGAGCAAGGATAATGTACAAAACCCAAGTCTGAAATGCTTTTGCAAAAGATAGCCAACAAAACTGGTCTGAATTCCTGCAGTATAATCATACACTCTGCAGCCACGTTACTCAAAAACTAAACCTGTTACTTCTTTGCTGGGGAGGTTGGTTGGTTTGTTTGTTTGTTTAGGAAAGCACTGTCATGTAGATCAGACTTCAGCTTTGCTTCTAATTTTTATATCTATCCTCAGAGTTCAGTGGAAATTAACCATCTTCCACTTGAATAACTTAAGGATTGTAATTCCTTTTTAGAAAATCTTTCTTTTTTATAAATATTATCTTCTTTGTTAAATTGCTAAGCTAGTATAACAGCACAGAGAGACAGCTCAAGAATTGCAAACACAGAATAATTAGGAGATCAATAAACAGTTCAGTAATTCTGAGATGACTTTGAAGTGACCTTCCAGAATAAAAAAGCCCAAAGCTGTGTAGGACATACAAATCTTAAATGATAGTTACTGTGCCAAGAGAATTTGAGTAGGTTGGTAATGTTGATTTAGCTGTCTTAATTGTGTTGAGCTCTGCAAGTCACAGAATAAAAGAGCAGTGGTGAGAACAAAAGAAGCACACACAGGAAAGAAATACTCATGAAAAAATATACATGAAAGAAACAGTCAAAGTGAAATAATAAAATGAAGTGAGGAGGTAAGGTCTGAAAACAATAAACTAATGTTGTGGCTATATTCAACCAAAATCTCCTCTGTAACTCCAGGTAAAGCATAATTCCATTATGAAGCATAGTGTTTTAACTGCCTGTTTTATGGGTAGTGAGGCTGAAAGCCAGGGCTTGTGCATAACAGTGTGGAAAATGACACCTTCAGCCCCTTGAGTGTAACCCTTGGTTATGAAGCTGTCCACTTTTTTTATTTCTTTCATTGTATTTTGAGGTTAGTTAGGTATATAAAAAAAATAATTCTGCTTTCATGTAATATTCCTGTAGCACTTCACATTTCTCCAAAACTGATAGCAGCATTGTTTAGCTTTCTTTTAATTTTTCAAATGAGTGTCTTACCTATGCAGAAAGGATTTTTCAGTTATAGTATTTCACATGTAATTTTCCAAGAGGCCTTAATTTATAGGACACCAAAAATGGTGATAGAAGATAGTGAGGTATGCAAGGTGTGTGAAGATGACATTCCATGCAGCAATATTCTTCTGTTGTCTTGTTAATATTTTTAGTGTTATCTGAATGTCTTTGTTCAGATACTGTTGCTCAGCCAAGTACATTTCCCTTTACCACAGACAGATGTTTTCTGAATGAATTGCCATTCTAATTTCTGATAACTGGACAGTTGAGAAACAGGGGCAAAAGGTATTTTTGGTGAGTCCAACCTCCTTCAGTAAAGCCTGTATGATCTTTCCTGTATCTGTTGTTGGAACAGTGTATCATCTGTGCCATCAGCAGTTTGCGTAGAATTGGCTTATGAATTTAGCCTCCTCAGCTGGAGGAAACTAGATCCAAAACTGTAGCAGCATAAGCTTCATCATGTGCTGTGCAAACCCAACAGGATATCTCTGCTGTAACAGACTGTCATTGTATCACACTGTTTGGGGTAGAGGGGGGAAAGAAAATTGGAGGAGAAAGACACTTCAGTTTGGGGGATGTGATGAGCATGGATGTCAAATGAGCTCTGGTTTGAACTTGCAGGTAGAGAGAGCCTTCAGAAGGCATCTTAAATGCTGCTGTTACCACTACTTCACTAGGATTCAGCAGAATTCCGGGTTATTCCAGTTGTTTTTCAGTGGTGAGTTTGATAAAAACCTTCTCAGCAGAAAGAAAACAAGGGAATTGGAAGATGTCAGCCTTGGGGAGGGGGGAAAAAGTAAAGGTTCATTTGTTTTTACTGTTGTCTTAGATAATACCACGCAACCACCACTGTGTTTCCAGCTTCACATTCCAGTGTAAAACAGCACATTTCTTTTGATTTCAGATGACATTTTATGTTAAGCCTGTGACAGTTTAATTTCAGTTAACCACTGCTAATGGTGCGAACACACAAAGAAAGCAGGCAGTCACACAGTCATTGACTGTATATGTAAATGAAGTAATCCATTGTGATGGGTCATTGTGGAGGACTCTGATTATTAAAAAAAAAAATAAAATTAAAAGTTCTTCCTCCCTCATTCTGAAACCCTTTCTGCCTGACTGACACTCATAAAACGTTTTGTCTATACTGATGCAAAGCTACCTAAGGCTGTAATAAGTTGAATATTAAAAGCCTGGAATATCAAGTCATGTTTGTTGTTGATTCAGTGTTCCAAGGGTCTCTGTTAACTGACTCTCTCCTGAACTTTTACACTCTCTTAATTTTGTTTGTTTTCAGATGTGTCACTATTGTGTAAGCACACCATTATGCAGTTATTTTCAGAGGCAGATAGGATGTGCTTTTTGGTGCTGACTCTGTTAATTGGAGCAAATTGAAGATTCTGGAACTCAATGTACTCCTGAAATTTCTGTTGTGCTATAGGAATGATCCATTTTAACATGTTTTTGTTACTGTCTATTGCTTTAAGTGCTTTATCCAATATTCATCTTAGAAATGCCAGCAACAGTCCCCTCTACTTATGGGTCTGAGTCAAGCACGGTTTGTTCCTGAAATCATAGCCTCATAGAGTCATTTAGGTTGAAAAAAACCTTTAAGATCAGTGTGAGATGCTTTGTAATTCTTAAGGACCTTATTGATCACAAATAACTGCCAAGACATGTAATGATTTAATGTTGGGTGTTCTCAACAACCAAAAAATACTTACAGATAATTTCCACAAATACCCAGCATGGAATTGCTCCATAGAGTGATGATACTATATATTGATTTAGTTTTGTTGGTCCAAATTGTATTTGTTATTCCATAAATACTCTTTAATTTGTCCTTAGTCAAAGAAATGGTAATATACAGTTTCTGAGTAGGTTAAAGTAGGATTATCTTCTGCTGGGAAGCATCTTTACTTACAGAAAAGGAGAAGGCTCCATGTGCAAAATTAAGAAAAAGGAGGGTGGGTGAAGGAAAGGGACTAAGAAGGTAAATGGATGTCTGAATACCCTCCATCTTTACTGGCACTCTCTTTCTTCTCCATTGAGTTGGACAGAGTATAGCTGCATTGCTATCATGGGACTGTTTTTAGAAAAATTAGGAAGAGCTGCAGAAGGGGATCATTTTGAGGAAAAACTTGATTTTTCTGCAAAATAAAATACCATTCTTTAAAACATGAAAAAAAAATTGCCTCAAAGGAACCCCTTCTGTCACTCTTATTCATGCTTGGCATCCTGTGCTGAAATTAGTCCTGTGGAATCAGTTATTAAAATCTGTGTAAAGGCTCTCATTAACTTTGCATTGTGCCCTACAAATGGGTCTCTTAAATGTATAGGCTGTTCAGCAAATGCTTGACATCTTAAAAATAATGGACTAGTCATTAAAAACATGCAATAATATTGTTATAACAATATGATTGTTGTAATGCAGATCATTTACTGGGCACTCTATACATATGAGAATTACATTTGTGTGGCATAATCAAAGTCAATGAGAGTCTTTCCTTTGATTTCAATAGGCTTTGCATCAGGCTTTTTGAGAAGTACTATTAGCTGTCAGATGTGTTTTTGAAACTATATGTATCAATCTGATTAATTAGTAGCAATCTAAAATGTTTTCATGAATGGTTTCTTCAAATTCAGGCTCACATAAAGAGCTCTGTAATATCTCATTGTTGTGGTTCCTCCTACAGCCCTTTTAAATTCCTGTTAATTCCCATTTGATAGTAAATTTAACCTCCCTACCAACATAATTGATTAAATAACAGGGATCATAATGAAATTCCAGTAATGCTTTCTGCATGCAAAGCTGAAAAGGGAATAATTACTGTCAAAGAAACTTCTGGATTCATCCTTCTCTAATCCTTTCTTTATAAAGTAAGAGTTCTTGTGATCTTTTAAACTACTCCAGTGTTAGTGTACTGTGTAAATAAAGATGCTCTTTCATAGTTTCTTTTTTACAGTGAGATAGCACATAGAGGTGACCCTCACATCACTGCGTTCTTATGCAGGGCTTTCCAAAGGCACAGTTTGTACCCACAGCAGGACTCACTTTTTCTTCTGGCAGAGCATTTAGTATGTTGGAGATTGACAACTGTGTTGTCCCAATGTTAAGGTTGAGAAGCAAGCATAATTTAAGTTTACATAATGCTGACATTAGTGTACATTGGCATCAACATTTCTTGTGTCAGTATTATTTAAGAGCAACTACAGCTCTGGAGACTTAAATAGTTCTACAATCTTTCAGTTCAATCAGTTATTTTATTGCAATTTCCCACCCCGCTTCAAAATGTGATCTGAAAATTATCCAACAAGCAAAGCAAAAAATCCAATTAGAAATAATTTCAGCAGAGTTTTGCTCTTAACTTATTGCTTATTAATTGGAGCAATGAATTCTGCAGCTTTCATCATCAGCCAATTTCAGCCCGCTAAGAAGCATGAAATTTTATCTTCATCAATAAGTTTTCCTTAAAGAAGCTTATATAAAAATGGTTTACAATAAGTACTGTGTCTTTGCCATTAAGAAAGATGGGTTTGTTTTCATCATTTAAAAAAACTAAGTAGATTTTTATTAACTGTTTTCTTAAATCCCTGAGGCTGATCATATTTTCCCTTCATTTATATTACACTGAAGTAAAAATCATACAGAAAATTAATCTTTTATCTTTTAACTGCTGAGTTAGGTTCATTATATTTGATTGTAAATTCTGTCCTTGAATATTGAATACTTTTTTTCACCTGTTGTTAGGTACATTTAATATCACAATTCTGTTTTCTGAGTTCCATGAGTCTTCGACTACATTATTGTCATATGAATTAAGATATCACAAATAAAATTTCTTGAAGGATTCATTTTTGTTCTAGTAATGTTGTTTCAGCATAATAAATTAAGAAGTGTTTTGCAGAAGTTTATTCTAAAAAACTTGTCAAATATGAACGTTAAATCTGCCTCTATGCAATGAGCCTAGGCTCAGGGTATTTCCCACATATTCAAAGGAAGCAGAGGCTTTAAAGCAAATGATAAAATAAGATTCTTTTATTTACTTTTAGTGTTTATTCCTGGAAAGATGTAGTTCCACACTGTGGTTTCACACTTGATTCTTTTTCTGTATCCCCACCTGACATTGGGAATTACTTGGATTGCTTCTTTATCCTCTCCGGTGTCTTACTCCTCTCCATCCCCTCTGAATACTTGCATACAACAATGCTCTCAGAGCTAGAAAATTACATAGAATCTACAGCAATTTAATGCAATCTTCCAACACCTTTGTCATGCCATCTCTGAAGGCTTACTGGCTCCAGGCTTTCCAAAATTCTTCACAGAGAAGGAATGAGAGAGGCACAATGCCCGCTTAGCGAGGAGTTGCTTCTCTGTAACACCACTGTACCCCGCATAGTCATGCTGTGTAAAAGGGGGGGTATTTGGGCTGGTGGGGTGGGGGGCAGACTACATTTAAAAAATGGATTTACATCAGCTTTTTTTTACAACTGTTCATGCCTGCAGTCACCTCGGAGAAACATGGATTATAACTGGCTTCCATATGAATATCAAAGATCTTTCCACTAAGGTAGTTTAAAAAATAGTTTAAATATTTTTATTACTTGGTGCCTCATCCTCTCACCTTCTTTTCAATGTTCTTCCAGGTGATGGATGGGTATTTGTCTGCTTGGAAAATGCTCCAGGCCTTTTTTTCTGATTTTGAGCAGTTTTAAGTGTTGTTTGTACGTTCTCCACCTTCTCAATGAATGCAGACTACAGCATATCCTCACAAACCTTCAGACTTCTCCTCTTTTCATAGCATCACAGGCAATGAACAGCTAGGCCCTGCAGTCTATTTATGGAAAGAAACAAAAAAAATAACCCTCTCAGTGGGACATCAGTGTCAGTTTTTCATGGAGTTTTCAGAATGTCATTTTCTTGGCATAAATGTTACTGTAATTAAGTATTCTCCATGCAGCAAAATTGATTCTCCATTCTGCAGTTTATAAACTTAAGCATTTCTTTGTGAATCCACAGCTCATCTGCCTGTTTCACTCAGCATGCTCCATTTTCATGTTACTAATAAAGCTGCTTGTTTAAGAGAAAGAAGAAAAAAAAAAAGACTATTGAAATATAATCAGACACTATGTGTGTTGTTTTTGTATTAATTCTATTCTAATTATGTTGTTGGCATCCAGATGACTCACAGTTGAATCTAAAAATAATGTTGATAGAAATAATTCTCTCATAGGTTAAAAATTTATCTACTGAGAAAGCATATGAATCGTTATGCCACATACCTATCTAGGACTAAAGAAAAATGTACTTTAGCTTGTGTGATTTTTAGTCATACTGAATAAAGAAATGAAGATGGATCCTCATTTAAAAAATCTGTTGAATCATACTACCTTGCTCCTTCCCCTAGGCAGGTATACAAAGAATGCAGCAATATTCCCCCAAAACTTTGATTGCATAGGTCTTCCATTACATTCATTTAGACAGATTAAAAAGAGATTATGAGGGCATGGAGCTGTGTAGTTTGGCATGGAAATCACTGAATAATCAGATTTGTCCTATACCCTGCACTCATTTTGCATGTTGTGTCACTTGTACACGCTTGTAGACAACTTTGTCTCACAACAGTTTTTGGTATGTGATGTGCCAGGAGACCTGAGCCAGGCAGTACTGTGACAAGACTGTTCTTAGAAGTTTCTTAATTCACCTCATAATAACTAGTGAAATAAAGTCATTTTACAAGGTTAAGAGACAAAAAGATGATAATTTAACTGGCTTTACATATTTGTAAGAGACTTGGTATAGAGAAAGGAGGGGAGAGAGCATTTGTATGTGTGCATGTTTTGATTATTTCAGGCCTGAAAAGGAAAACTGGGGGAAAGATAAGGGGGGTTTGCTTGTCCGTTATGTGTTCATTTAATTATGGTTTTCTAGCTCACATTTCCCTGGGTACCTGAGTCCTTAAAAAAAATCTCATTAATGGAAACTGTGGGAAGAGAGGAACCATCTAAATGCTGCCCCGTTCTCCAGCCGAGTCAGGTGAAAGGGTTGTACTTACCAGCTGGCTGCCAATTTTAAACTGTTTCAGTAGGTGGACTTTTCATTGCTGTTAGTACTACTTCTTTTCATTATTTTTCCTGCTAGGAAAAAACACTTTCTCCTCCTTGAGGCTTTTATGATATATGAGTACCCAATATTGATTAGTACCTTTCAAAGAAGAAGTGCTTGTCCTTTTTACTCTAAATGTAGCAGTTGAGTAAATGTATTTCTGTTCACGGTATCATTTATCCAGGCTGTATCCCTTGGACAGAGGAATACTCATGTTTTCATAGGCCAGCAATTACTGGTAAAATACCTGGGAATTTCTTACTTGCTGTAGGATCTTGTGAATGGCAGTCCCCAAAGTCTTTAGCGTGAATTTGGAGCCCTGTTGTTCATCAGTTGTAAGAAATGAAAGACCAGCGTTCTTAGCCTTTTAGTAGAAGTGAAAATAAGAGCAGTTTCAAGTTCTCACTCCTTTTTCAGACTAAACCAGATGGGACCTGGCAAAAACTATCAACTTGTTTGCTTACAAAAAGTCAGAATGCAAAGATTAAAGGAAAGAAAAGTGAAGGAGGAGAAAGTATTCTTGTGACCTAATGAGACCCAAATGCAGAATAGCAAACAGAGAAGACAGCAGGGGAAAATTCTACCCTCAGAGGGTAAGTTTGCAGTAAATGCAAACCATCCACCATTGTTTGGTCTTGCTTGCTTGCCAATCAGTCAGTAAAACTGGCTGCCAGTAAGGAATGATTATAGCTTTAGTTCCATGATTGCTCCTCTTTGCTGGAGAGTGTTCATTAGGAGGAACATTACTATTCCATTCCTTCTTTTTTAGCACTGTAGGATGCTACTTGATTTTTTTTAACTGTTGGGGAGGCGGAGGGAAATCTGAGAATTCATTCTAAGGAAGTCTGTGATAGTTGTTCCTTTTAATTAAATACTTTCAAAATGCCTTGAAGTCAACAAGATCCTTTTCCTCCAATCTTCCTAACTTTTCTAACGAACTATTAAAAGTAATCTTGCTTCTAGGCTTGTGAAGCACTGTGGGTGGGAAAGCCAATTACATCAATATTTTTAAAAATAGCATGTATTTTTCCCCCTATCGAGACCTGTTACGTTTCCAGCAGCATTCAATACAATAGAGTACTGTTAAATATACCATTGGCATACAATCAACTACCATTTATTTTACTGTTGAGTGATTTGCTACAGTAGATAGAAACCATTCAATACCATTGACAAACAACAGACAGTCCATTGCTCTGAATTCCTGTTAGACTATTTTTGCAATGAATAGAGACTTAATTTCAGCTCTGTTTTCTTGTGGGTGCCAGACAGATTTGTGCAGGGCAGAACAGCGGCTTTATTTATCAAGACTTGCAATGCAGTTTGGTCTAATTGCTGCTGACTTGTCAGACAATAGTCAATGACCTTCATCAGGGAAAGTGAAACAGCTCCTCTCACCTGATTCCTTCTGGCCAAACGTCTTTCAAGAAAAACACAGAATTGACTAATTGATGACTTAGAAATATTAGAATCTGGTAGGTTTTTAGAGGCCTTTAAGGTCCAGCTGTGTTTTAGATATAGAAACTTCCCTTTCTATCACAATATTTTGGCAAAAAACTAAAGGCATCATGGAGTTTTTAGTCATGAATGTGTTAAGAGACTCAAGGGTCCACTCTGAAGTGCTGATATCGTGCATAAAATTTATTCTCACTAGTGGATTTCTGGTATCAGACCAAGTGTTGTATAATTTATTCCATCCATGCTCTGTGAGGCAGAAGGTATGAAGCACGTTTTGCAGGTAGATTGTCCTGGTATACCCATGCAAATCTGGCACCCAAATTTGGGTGTCTTTTTTTTGTTGGATAACATCTAGTGTTTACCTGAAATATATGAGGAAAAAAGCAGTCAATAATGCACTTGGAGAGTTCTCAGCTATGCACTATAAGCTATAACTAGACTCATGTATCAATAAACCCGTACAGAGTACCTTCAGTGATGTCTCTGTAATTCTTCCTTCCATCTCCAGAGTCAAGAACATTCCACGGCGACTCAAATTGACTAAAGTATCCTCCATCCCAATTCATGTAGAGATACTTGCAGCAAGCTCTGGATCTTCTTGCAGAATTGATTTTATCACTGAGTGGCAGTATACCTTTGTGAATTTAAAGAGCAAATTTATGAAACTACTACTATAACTCGGCCTCTGTAATAAGAGTCTTTTGAGTTCATTCTGGGAAAACTACCGTCCTCCTCCTGTTATCATAGAATCATAGGATGGTCTGGGTTGGAAGGGACCCCAAGGATCATAGAGCTCCAACCCCCCTGCCACAGGCAGGGCCAACAACCTCCAGGCCTGGATCTACACAAGGTTGCCCAGGGCCCCATCCAACCTGGCCTTGAACACTTCCAGGGACTGGGCATCCACCACCTCTCTGGGCAGCCTGTTCCAGCCCCTCACCACTCCCTCTGTAAAAAACTTCCCCCTAATATCTAATCTAAACCTTCCCTCCTTTAGCTTTAGTCCATTCCCCCTTGTCCTGCCAGGGGTTATGAGAAGAAAGATCCAGACATTGTGGAAAGAGACCAGCTATGGAGCCATGATTGCCCTAATCAGAAACCTGAAGAGAGTAGCACATGGCTGGGAATAACATTGCTTTCCTTAATAATAAAAGGTAAATCAGTTGTTCAGAATGAGCTATGCACCCATAGTTGAAAGTAATGTATTAATTTGTAGTTATTGAAGATGATATTCTGCATCTAATGATAAAATCGGATGTCCACCCACCCAGTGATTGTTTTCATGCTTTCTGAAAACAAGAAATGCAACCATCATCTCTACTTAAACAGGCACAAATGTGTTTTGATATACTGTAACAAGGAGAAACAGGGTAATACAGTCAAAAACTGTAGAAGAAATAGAAAACCTCAGAAATGCTGGACTAGCATAAGTGTTACCACAAACAGAAGCTATTAAAAAGAAACTTCTTTTTTAATAGCAATGCCTAAAGCAATATTTGATCAAATAAAGAGATTATTGAGCCTGCAACCACAGTAATATTAAAGTCCACTAGACACTAGAATAACTTTCTTCTCTGGAAACTTCAATCCAAACTCCTATTATTTCAAAAAGTCCTGTTTTGTAACAAGAAAAAAATTTTTAAACACAGTATTAGAATGTAATCTGTTGACTTTTTAAACATGTTTCATGATGTTATTGAATGAATTACATTGCTGAATGAATAACACTGATCAGAATTGAACAAATTGGAATAACTGAGGGCTACTGATTTCTCAACCCAATAGCATTTGCTTCCTGAAGAAACAAGCTAAGGAAGCTTCTTGGGCTGGATGCTCTGAAATGTCACCACAGGGAGCTTGAAAGAAAATAATGCTTTCCATCAAACTTTGGTCAGGTTTAATAGCAGGAGAGTTTTGGAATATGTGACCACCCTGAAGGGTATGCTGGTTTTGTAAAAATGACATAGTTATCAAAAATTGGGTTTCATTTCAGTAAATTTGTGGTCTATGTGCATATCCAGAGGGTCTGGGACAGAATTAGTGGCCTACCAAAAGCTTTGCACTAAAATCTTCAACTATAATAAAAGAAACAAAACAAAAAAATTGCCTTTTGAATCAAAATGAATTTAAACTATTCTTTAAATTATTGAACAAATGGAGCAATGAATGTAACTGGCATTGTAAATGTTGTGGAGTTATCTTTGTTTAGCTATCATGCAGTTTTAAAAGGAAAAGCAAACTACTTCATGTATCTATGCCTGAAGCCCAACAGTCTTCAGGAATAATGACTTCTCCAGCTGAAAGGAGGTAGGAGACAGTAGGTAGTGCAACTAAATAAAATATTTTGTCTGTTTTGTGATTATCCCCAAACGACGAGTGCTGAGCCAGCACTTTTCAATAAAATGCAAAGACTGAAATGTATCTGTGAAAATTATAAATTATTAAGGGGATGAAAAGATTGTTAAATAGAAAAATGACAACTGTATTTGGGAAACAGCCTCTTAGGGATGTCTTGATTTTGCACAAACAGAATACAATGAATGATTTCCTGAAGCAAGGAGTGTGCAGAGCTAGACTGGTCCTTCTGCAAAACAAAACATATGAAGGATGAGCAACCTAAGATACTCAGTGAAATTTTTGGCTCAGGTGACTGGCTATCCCCCATAGCAAGAGACACCTGTATTTCTTGGGATATGTTAAGGAGCTAAAGAAATCTTCATGTAACCTTTATGTCCCAGCTTTACCCTGGGCCTTCACCCACACTTCAAGAGCCAAAAATTACTCCCTGTCATCCAGGACTTAGTCTCAAGAAAGAGACTGCATTACTGAGAACATGCTGCTGCATTATGGCACAGCTGGAGGACTCCAGGTGTGTGATTGTGCCCCTGTACCTGCCATTGGTGAGGTCGCACCTCGAGTGCTGTGTTCAATTTTGGGCCCTTCACTACCGGAAAGACATTCAGGTCCTGGAGTGTGTCCAGAGAAGGGCAACCAGGCTGGGGAAGGGACTGGAGAGCAAACCTTACGAGGAGCAGCTGAGAGAACTGGGGTTGTTTAGCCTGGAGAAGAGGATGCTCAGGGGTGACCTTCTCACTGCCTACAGTTACCTGAAAGGAGGTTGTAAAGAGGTAGGTGTTGGTCTCTTCACCTAAGTGTCAGGTGATAGGACAAGGGGGAATGGCCTCAAGCTACACCAGGGCAGGTTCAAATTAGACATTAGGAAAAAGTTCCTCATGGAAAGGGTTATCAGGCACTGGAACAAGCTGTCCAGGGAGGTGTTTGACTCACCAACCCTGGATGTATTTAAGACAGGTAGAAGAGGTGCTTAGGGATATGGTTTAGTCTAGGAGAGGTAAGGTTGGACTCAATCTTAAAGATCTTTTCCAAACTAGAGATTCTGTAAGGTTTAGGCATGTCTATAGGAACGTATGATTTTGGGTCCACTTTGGGACAAAAAAATTTTGCCTTAGATGTGTCTACATACTTTTTATCCACAGCAAGCGAACAATTTAACATTATCCTAAAGATCCTTGGCTGAGTGTTCTTTTCACAACATATATCTGCTTTTACCTTTTTCTATTGGCAATATCAGGAAGGATCAGGAACTCTTCTCATCGTAATTATGAAAAATTGAGGCAATTAGGCTAGAAGCTAGTGTACCCAGGCATCACTGATGTGGGTTCTCCAGATAGGTAATAGATTTAGGAGCCTGTTGCTTTGTTTAAAAAACAAAACAACCCCACAACAACCAAACACACACACAGAGAAATCTTAATGAAACTTTGGGTTGGTTGTGGGTAATACACTGTATTACTTCTCTGGAACATATTACTCGCTGAAGTGGTGAGAAGCACAGGCTAAATGGAACTGTTGATCATTGTCACTGGACCTGGGTGGAGGAATAGATGCTGCTGGATTACTTAATGGGAAATTTGGAAGACTTTGTAAGGAAATGACTGAAAACCTATTGGTGAGAAGCTCTTGAGCTATGCAAGCGCATTTCAAGTTATCATATGCTTTTCCATTCATAACAAAAATAATGGATTTCAAAAGAAAACAAGCCAAAAGTATCCTGCTTTAGTAATTTCCACAGTTTTCAGGTCAAATTCAAGGTAGAAACTTCAGCTACTTGCTTTTCATTTAAAAATATCCTGAAAAAAATGAGAAAAGAAAAATTGATTAAAAAATCAACAAAAAATACTGTTTATGTCTAATCCATTTTGTCTGGATGGGAGTTTGTAACCAGCTCCATTTAGCACCTACCTACTGTCTCACATTCATTCCTGCTGTCTGTCCAAACTCTAACAGAATTTTTTTCATACTGATGCTTTGTCTGAAATACTTTTCATGCCTGATTCACTTGCCATCGCTTTTCAACTGCAACAGTTGGGTTTTTTCCTCTCCTTGATCCTTCTCCAGATTTCTTTCTCCTTATGTCATTATTTAAGCTGTGTGAATACACTACCAACTAGTGAACTTAGTTTTATTAAGATTTCACTTAAAATACAGGTTTTACTCAAAAGTCTGGAAATGAGGACCCAAAACTAAATATTTAAATGTGTCATTTCAACATGATATCTGCAAATAGAGCCTTATATAAATGGCAATGAGCTAGATAGAAAAAAACCCCTTCTGTGATTAGGAATCTTATTTGCAAAGCTACGCTATTATTTATTCCTCACATGTCATTTAAGTCCAGAGGTGAAAATTTTGTTTCAGAGAGGTTGTGAAATTTTAAAATATATTTTAATTTCTTAAATGAGAGAGAAAATGTTATGATTCTTCTTAAAATAATTTACTAATAATTGTTGCACTTTAATGAAATGATTTCTGCCCCCTTGTCCCTCCAACTCTACCATAATAATAAAAAGCAAAGGTTGAAATGAAAGCCTTTTTGGAAAGAAAGCACTAAAATGTTTTGTTATAAACTAGGGGGAAATTAGTTATTTTTAAACCACTGCAATTTTCTCTTCCTCTCTCAAGCTAACCTTCAGCTAAATTGCAGTATTTCCATGCAGCAGTCAATTATTCCATAGTTCTCACTGCCATTTCCAATTGATCTGCTCATTTTAAGGACAGGGAAGTAGAGGTGCTAAAATATAGTATTACTCACTGAAATCTATAACTGAAATAAAAAATAGTAATAAAATCATCCCTCAGGATTAGATGAAAGCAAGAAATGTCTTTCTCCTCTGTTAATTTGTCTTTCCTAAAAAAATCCTTTACTGGGTCCTGCAAACAATGAAAATACCAACATACAGCTTTCTAGAGCATCGTTCTGTGAGCTCAGCATGGAGCTGTATCCTGAGCCCCAGATTTGTTCAGACATCTTACCGTTCCAAAGTGCTTGGCAAAATATTTTTTTAAAGGCTGGATCTAAAGGAGGGGAAGGAGTTACTAGGTTATATCTTTTTTTGCTGTTTTCAGGGTTTTGGTTTTGTTAGTTTTATTTTTCTGCCCTTAGTCCTAATTTTCTTTTCCATCTATCTTGCATCAGCAAGATCACTGGTTGAAGAATGAAAGGAACATTTTTGTTAAACCATCTGTTTAAGCTGCCCCTGAGGCATACTCCTTTTCTTCATTTGTCTTTCCTCTGCAAGATGGGCCTACTCATTCAAGTGTCACTGGACATATAGTGACTTGCAATCAGGAGACAGCAGTTTCCTTGTCAAAAGTACCATACTTCTCTGCAAAAAACTAGGCCCATTCATAAAGCTGTGGAAATTGTGTGTCCTGATCTTGAATAGGTTTAGTAAAGAACTAAAGGGGAAATGCTTCTTTAGGCTGCATTCGAACTTGTGAAAAATTTACAACAAAGTTACTGAGCAACTTGGTGTGCACAATAAAAAGCAATTCCCCTCCACTTATGTACTCACTAATCACATTTCTATTAACATCTAAGTAATTTCAAAGAGTTATTAATAACTTTTTTCTGTTCTCTTCTTGTCAGGACTCATAATAGAGTGTGATCATATATCTTATCTCTGTTGGTTACATGGAATACAAACAGCTTCCAGCCTATACTTGTAGCTGATGCCTGGTGCCATTCCATGAATCAATCAGCTGTGTATATGCAACACCTTACGTAGCAGATGCCAGCTATCTGCTGCTGTGGTGGTTTGTTCTTAGACTTTTCCCTGATGTTAGATAACCTGCAAATCTATTAGTTTACAGTATGGATCAGTCAATACAAAATGGGAGGATCTATGTGTCTCTTTACATCAGATGAGTATATATGCTTGGACTACAAGACCGATGGAGCTTCATTCTCTGTGACTATATGGTAGCAAGCTTTAGTCAACATAGTCCAAAACTTCAATTTTAGAACTTGTTCATATTGCATTTCAAAATCTGCATAGTTAAGAGCAGTTTGGACACAAAAACTTGAAACTTTGTGAGGCTGTGTGGGGGTATTTCACTAGCAAGAAAAGTAATTTTTCTCAGCTTTGTACCTCCTGAACATGTAAAATGTCTAGGACAGGAAGTGGTAAATCTGTCCTCAAAATTAACATCAACAAACTATTAGGAGTACCAGATGAGAGTATAACGCAGGCAGTATTGTCAGATAAAAATGATGCTTTAAGGGTAAATTTCTTCTCTGAGAATGAAAATGGTATGTATAGTAATTAAATGGGACACCCTTAGCAATACATAATCTACAGTTCCATCATACACTTTCATTATTTCCCCTATAATTAGGATTTTAATCCTTGTATTTGTTCTTTTTTAAAGCATATTAGCATTGCAAGGCATTCCTACTGATTTATTGATTTATTATGTATATCATGAATGACTCCTGAGGAGCATAATAATGAAGAATGTTATTTAATTCTATATAAATATTTAGGGATGGAGCCAATATTGCATTGCTTTATTATGAGAAGCTCTATTTCTTATGATATCAATGTCACCTTACAAAGCTCCTTATCTACTGTGAAGAAAAAAGAATTATTAGAACTGACAGAGTACTTGGCTTTTCAAGGCTATTATATTTCCTGTAATTATTCCTTCTGAATTTCTACATGCAGTGCAACTTCCACTGAAAACCTGATTGCTCTGTTAGTCTGATAGCAATTT
>VZTU01012741.1:0-15113 GCA_013400835.1 Zapornia atra | reverse complement strand
TTAGTCTGATAGCAATTTAAACAAACACATTGTTTCCTTCAATATTGAATTGTTGAAACAAAGCTGTTATTAGATATTTAAACAAGGCGCCTCCTATGATTCTTTTTATTCTTCTATTCTGGGAACAGATAGCATTGGTGGATGTTTTCAAGTGGCCTTCAATTAGCCACAAGTTTGAAAAGATGTACTTAAATTTTTATCAAATTGAAAACCTGATCTTCCTCTCTATGCATAGGTGGGTTTTTTTTTTCCAATAGTCATTGCTAGGGTTTCCATGGTTTGGGAAGGGAAAATAATATTTAAAAAAAGAAAAGGGGAAAAAAAATCCTACAAAGAAAAAACCCCCAAACTAATAAAATTCCAATGGGCTAACAACCAATGTTATATTTTTCCTGTTCACTATATAGTTTGGCATTTATCTTTTACAAGAGATGCTGCTGGTTTTAGTAAGCATAAATTGCTTTCTCTGGGGTTTTCTATTAAAGGTAAGGAAAGGGAATAGCATGAAAGCAGCATGTATGTTTTATAAATTATCTTCTTTTTTCTAAAGAGAGCTGTATTAATCTCCAGTCTCATGTGGCAAAGATACATTTTCCATAAGTTTCCATATGTGTATGTATGTGGATATTATGTGTGTGTGTGTATATATATCTATATACCTAATTCTTTTTTTTTTTCATTTTGCCTTGGGTTATAATCACATCAAATGTCCAGACCCTAAGCTGAAGAAAATCTCCAAGGAAAATGCAGGATGCCACAGGAGCTGTTTCAGTGGGTGGTACTCTTCCTTTTGAGTCAGAACTGAACGAATGCCTTGGCACGGGGTTCTGGAAGGAAATGTCTGAATGATACAGAAAACTGGAGACTATCAGTAGGAAAGTTAGCTGTGTTGTCATAAACTGAATACATGTCAGTAATAGCAGTAGATAGATTTAATCTTGGGATAAACCCTCACTTTCAAAGAGGTTTTTAGTTCTCTATGACTGAAGGGATTTTTTTATTTGTTAAAATGAGACATTTAAAGGAATATGAAGTTTGCAACAATAAGAAAATGGCAACGACATGTTCTGTGTTTGGACTGGATTTAAAGTCTCCATTTAAAAAAAGCTAGGAACAGATGCCCAGATGCAGGGCTCAGTATGCATGGTGTAGAGGGCAGAGGACTGTGCTTCCCAAAGCAGAGAAACTAGCCTTCCATCACTTTGATTCCAGAGACCATCTTTACCACGCAAGTACTTGCACACCAGTCTTCCTTAAAGAAACGAAAAAAATGCTTGCTAGCAGCTGCTAAAAATAACTTTTGTATAGCAGTCACTGAGGTGGCTTTTCCTGTCTTCGATGCAAACACAGGCATGGTGACCTATGCATTTATGATGCACATGAGCTGGCAATGAAAATGCTGGCCTTGCAAAAAATATCCAGACTTTTCACCTTGAAGAAACATAACCAATAAAGCAAGACATGTAATTGTAGCACTGTACTGTCTGGCATCAGGCAAGCTCTGTTGAAAAATAGATTAAACTTTGGGGGTTTATGTTCAAACACCTTCTTTAGCTGGGTTTAAATATTTTCTATAAGTAGTCTTGAGGAGGGGACCATTATTTATCACATCAGACATTATGTATGTCAAGTGTGATCTGTTAAGTTCTTCCATATTTTTCTTCAACTTAAACTGTATCTAGTTAAATTTTCTCTGGAGCTATAATAATAATGATAAAAAATTACTAGTAAGAAAATCTTTCCTTGAGGATGAACAGTTCAATTTGCATCTTTACTACAATTTTTTTTTGGTAATGATTATTATCAATCTGCTTGATAACCATAGTTTCATAAAGTGTATATTTAGACTCTATATAGAATTCATGTAATGTTAGATACTCAGATACAATGGCTGACAGTGCAGAGGGCAGCCACACAGAATGATTGATCTGGCAGAATATCTCTGAATGGTTGTATGAAGGAAAACAAGCATGTATACCAAATAAAGCATTTGTCTTAATGTAGCAGGTGTCTTTCTAAAAAGTATTAAATTTGAGTATATTTCAGGGTGGATCTTAATAGAATGAATCAAGTTCTCATAGAATAAGTTGGCAGCGCTTCATGAAAGTCAATGTATGAAGTAAAACCTTTCCAATGTATGTACATAAGCTGACGCCCTTGAAAGAAGAGGTGAAGCCAAAAGGTATGTGTTTTCAGGTAAACAGGCCTTTGTCTTGTGTTCTTACAGTGCATGTAGTAACAAGGTGTTGAAATTGGGACCAAGTCTACATTCTCAAGCCTGAAGGGGGAAAATTGGGATGTTTAACAAAATATCTCTGCTGTCAAAAACTGTATGGTGGGGTCAAAGGAGGCCTTTCCCCCTTGATCTTAGGTAACTACCACAACAAAATGTAAAGAAAAGTCTGAGGACATGGTATAGCCAGGTACATTTGTGTACTACTGCTTGAAATTGATCTTGATTTGTCAAAAGGCTTCCTGACTCGCTCAGAAGTACATATTACCTTAAAGACAATTAAATATAACTGGTGCTATTTCAGTGAATAACTTGACTAGAATTATTTGACATTTAGTACGAGGCTTCTGTTTTTGTCTAGGAGAGGAAGATGTGGACATCTGTGCTTCTAAAGAGCTCTGATGTATGCCAGTTGGCATGGATTGTTGTGTTGAATAGATTAGCTCACTTGGTGTTGATCTGTTAAAACCAAGGCATGGATAATATGAACGCTGACAATTCTCCACAAGCTCAGAGGGTTATACCATTAATCCACATCATAGGGTCTCCTATTTTACTGTCTGGAGTTCATGCTTTAACCCATAACAGTCAGCACTAGTTTGCATCGGAGGGTTCCCTTGGATTGCGTACAACTGTATGAATTTTTAGGAATTGCTTCTCTGGCTTGATTATGCAAACACCCTCAAACAGCTTTGTGGGCTCCTTAGCTTGCTGCCCAGTTTACTCCATTCATAAGAAAGGAAAGAGAGAAAGTGTGTCAGCTTTAAAAGGTAATAGATGTCTTAGATGCATCAGCCTGGCTCAGCAGTGGCGTAGTGGATGGCAGTGAGAATACTCTTCATGTTAGCATTTAGCTTCCAAATGGCTCTCAGGTATGCCAATGAAAAGTGACAAGCACTGACAAAGCAATGTGTAATAGATACTGTAGCTATATATTATTCTGACTTTCTCACTGCCCTGTAAGAAATGTACTCAGAATGGGAAGGGTTATATTAAATTGGGAACGGACAAATTGACACTTCCTTTCTTCTTTTGTTCTTTCTTTTATTCTCTCTTCTTTTTTGGGTTTTTTTTATTTTGGAGGGGATAGGGGGTAGTGGGGGTTTTGTGTTTTTTTGATTTGGTGGGGTCTTTTTTGTTAGATCAGTTTATACAAATGCTGTGTCTGAAAAAAATGTGCAAGGTTTCAATCAATTCTTGTGATGAAATCATGACTAATCCCAATCCTCCCTTTTAAAGAGCTCTATAAATTCCTGAACTGAGATGGAAAGAGTGGTGGTGGTAGAGGGTGGGCAGGAAACAGGAAAGTTGCTTAAATTAGCAGCTTCTGGACTTTATGGTATATTTGTGACACTTGATCACAGTGTAGCCAGAAGCTACAGCACAAAACCGGTGGTCTTTAATCTCACAAAAGAAAGGACTAAAATCAAGTCTAATTAGCTTTCATTTATAAAAAGTAAAAAAAAAAATAAAGAAAAGTTTGCAGACACATTTTCCTTCAAGACACTGCACGCTGAAATGTTTACAGCCTGTAAACTAATAAAAATAGACAGCTACACACAAGGCCATCAATATAAGTCTTGCTGGGTGGGAAGGGTAAGCCTTGTTTCCTTCACTCTGAAATGGATTGAGCTTTTTTGTTGTATTTATTTGTCAGACTTAGAGAGAAAATAGATACATTCAGCTCTCAAGCTAGCTTAGCACCAGAAGGCTCATCTGGGTCGCATGTGGGACAG
Organism: Zapornia atra; assembly: GCA_013400835.1. Taxonomy (NCBI): domain Eukaryota; kingdom Metazoa; phylum Chordata; class Aves; order Gruiformes; family Rallidae; genus Zapornia; species Zapornia atra. The sequence goes on along the minus strand of VZTU01012741.1, from coordinate 11,144 downwards.
TATTGTCTTAGGAGGAAGCAAGGCAAGATCTGAGCTGTTTGTCTTTAACTGGCCTGCAAATTTATTTGAATTTTCCTGGGTTAGCTGACAACAACTTCTCCCAAGGAGGTGATCATTCCTTACTCTGACTTCATGGACAAATGCAGTTTCCTTTAGTCAGCTTGAGTTAAAAAAAATGACAGCAACTACAAAAACCGTCTCCTATGGCCCCAAAGGCACCTAATCCAGTAGGAACAGTGCAGTAAGAGTCTGACCCTTTAAATGGAGATGAAATATATGCTAGGGAGTGGGAGAGCAAGGATGCATTTCTTTCCTGGATAGTCTGATATTCGTGAGATTAATGATATACCTGTTCACTTAAAACCAGACCACTAATCCTGCTAGTTCTCTTTTTCCTTTTCCCAGCCCAAAGCAGGGGGAATCTTTTGAAGGTTCTTCATTCCCATACTTCTCATTTGACCAAAACGGCTGCTACGTCTAATTTGCCACTTCCAATCTTTTTGTTTGTTTGCCTGTTTCCCAGATCTCAATTAAATCAAGCTGGAACACCCAAATCTTTACCAATTTCCATAATGCTTTAAAAAGGCCTACCTTTACCATGAAACAGTGTACTAAGTAAAACATGAATACTTTTGCATCATTTTTTGCAAGTAAATTTCCTCAGGTGCCCCCTGCCTCAAGCCTTGGCTTGAAACTGATATGCTTATCTTTGTGCATTTTGAAAATTTACTCTGAACATTTTTGTAATATGAAAAGTTCAGGTATGGAAAGTAACTAGAAGGTTGTGAAACAGCAGATCTATAAATGTGATTAGTGAGTTTGTTGCAGACTTAAGTGCAGTTTCCAATGAAACTGTGTTTAAATACATGGCTTGCATTTCTGTCACCAAACAAGATTAGAGTGGAGCAAAGAATGAGTTTTGTTGTTTGTCCCTGGACTGTATGTGAGATTTTAAGCCGTTATCACCATACTTTCTTATTTTTCTTCTTGCTTGCTTGTAGGCCCCAGCTGGAGTCCTGTGTCCAGATCTGGGGGTCCCAATACAAGAAAGATGTGGAACTGTTGGAGAGGGTTCAGAGGAGGGCCACAAGGATGATTAGAGGGCTGGAGCAGCTCCCCTACAAAGAGAGGCTGAGGGAGCTGGGCTTGTTCAGCCTGGAGAAGAGAAGGCTGCGGGGGGACCTCATTGCAGCCTGCCAGTCCCTGAAGGGAGCTTATAAGCAGGAGGGGATTCAACTTTTTAAAAGAGCAGATAATGGCAGGACAAGGGGGAGTGGATTAAAACTAAAGGAAGGAAGGTTTAGATTAGATATTAGGGGGAAGTTTTTTACAGAAAGAGTGGTGAGGTGCTGGAACAGGCTGCCCAGAGAAGTAGTGGATGCCCCGTCCCTGGAAGTGTTCAAGGCCAGGTTGGATGGGGCCCTGGGAAACCTTGTGTAGCTCCAGGCCGGGAGGTTGGTGTCCCTGCCTGTGGCAGGGGGGTTGGACCTCTATGATCCTTGGGGTCCCTTCCAACCCATGCCATTCTATGATTCTATGATAATTGGCTTTCTTATAGAGCATGCATTATAAACAGCGAGCCTGAGTTAGTGCTACAGAAGGACTTCTGATTTGCATTTAACAATAATTCTTAAGTTGTAGTTGACTCCTAGGTACTCCCACAACAGAGGGACCAATGGATTAGAACTCAGCTGGCGATATGGCTCTTGAAATACTGTATCAATGCTAAATTGTCTATACATTGCTTTTATTAAACAAATACTGCTTCAGAAAGTAAAGCTCTCATCTGCTTCCCACTGAGCAGGTTTAAAAAACATTTTCCTCCTTTTCTCCAAAGTCTTGCTGTGCAAACCACATAGTTCTCCCCACTGTGATCTGTTTTGCAAAAGCAGGCTATTAATTGAGGATGTTTTTCAGTATTGCCAAAAGGTCACTACAATCAATTACGGAGAATATTTGTAAAGAAGAAGTCTTGCCTATAAAGCAATACATCCTGAGTTGTCTAATTTGTTCACTGTAATAAGGCCATGCCCACTTATTGATTAATCAATCTTTGTTTTCTGTTTTCTGATTATATCAGGAAATCTCTTAATGTAATGCAGCATCATATACAAAGTCGGCTCTGGGTAATTTATTGAAAAAATATTTATTTCTGATATTATAGTGCATGTGTTCAATCTGAGATGATGATCTTTCCAGGACAGAGCACTGAGATTTGTGATGGTAAGCCTAGACCTGAACATGGAACAATATTTGGATGTGAAAAGTGGATAGTTGGTTGTGGATAAATTCAAAATGGCTACATTTAAAAGTGTAAGATTTAACTATGGTTTAGAAACCTCAGAAGCTACCCGAGCACATTTCAATTAATTTATCTTCATATGCTTCATATAATCAAGGTTTTTGTATTGTTGCAAACCTTAATGTGATTTGTAGGACGGAGAGTAGTGGCAAGAGTATGTACATAGATGATGTTCTAAGTTATGGTGTAATTATCATTATCTCTGTTGGCATGAGTGCATCATTTCCCCTGAATAGTATGCCTTATTTTGCTGTGACTCCATGATTCATTTGTGTTCTTTTGTACTGTAGTTGATGTAAATGAACCACATTAAACTGCCCCCCTGCTCACTTTGTGCATATTTAAGCATTTAAAGTATCTCAAAAATCCATTATCACTCTGCGACAGAAAGATGAGGAAAATGTGTGAGAAATTCATAAACAGGTAGAATTAGAATTATATCTATAAATTAACTTTTGACAAGTGTAAGATATCTAAGATTTAAGCTGGAATTTGTGTTGGAATTCCAATAAAACAATGCTACATTTTAAATTGAGGATAAATAATGAACTGCTGATGTTCAGTGTTGGTATTACAAAGCAATAACATTTTTTTCCAAACTCATGAATTTTCTAATAAATGAATACTTGATGATCATAGCATCTGCTGTTAAAATACTCAGTAGGATCAGAGAATCAAAGGGAGAAACACAAGAACACAGACATAATTTTCCATTAATCCTTACTTCAGTATTTAACGTGCTAAAGTTTAAGTGCCTCTGTTTGCTGTATAAAATGCTCATAACATGATTTAGCATGATGCAGATCTCACCATGAGTAGTAAAATGGAAAGAATAAAAATAGGCCCTAATTCTGCAAGCATTTATGCACACACAGCTCCATTTGTATTACTTGTGTACATTAAAATTTACTGTGATATATAAGGAGTGTTCAAAAATAAAAGAACTTCAGTGACAGGACAGTTTTTATAAAACAGTGGTACCACATATCAAAAATGCCAGGCTTAACATCAGCAACATGTGCAATGTCTGCAGTGCTTTTAAATTACAAAACAATGTTTTTACCAGAAGGGTACTTAAAGTCACAAGTTCAACTAACACATCCATTGAGAAGGAGAATGTAACAGTTCTCCCTAAAAATTTTAATATGTATATTGATTCTTAGTGCATTCTGGAATGTGGATTCAGCTTTTCTGGCTCTGGAAATCTAATGTTCAACACATGGCCACCTGCAGTTGCTTTTTACCATGGTAAAATTTTTGTGCCTTTCCCCAGGGAAAAATCGAGGTCCCATAGATGTTTTCTGGTTTACACATGCTATGTAGATTACACCTTAAATATGTGATGTGCAATTTAAAAGCAGACAGATTTTTGGCACTGATATTGATGACTTGAAAGATATCATACTACAAATTTTAAACTCATTTATGCAGTAATCAGAACTGTTGGAAATGCAGCTTGTTTGCACTGCTGCATCTCTGAATCAGGACCAGCCAAAAAACTCAACTTCTCAGTACTGACCCACTTTGGGATTGCTGCAGTGCTGTCGCATTCCTTAACCCTAGCTGAAACTGAACTGGTGAAAGGATTGTATAGTTCTGCTGTCATTACTGTCAAAACCAGGACAAAACATCAACATCTCCATAGAGGAAAGAAATACTCTCTGAGTTTTCACAGTAAGGACTGAAAAAAAAAAAGTGGAAGAGTGTCACTGAATTGCCCCACTGTGTGTTATTACCACAAAATTCATCCAGTGATTAAGTGGGGACATAAAGATTACATAAGTAATGTAATGCTTTGTCTTTTTTTTTAAGACAGTTCACAAAACTGCCCTTCTGTCACTGTAAAATAGTAATTCATAACAAGTGGCTCAAATAAAAGAAGTATTTGCTATCACTGTGCTCTGTGGCTTCTGGTCCATTTATAGAATGTGCTTGTGTGTACTACTGAAGAGGTTTTAAAGCCATCTCCTAAAGTCTGACTGTTGCTCACCCTGGGTTCTTGTGTGTGTCTTGCTGAAGCATTTAGTATAAAGTATTCATGGAGGGAGGCCATGAGATTAAATCAAATCTGGTTTGGCTCGATAGAGTAATTCCTTTGGTTTTTTACTTTTTCAGAAGAGTTAATTAAAGCTAAATGACACAAGACATTATTGGCATTATAGTTAAACTTGACAGGTTTTGATAAGACAACAGCCTGAGCTTGTCATATTTTTTCTGAATCTAGTTCATCCAGATATAACCTCAGCAAAGTAAGTTGTGAGTCAGATCTAAATCAACAGTAGCAGTAGATTTATTGATCTTGTTTGTCAATACCTTTGGACAACTCCTGAAAGAACTCTAATTATCTTAGAAAACAAAGTCCTTGTAAATGGCAATTGCATGATTGATTAGTTGCCACTCTTACCTTGCTGCCTGAAACAGAAAGCTAAGGACTCTAATTCTGACGTTCAACCCTTTGAAAGAAGTCTTTGAATAAGGATTGTTGTTTCAGAGCAGCTCCTGAAGCATTAGAAACTTTCAGAAGTGTTTTTACAATTTCTTCTCTGCCATATAAAGAAATTAATCTCAGAAGGATTCAGTGATGAAGTGCTACCTAGTGTTTGACCTGTACTACTATACCCAGACATGGGCTTTCTTTCCATTAAGTCTTTTCACACTATTGATATTTTCTGAAGCAGTAGTACAAAGGGAAATAGTTTGGTGGATGAAAAGAGAGGAAAAAGAATTCTTTACTTTGGGGTTGAGTAAGGCCAAACTAGGTTTCAGAACCATATACCTGCCAAGAAGCTTAAGAGAGCATCTCCAGCCCGTTTTGTTGCATAAAGACTAAAAGGAAACAAAATCTAATTGCTGGGAATCCACAGGCAGACAAGGAGACACCTGTGTGAGTCTGCTCATAAAAGTGCACCAAATTAAGGAGGAATTCAAATAGCTTGATCATCTAAAATCTGACTGCACCAGACTGCCTTTTTCTAGAGCTGCACACAGAGCAAGAATGTTTACACTCAGTGCAATGGTTTTCAGATGAGCCCATTAACTCTCTCAATCTCTAATGAGAAAAGTTAGCGCTCTAGGCTGCCTGCAAGACTTCTTTCAAGAACCCTCGTACGTTTGAAGATAAGGTTAGAAATGTGGACTTTAATTGGAGGTTTTACTGAGATGATAGAAGGTTAGATTAAGTCACTGATGACAGCAGAAAGTTGAATTCTCAACTGGTCTTTCCATTAGCAAGTAGTTTTTTGTGCTGCTGACATGGTAAGAATAGAAAGCAGACAATGAAACAGAAATACTAAATACCTGTAGGTGATAGACCAGGTTTCATCTCTGGTTTTGGGACATGGTTGAGTTCCATTTGGAATAAATAATACCCAGGAGTAACCTCATGGTATCTTATAAATTCACTAAAATATCAACTACAGTAAAGGTTAAAATGGATTTTTTTTTCCTAATTTATGGCATACAATGACATCTTTTTACAAGTTCACTTTGCTTTGGTAAGAGTTACAATGGAAGATAAAAGAAGTACTCGTTTAATCAGAATCCACTCTCGGCATAGTAGCTGCTTTCTATGTCTGTCAAAACATGACAGGAGTCAGCTTCTCTTTATAAAGTGAGAAAATGGGATGAGGGTAATTGTAGAGATTCTGAATTGTCAGCTCTGCTGGAGGAAATGTGGCACCCTCTCTCCCATCCTGCAAGAGAGACTCTTATCATCCCATAACAAATTATTCGAATGTGAGCCACTCTCAGATGCTTGTGTGTTATCTGCCTATCTTTGCACAGGGAGGAAGAACACCTTTCTGGAATGTGGGATGTTCCCAGTCAAACGTAAGGTTATGAAACTGGTGTTGATAATTAGACCAATCCTCAAATATTAGTGGTGAGCTCAGAGTAACTGCAGACCCTTGAAATGTAGACCTGGGAAGTTCAAAAACCATGCAGATACTTCTGAAAAATGCTACCATAGCATTATGTGGATATTAATTCTAGCTATAGTGTTTCTGTGCATAGCCCAGAAATCCTGCTCACTTTCTTTAATGTTATTTGCTTTGTATAATCAATACCTGTCAAGCTGGGGTTTATGGAAAGTATATTTTACAGAAAGCAACAGCACAATTTTTGCCACAAAGTAAGTTTTGTGTGGGGAGGACTGTATGTAATTGGTAAGATTTAAATGCTAGTTATACTTAGCTATCTTATAGACAACTTATTAACAATTATTAAAGGGACATTTATGGCTTATCCATTCTATTGCTACACTTCATAGCTCTATGACACACTTTCATAGATCACTCAGAAAAAAATAACATTTAATATATATAGTGCTTATTATAATTAAAATGTGTCCATTTTGTGAAAACAAAACCATTTTTCCATGTGAATTTTTATCTTAACATCACTAGTTGTGTTAATGTCTTCAAAGTGTCTCACGTATTTAAAAAATAACTGAAAAAAAAAGAAATGAAAGTGGATACTAAATAGTGCCACTTCTTTTTGTTGTTTTCTTTTTTTAAAAGACCTTAAATTTCCTAAAATAGTTTTCTTGGGCTGTAGACCTTTTGAGGTCAGAAACCTCTGCCTTGTTGTATGCGATGCATAGTCTTCAACGTACAGGGCTGTGCTTGCCTGGGTGCTGGAGTAAGGCAGGGAACTAATCGCAAGAACTCCAGGCAGGGAGGAAGGGTGGTAGTGCTCCTGGTCTTTAATTAAACCTTCCCAAAAATGAGCAATAACAGATTCTGCAAGTGCTGGGCAATTATTATCTTTAAAAATTTATTATTTATTTATTACTGGTTTAAACAATAGCTTTCTTTGATGTAAAGCCTGAATTTAGAAAAGAGCTGACACGTAAACTGGGAGGCTTGTGAGCTATAGAAAATATGCTTTTGACTCCCTGGCACAGTCTCAGCACTAACCCTGCCAGTGGTGCAATACCCTGCAGTTTAGCTGCATGTAATCTATTTACAAACAGCAGCATTACAGTCCTTGATTTGTGCATCCTTTTAATTTCTGCCTCCCCTCTGTGCCCCTCAGATGCATTGGTCCATTAGGATTATTAACCTCCACTAGTTTATTAGCCTGGGATTAGCACTCGTGGTGATGCAAGGAGTTGGTGCAGCATAACTCTGTAACACCCGTCAGGCCAAACTGGGCCTGCAGCCCAGAAATGGTGGGTTTGACCTTCAAATTCAGAGCTTGTCCTAATGTCTAGAGTTAGATGTTTGCTGAAATCCTGAGTAGAATGTTTAAAGGATTTGAAATGGCAACCCCAATCTTTGCTCAAAAATAGTTGAAGGTAGATGGGCTGGGGAAGCTGCCAGGGCCCACGAGGGCTGTCTCCTCCCTCGTACCCATGCAAAGCACTGCTGGGCTGGCACAAGGTAGGCTTTTGGCTGTAAACTGGAGCACAGGAAGTTCTGCACCAACATGGGGAAGAACTTTTTCACAGTGAGGGTGACAGAGCACTGGAATAGGCTGCCCAGGGAGGCGGTGGAGTCTCCTTCTCTGGAGATATTCAAGTCTTGTCTGGACGCCTATCTATGTAATATGAGATAGGGAGCTGCTTTGGCAGGGGGGTTGGACCCAATGATCTCTCGAGGTCCCGTCCAACCCCTACGATTCTGTGATTCTGTGATTTTTTTTCCCCTCAGCCCCTGGAAAGGATGTAACATGCAGCTGAGGTTCATGGCCACCCTGCTTGCCCTGGGCCTGAGTTGTGGGGCTGGGTGCTCCAGAAGGGATGCTTGATCTCCAGGAAAGGTAGTGATGTTTTATCCCCTGTGTTTTTATACTGCTTTTCCCCATACTTGGCGCTCTTGGGCAGCATCAGGTGCTATCATCCTAACCTGCTTTTGTTCTTTGGCCTTTATCAGCATGAGGGGTGGCATGAGAACACTTCTTTGAATGTATTACAGAAGCAGCCGCTATAGCCACTGTTGTCCAGTCAAGCTGTAACACCTTTTCTTCACATGGTGAGAGGGCAGCAGGAAAGAGCATCAGCATGGTAGCCCAATGTATGTCTGGGCTGAAGCAGAAACTGCAAAGTGCTTGTGTTGGCCTTGTGCAGCCCATGAAGGATGTTTAAACCCCGCTTTTCTGGTGTTAAAGGCTTGTCCTCTGAGCAGGCTGGCCAGCATGCTTGGGAAAGCTTCAGGCCAGAAGATCTGTGGGGGCTGAGCAATGGTCACACACCCCAGCTGAGTTCAAACCTGGAAGTGTTGGAAGCATGCAGAGAGGGAGAGAAAGAAAAACACTGACCACCCCAGCTTGCTGGTAAGGAAAGAAAATGCTGGAGGGCTGTTGAAATATTCACAGAGGATTAGCACAAAGTTACTGTGTTTAGCACAGGTGTTTCTGTAGCTGCGATACATTAGGAAAATTTACAATGTTCAGTGACTCACACTTTCTCCCATGTAGCGTGGTAGTTTATTTTACTGGGCTGGAGTACAAAGTGAGGCGGAAAACCTGCTGGTATTTTGGTTTTCCTGTAATGTCTAAACTTTGTGAGCTTTTGTTTAATCTGGGTGTACTTTTGGTTTTTTGGGCGTGGTTTTTTGTTAGTTTTGTTTTTCTTTTTTATTGTTTTCTTTTGTGGGTTTTGGTTTGTTGTTTTTTTTTTCCTGAATGCATTAAAATAAAATATTTTAACATATAATGTTTGCAAGGGAACAGATTTCATCAGAAACAGGGAGAAATAATCTGTTCTCTGCCTGTCTGTAATTGCATACCATAAGCTACTATCCCTAGAAAAATTATTGACCTAGCCCTCAGTACATCTACAATCTCTATTTCTTTTTTGTGATCCTATTCAATGAGGGGATCTAAAAAGTGAGGAGAGCTGGTTATTGAGTATTGATGTGCGTTCTGTGCTTTTTGTCTTACTAAGTTTGTCAATTTAGTATTAATACTGCTTAGAAAATGTGCTGGTGACCTAAATGTGAAGCTGAACTACACCTATATTAGCTCAATATATCTTCAAATAGGATAGATTTGGGGAGGGAGGTAAGGAAAACAAAGTAGCTGTCTTCCTGCTCTGACATTGAAGAACTATGTGTTGAATTCCTTTGGGCTTTTTGTCCTGTTCCACAGAATATCTGAGAAGGGACATGACATCATAATGTGTAGCCATGATGGGATGGACTTCCTTTTAAAAACTGATCAGAAATGTCTGTGTTCAATGTCCTGTTAAGTTGCATATGGACCACACTAGTTCCAATGCAGAAGTACAGCTAAAAAAATTCGTAAGACTCTTATGGATTAAATATTGATATTAAATATTATTTGCTTACTTCTCATGATAGAATGCTCAGTAAAGCATTAAAAAGCAAAACTGAAATGTAGAATAAATAGAGAAGCTTAACACTGATCATCTTGTCATTTTTGAAATATGCTCAAAAGGAATAGGGCTGGATTTTTAGCCATTAATAAATTAATTATTTCTACAAAGGCAGCGATGAGCTTTTTCCCAAAAGTATACAAATGGCATACAAGCAACTGAAGGTGTCCTCTGTTACACGGGCTTTGCTGCTGTGTAAAGCAATGAAGAACAGATAAAAGGGAGAAAAAAAAAAAAGGGATCCCAGCTTGAAATTGTGTTCCAGTGGAATATTCAGGTCTGACATTTAAGGGAAAAAATCAACCAACATTACTAGAACTCGTCAGCAGAACAATTTGATCTCAAAATCACAGAACACCCACGATGTCCTTTTTAAGAATAATGCTGTAATTTAGAGGGCCAATACTATTTGTAACCTGATGACTTTGTATTTGTACTTTTTTCTCTTCTCCTCCTTTCCTTGTTAAATCTCTTCCTTATTAAATTACCATTTATGTTGTAGAAGGAACATAGTAAAAATACAGAATTTGTGAGGTGGGTGAGTTGCTGTAGCAACATTCTTTTTACAGTTCCTTGTATTGTGTGCTTGATTTTTGAAATGTCTTCATCAGATACAGAGTACAAAATACACATTGCATGTTTATTTTTAATTGTTTATTTGAAAATAAGTATTTCATGATGAGTTTTAAAACAGCACCTTCAGAGATAAGAGGAGGGTTGAAAGAACCTTTATGCTTCACCATACTTGAATTGTATCTCCTTATTTTTGAAGGAAGACTTCAATTACAGGGAAGACTTGTCTTTTGCTGTATGTTCTGTGATCTGAAAAATGGAGGTTCCAGTGCATCATATATTTCAAGGAGAACATGTTTAAAACTCACCCAAGTAATTTGGGAACATGTACTTCACATTCAAAAGTATATCTGTCCTGCAGTCCAAAGCGTGATAGCAGGCACCATACCTCAGCTCATTTCAAATTGCTAACTGTAAGCACAGTAGTGTTTTACAGGTGGTAAAGCCTTAATTCTGTAAATACACATGGTGATGTCTTCAATTTAACTTGAAGATTTTTAGTGCATATTTTACTGAAGGACAGTGTTACTTTTAGGTTTTTGAGATCCTAAGACTGAGATCTCTAGGTCCAATAAGAAAGGTAGCTGAAGACTTGCAAAGGCACAATTCCAGTAGGATTAGATTTTGATTATTGGGATTTAGTTGTTGTTTTGGTGTTTTGTAGTGTTGTTTTGTTTGGTTTTTTTTTAATCAGAAATCCATGTATTTACAGTGACTTCATATAGTTTTACAAATCAAGTATTTTTTCTTAAATTTAATTCTCTTTTATCAATTCTCTTGAAGCAGTTAAGCTTATTAAGTACCTTATTTTACATGGAAGCTGGCCCAGATTTAGTGATTCAATTGCTCTTGATTCATGAAGATCTGAAAGCACGTTGCCCATTGATAGGGCCAAATACCTAGAGGGATTGTTTATGGTCTTCTGTAAATGCA
>VZTU01012738.1:6316-16906 GCA_013400835.1 Zapornia atra | reverse complement strand
ACCCCTCATCCTATTGCTCCCTGTCCTCAGGAACAGCTTTCCTATAAGCACCTTTCAGGGACTGAAGGTCCCCCTGGAGCCTTCTCTTCTCCAGGCTTAGCAACCCCAACTCTCTCAGCCTGGCTTCACAGCAGAGGTGCTCCAGCTCTCTGATCATTTTTGTGGCCTTCTTTGTACCCACTCCCAACAGCTCCACATCCTTCCTGTGCTGAGGGCTCCAAAGCTGGACAGGGGTGGTGCACAAGCCTGGAGATCAGAACCACCACCACCACTCCTAGGTACATCACAGCCCTGGCTTTCTTAGGTAAATCACAGCCCTGGATTTCAGGCTCTCATGCAAAAGGATGGGAACAACATAGGATTAAATGTATGACCAGTGAGATTTCAGCACACTGCACAGAGCTGCTGATTTTATCCCTGATTATCCAAGCCAGAAGAAATGTCCCTCTGCCAATAATGACAAAATAGAACTTCATTAGAGATGAACAAATTGATGATTTAGTTTCACCAAGCCAGAGGTTTGACCCTTCCATTAGTAAAACCATTAGACCAAGATTGCTGATGATAAAGAGCCACCCAGGCTTTGCCATGATGCCAGATTCAGAGGGACAAGGATTCAGATCCCCAGCTGCACAAGTTTTAGCTTGCCTGGTCAGATGCCTAAGGAGGACAACACACAGCTGTAGCCTAAGTCAACCTTATAGTAAAGACTTGCAGATCTCCTCTCCCCACTCTGAAAGGTGGAGTAGAAGAGTGGGTCCAGCTGGCTCTGCCTCCATCTGTGCATCTCCTTTCCATCCATCAGCACCTCTTCAAGGCAAACAGAGTGTGATTCAGTTCCAGCACACACAACTTTCCTCTCCCACAGTCTGAGTATGTTTTCTCTGTGGCACCCAAGATTTATTTATTCTAAGGCAGGGGTAGACCTTTCTTTTCTGGTTCAGATGCTTATTTCCTGAGAGAAATCACATGGATACTCTCAGGAACCTTACCAGTCCATGTGGAGATGGAGACCAGAAAATGAGATGAAAGTATCCAGCAAAAGTCACTTCACTGTGACCCTATAGTAAGAAAACACCAGGTATTAAATAGCTGGAGAAATACCAGCATCCTCCAGTAGAGTTTAACTCTGACCTGTACAGCTGTCTGGGTCTCAGGTTCTGTATGTTATTCCAGCCTGACCCTTTGGCCTTTTTCTTATTTCAAGTCACACTGGAAAACAGACTAAAAATGAGTCAAAAGAGAAGATCAGGCTGCTAAAACCCAGTGGGGAGAGTTTACCCAGTGTTTTCAGCTGGGGCTGTAGGTGGCTTTATGTAAGCTTAGGTCTGTTTAGCAAAATCTCCTGGATAATGTCATGATTTCTGGTGTATTAGTCTAAAATTTAAAGGGGGTTCCTCCCTCTGAATGGAATCCCACAGCAGCATAAAGCTCCTTCTCTCTAGCATGCTTCCAGGTCTCACCCTGAGGGCACTGATGGATGCTCACCTTCATTGCTCCCAGCCCTACACCTCAACAGGGGGGGGGGTTCCTCCTTCCCTCCCCACACCACACAGTGGGGAACAGGCACTGGAAGGCCTGGAAGATGCTTGTGTTAAGCCCATTGATGAATGAATGAATTTTAATTCAAAATCATTAGTGATGAGTCCCAGGAGCCTTGCAGCTGGGCAGTGATATGCCAGCAGCCATGGGGAGGAGAGGAGGGCTCCCTTCTGGGGTTGAGCTGGGTTAGAAGACAGCATCAGCATGGAACTGAACCATGGTCAGGAGGGAGCTTCAAAAGGTGAGGGAGAGGGAAAGCCTGATCTTGTGAGCTCCACCTGGGCTCACAGGAGATGGACATGGAGAGACCAGCTACTGCACGATGAACATCTGGGGGCCCAGGACAAGAAAGATGGGGGGCTGTTGGAGAGGGGTCAGAGGAGCCACAGAGGTGATCAGAGGGCTGGAGAGAGGCTGAGGGAGCTGGGCTGGGTCAGCCTGGAGAAGAGAAGGCTGTGGGGGGACCTCACTGCAGCCTGCCAGTCCCTGAAGGGAGCAGAGGAACAGGAGGGGAATCAGCTTGTTCAAGGGCAGAGACTGGCAGGACAAGGGGGCTGGAGTGAAGCTGGAGGAGGGAAGGGTTAGAGGAGAGATTGGGGGGAAGTTCTTTGCAGAGAGAGTGGGGAGGGGCTGGAACAGGCTGCCCAGAGAGGGGGTGGGTGCCCCATCATCCCTGGGGGTGTTCAAGGCCAGGTTGGCCTTCGGGGATTCTATGATTCTATGGTACACTTGTGTTAGGTCTTCCTATCTGTAACTGGAATTGGGGAGCACGTGGAGGTATAATTTTTAAGGGAGAAAAGCTGCAGTGGTTTCCATTAAAACTTTTTTTTTTCTCCTGATTGCAATTAATTGATAATAAACTGATAATTAATGCTGGAAGAGGTTAATTTTCTCTGTAGAATAAGGCTGTTAAGGATTCGCCACATAAATACACTGAACTTTCTCCTCTGCCTTGTCACCTGTCCATACATATGTTCCCTTCATAGAATCATAGAATCCCAGACTGCTCTGGGTTGGAAGGGACCCCAAGGGTCACAGAGCTCCAACCCCCCTGCCACAGGCAGGGCCACCAACCTCCAGGCCTGGAGCTACACAAGGTTGCCCAGGGCCCCAGCCAACCTGGCCTTGAACACCCCCAGGGATGATGGGGCACCCACCCCCTCTCTGGGCAGCCTGTTCCAGCCCCTCCCCACTCTCTCTGAAAAGACAGATGTCTTTCTCCTGATGCTTGTTTAGCCACCACCTCACATCTGACATCACTGGCTGATCAAAACAACTTTGCAGCCTGCAGAGGATGATACTGGATCAAAGAGCTTTGGACCAAAGGCCATCTCCTTTCCCAAGGAAACAGGCCCTGGAACATCTCTATTACAGATGCATGCATGGTAGAGTGCTCTGTAAGGAACAAACATCAAAGCAGCAAAGAAAAACACCAACATCCATCACAATCCCCCTCTTATTTTGGATTTGAACCAAGCTCAACTCTTGGAGAAGTTGTAAAACAAGTAAAATCATAGACAAACCACTCCTCTGTGATGCATTTCTACTTGTTTATAGTTACAGGGCAAGATTCAACCTCTCTTCAGAGCAAAACCAACTGTCCTCTTCAATTTGTGGCTGGGCCCAGCCTTGTCTACAAAGCACCACATGACAATCAGCAGCCCTGCCAAAAGCCATCACTTAGAGAAACCATAATCACTGGCCTGTCCTCTCAGATTTCAACAGCCATTTTCACTTCAGAGCTAAAGCATGATACAATTTGCATCCAAGATGACTGATCCTCTCTAATTCAGAGCTTGCTGAAGGCCAAATGCCCCAAGGACACATTAACAAACTACCACATCCTTGTAAAAGCTTCTGTTGCTTAAAAAAAATCCCCACTTTTGTGGCATCCATATGATACTGGGCTTGATTCTGAGAAATAAGTCTTTCCTCTTGCTCATCATCCTCCCTAGACCAGTGGTAGGCTTCCATCACAGTAAGCCCATCCTTGGTATACTGAGGGGACAGCTGGAGATGCTGTCCTGCAGCTGCTGCAGGAGCATGGCAGTATTTGTTGCTGCATTATCACTAAGTCATGCAATTCAAACCCCAAGCACAGCTAGAACCCTGTTACTGCCTCAAGTCAAGAAGGAACCACACCAACCCTGTTTCCTTCACAAGGAGCATTTAAATAGAGAACCCCCCCCAGCCCAGAGCTGTGAAGGCAGAAATCAAACAGCAATGTTTAAGAGCTACAGCTGGTTTTCATCTTGTGGTACCAGTTACACACAAGGGGACTGAATCTGCTCCACTGCTGGGAACAGAGAGGAGGACAAGTCCCATCAACTGAGCAATGAAACCCCAGAGCCCTGGGGACCCACAGATGCTGGTCCTGGTTCATGACACATGGACAGGAGACAGCAGCTGCCTCCTGTGTTTCCCCTCTGTAGTCCTGAAGACCACAAAGATGCTGCAAATGTCCAAAGCAACCAAATGGCACAACTCTTGGAAGTCTTCCTGTTTGGGCACCTCCTAGATCCTGACTGGGGGGTGCTGGGGGGTGACAGGGTGGCCATGAGCCAGCAGTGTGCCCTGGGGGCTGAGAGAGACAATGGGATCCTGGGGGGCATCAAGAAGAGTGTGGGCAGCAGGTGACAGGAGGGGATCCTCCCCCTCTGCTCTGCCCAGCAGAGCCCCTCTGTCAGGCCCCACCTGGAGCATTGTGTCCAGTGCTGGGCTCCCTGGGATCAACCAGCCAGGGATCTCCTGGAGAGAGTCCAGAGGAGCTACGAAGGGGATGAAGGGCCTGGAGCATCTCCCCTGGGAGGAAAGGCTGAGGGAGCTGGGGCTGTTCAGCCTGGAGAGAAGCAGCCTGAGAGGGGATCTGATCACTGGGGATCAATAGCTGAAGGGTGGGACACAGCGGGACATGGGCAGCCCCTTCTCAGTGTCTGTGGGGACAGGACAAGGGGTGATGGGCTCAAGCTGGAGCACAGGGAGTTCCAAAAAAAAACCCCATCAATATCTTAAAGAACAAAAGAGACAAAGGGCAAACCTTTAAGACAACACCCCCCACCCCCCAAACCAATCCCACAAAAGGGTTTTCAAATGCTTCACTCACAAACCCTACTGCCAGCAATCTGTGGGTTGAAGCATGGACCATCCCAGCCAGGCAGAGCCAGCAAACCACCCCTCACATGTCAGCAGCCTGAGTAAGCCATTTGCTTCTGCAATAACATATTCTGCTCTCCCCTCCCCACAAACCACCCAGGATGGGGAGTCCTGTCTCCTCTTCCTACTCAGATCCCATTATTTTTTCCTGGCATCCTTGAAGTGCTTATTACTGTGACCACACTCCCAGCTGTGGAAGGCAGGCTGGGGTTGCCTTGGGAGCTCTGCAAATACTGTTCTTCAAACAGAAGATCCTGAGCTTGAACCTCCTGCAAGGCAGAGCCCAGGGATACAAGTGGCATATATATCTGTGTAAATGCCTTCATCTAGTACATCAGAGGCCTTATTCTATCAATCAAATGAGCCCAGCACAGACAGCAACTGCTGCTTCCAACAGAAAATGAGGAAGAGGGCAAAGCCCAGTGCATTCTGTATGACAACAGTGCATGGCTCAGCTTGCTGCCAGTGGGGGATCTGCAAACACAAGCAGAAAACAAGGGAGAAACCCTTTGGACCATGAGAGCTTCCTGCTTTGAGAACAGCCTTAGGAACCTCCCCAGGTTGCAGGAGAAATTGGGTTTCCTTCAAAGGATGTTGACATTATCCCAGGAAAAGCAGGGAAATGGGGAAGGTGGCTCTGCTCTCAGGCAGAGAAGGACCTGGGGGTGTTGGGTGACTGTGTCTGAACAGGAGCCAGCAGTGTGCCCAGGCTCTGGGCTTCTCACCCATCTGGACACCGACCTGTGTGCCCTGTCCTAGGGACCCTGCTTTGGCAGGGGGTTGCACCCCATGAGCTCTGGAGGGCCCTTCCCACCCCTATGATTCTATGAAAAGGAAAAGGCAACTGTTTCTATGGCCATGCTTTGGAGTGGTGAGGCCAACTCCCATTTGAGTTCAGTGCCACTAAAAAAGCAGGTGACAGAACTCAGAGGTGGGAATGGTTCAGAGCCTCTGGATCTACTGGACGGCAGTTCAGTTAAGTCTCCCCTTCCTCAGCCAAGGCCCAAGACTTCACTGTGTTATCCCCACACAAATCAAGTCTCCACACTGTATTCTCAGCAACATCCCTGCAAAGCATCCAGGAGCCTCATGGAAGCATCAGCCAAGCTGCTGGACAGACAGGATCACTGCCACTCTGGCACCAACAACGCCTGGCACGCTACACACCACCTGTTTGCTACTCCTGGGCCTTACTCCCACAGGTAGAGCTGGGGCCCCCAATACAGGAGAGATGTGGGGCTGTTGGAGAGGGGTCAGAGGAGCCACAGAGGTGATCAGAGGGCTGGAGAGAGGCTGAGGGAGCTGGGCTGGGTCAGCCTGGAGAAGAGAAGGCTGTGGGGGGACCTCACTGCAGCCTGCCAGTCCCTGAAGGGAGCTTATAAGCAGGAGGAGATTAAAGGGTAGACAATGGCAGGACATGGGGGATGGATTAAAGCTAAAGGAAGGAAGGGGGTGTTCAAGGCCAGGTTGGCTGGGGCCCTGGGCAACCTTGTGTAGCTCCAGGCCTGGAGGTTGGTGGCCCTGCCTGTGGCAGGGGGGTTGGAGCTCTGTGATCCTTGGGGTCCCTTCCAACCCAGCCCATTCTATGATTCTATGTATTCTGCAGGGTTCAAGGACAGAATTATACCTGAAGGCATCCTGTTCAGCTTTAGAGATGTCACTAAGTCCTATTGCCTTAAATCCCCTGTAACTACACCCATACACACACACACGCCTGTGTACACACACCATGAGCATCTCCATCACTCAGTGTGCTGCCCTTGCACTAATACACTGCTGGAGCTCAGCCCTGCCCCAAGCTCCACCTTCACCACAGAGCAGGATGCTTCACTCCTCAGAACACCCTACCCCAGTGCACACACAGAACTGGGGCTGAAGAGCCAGAACAGCTCCAAATCCATCACCTCTCTCTGCGTGTGCGGGATGTCACAACGCTGGTACAACGTGACAGTGATGACTTCCCTGCCCTGCACGACTCAGATGAAGGCAAAGCTTCCTTTTGGTATCCAGGAAACCTCAGCAGAATCACACTGAGAGATGTGAAGAGAGTGATGCAGCCATCCCCACTCACATCCAGCTTTTAAGATGGATGCTTGGGAAGCACTGGGATGAATCGAGGAAAGAAAGGCTACACTAAGAGCAGAAAAATGACCAAACAGGGGCAGTAACTGCTGACTAAATGCTCAACACAATGGTGCTTCCTACAAAGGATTTAATTCCACACATTAAAACATGATAACCTCTTATTGTGGCATTTTACAGAGTCTCTCTCCCTGGATCAGCAGATGGGGAAATCCGCAGTAGGAAGCAGCAGCTATCTCCACCCAAAGCTCTTTGATACCATGGCCACAGAAGCAGTGAAAGAATTTCATGCCATGTGTCTGGAGATGTAACTGGGAACAGATCAAGAACCCCCCCCACCTCCCTGCTGCCAGCAGCATGCCTTCATCAACCAACACACCAGCCAGCATCCCCCCCCCAGCTCTGGCTATCTCTCTGGTACGCCTGTTGACGTGCACTCCACCCCCCCCCACTGCAACAGCCAGGCATGTAGGCACAGTCTGAGCATGCACAGTTCTATCTCCAGGCTAATCATGCTGCAGCACAGACTGTTGTGGGGATTATTTCCTTAACAGACTCCTTTTTTTCCCTCCTCCTTACATTCCTTTTCTTCCAGGGAGCCAGTCACAGTACCACAGACAGCATCCTTTGGAGGATGGAGCTAGGGAAGATGTGGAGGGGGAAACTACCCCATGTGTGCTGCAGAAAAGCATCATATCCACATATTATGATGGGGAGGGGGATGGGACAGACAGATATTGGACAGAAAAGGTGGCATTTACCTGACAAGAGATCTGTACCAGGTACACCAGCTCCTTGGATTCGCAGCCGTTCCTCGTTACTTCATTCTGTTCCTCTGGGAGTGAGAGCTACACCAAGGGAGCAAGGGAGGGGGGTGGAGAAAAGAGAGAGACCAGGTCAGCGAGCAGGGAGAAACCAGGCATGTAATGCAGGAGGCACAACGTTCCCAGCAACTGGCTCTCTGAGATGCTGAGGATCAGGGAAGTGCTTGTCTTGTCTGGTGTTGTCAAGAGAGGAAAACGTTCAGCAGTTGGGGCTTACCCAGACCCTCAGATGCTATTGGGTTCTGGCACCTCACCTGACAGTTTCACAATAAAACCAGGGTTCAGAACAAAATCAGCCACAGGAAGGCAAGGTGTTCAAGCCAGGGATGAAATCTCTAGCTTAGAAGTCTGCCAAACTGCCCCTCTGCTGAAAAGGCCTTGTTTTATCCATTTTTTTCTTGAGAAATTCAGGCTGAGATCAGGTAGTAAAACACATCTCCTCATTTCAGTGCTGGCAAGCAACTTACCCCAGCAGAGATTTTTATGGCACCATTCATGTCATACAGAGATGTTAAATACAACATCAGGATGTGCTTTTATTGCTGAGCATCACAACTGGTCCTGCTACACCTACCAGTCCTGATATCATAGAATCATAGAATCAGAGGATGGTCTGGGGTGGAAGGGACCCCAAGGGTCACACAGTTCCAACCCCCCTGCCACAGGCAGGGCCACCAACCTCCAGGCCTAGAGCTACACAAGGTTGCCCAGGGCCCCAGCCAACCTGGCCTTGAACACCCCCAGGGATGATGGGGCACCCACCCCCTCTCTGGGCAGCCTGTTCCAGCCCCTCACCACTCTCTCTGCAAANTGAGGTCCCCCCACAGCCTTCTCTTCTCCAGGCTGACCCAGCCCAGCTCCCTCAGCCTCTCTCCAGCCCTCTGATCACCTCTGGGGCTCCTCTGACCCAACACTTAGACTGGTTCACATTTACCTCTCAGCAAACAGAAGTCAGGATGGACATTAAATCACCCAGGGAAAGCACTGCTGCTCTTGCTACAAGAGTTATTCACTTTCTTAACTTGAAACGATGGCAGCTTCAAAACTGAAAGTGTTGGAAGCCTCCCCACCCCCAGAGTGAAGAGCTTCTTCCTAACGCCTCACCTAACCCTGCCCTCGTTCAGCTTGAGCCCATCACCCCTCATCCTGTCCCCACAGACACTGAGAAGGGGCTGCCCATGTCCCCCTGTGTCCCACCCTTCAGCTATTGATCCCCATTGATCAGATCCCCTCTCAGGCTGCTTCTCTCCAGGCTGAACAGCCCCAGCTCCCTCAGCCTTTCCTCCCAGGGGAGATGCTCCAGGCCCTTCATCCCCTTCGTAGCTCCTCTGGACTCTCTCCAGGAGATCCCTGGCTGGTTGATCCCAGGGAGCCCAGCACTGGAAGAATTCTTCTCCAGGAGTTCTAAGTCAGTGGAAAGGCTGATGCTTTTCCTGGCAGAGGACACAACATTGTTCCAAGGAAACCTGGTAATCTTTCCACGTTTTTCCAAGATGGGATTGAAGGTTAACCCCTGCTGAAAGCAGCCAGACACAGGCCACTGACATCTCTCCCACTCAAACTCAGCCACAGCAAAAGCTCAAGAAGGTTCCAAACCACTACTACATCTGATAACTTCTGACAGGATTAGGAATGGGATGGTTTGGTTTTTTTCCCCTCTCTAAACCACCACACTTGAATGTCTCCTTGATGTCTGTCCCCTCATTAATTTATTGCCTTGGTGCAATTTAGCAAATCAGATGAAGGAAAAAAATAAACCCACAGGGTGAATGGCACCTTTATGCATCACTTTGGAATGGACTCATTGGGTGAAAAGTCTGTCTGATGGCCAAGAGCAAGAAATAGGAGGCTAATTTCCCTGTGAACTATTTCCCTGCTTGATTTTTAAAATAAAAATAATAATTCTAGGGCTCAAAATATCCTTGGGATAAATCCTGTAGAAATGAAAAGCCATAATACTGACCCAGCTCAGAGATGCAGACTCATTGTAAGAAAAAGCTGTTATCCCCCCTCTCAGCTCCAGTCCCCTCATAGACAACACCTTCACCACCTCCCAAATGACCATGGTGATTCAAACACCACTTCATTTACAGAATCACAAGGTTGGAAAAGCCCTTTAAGATCATGGAGTCCAACCCAAATTTAGCTGAGCCCATTACTCACATCAGTTTGTCTTGCAACAGGGCACCTTCAAGACCTGGTTTTTGGATGTATCTGAAGATCCCATTTTATTATATTGGAAATTTCAGCTTGGCAAATCTTTTTCCACAGGGAAATATCTTCTAAATACATTTATGCTGTCAGAGTAATTAGTTATCTGGCCTATTTTTCTTCTCTAAAGGTTTATCTTGCTAAATGCACAATTTATACTCCCACACAGTTCCCCATCTTCTGCTTTCTCCCTTTCATACCCAACTGTGGCTTCTGAGCAGGCAAAGAACATCTCTGATAGCAGCTTCTTCTCCCAAGCACATATATCTTGATGAAAGACAAGATGGACATGTGTAAAGAATACTTTGATGCCAGAAACTTCATTTCTCCACTGCTGTTTGAATCACCCAACTGAAATCTCACAAGTGGTACCCAAGAGCAGCCAAAACCAACCCCCAGTTAATAATCAAAAGCTCAAGAAGCCATAGAAGAAAATGCATCTTCTCTAATGCCACATGGACTATTGCTGCCAGAGAGCCACAGCAGGACAAAATCACCCACATGGAGGATGTGATATTGTACATTATCTCCAGACAATCAATGAAACACTTGGCTGGAATCAGTGCCAGGGTGAAAGACAGGCAAGCCAAGCTCTCCTCAGGGGGCTGAATCTTCATGTGGGCTTTGGAAAGCCATCCAGAGAGACCTGGCCAGGCTGGAGAGCTGGGCAGGGAGAGACCAGATGGGGTTCAACAAGAGCAAGTGGAGAGTCTGGCACCTGGGGAGGAATAACTGCTGGAATCAGGACAGGCTGGGGGGGACCTGCTGGAGAGGAGCT
>VZTU01012726.1:315-49580 GCA_013400835.1 Zapornia atra | reverse complement strand
CACCCCCCCCGTCCTCTTGCTAAAAATAGGACATGGTCTTTCACTTGCCTGTCATGAAGAACTGCAGCCACGGTCTCTGACTATCTGTATGTAATTTTGTCTGCCTCTTTTGTGGCAGATTTAGCAGGTCACATTGGAAAAAAACCTGTTTGACTTTCCAGATCTTTTCAAGGTTGGATGTCTCGTTCCCCTCATACACACAACTGGCTAGAAATATGCAACAATCCACGACTCCACGTAAGGCCAAAGGGTGGAATTTAATTCGGATCCCACACACACCTATTTTTTGCTTTATTTCAATGTACTTGAGCTGTTATAAAGGGATCAGGAAACTACAACAGCTGCCTTCATTTACTGTTTGTAATAAGCTCACCAAATCCAGGTCACATTCCCTTTAAAAAACACACAGTCACACTTCACTAAAAAGAAAAAAGAAAAAAAAAAATCAATGCTGTGGACACACAGCACACAGCGGTGTTTAAAAAAGGAAAAATCCTCACTGTGAAAAAAAGAGGAATTTTATTTTCCCAAATTTTGAAAAATTCCTTTACTCCTTCATATGACAAAGCAAACGTCAGATTCTCCAGATACTGTGGCACATTCTTTTGTTTCTGCTATCTCTGAGGTATGCTGCTCTCCTCCTCGCATGCAGCAGGCACGGCACATGCTTTAGTTCACTGCTGAGATCCTGCGACTCTTCCCTGCTGAAGGCTCTGGAACACATGTTGCAAGTTTCTGAACATTTAAGAATTCATTCATCTATTCATCAGTGACAGAGCTGCCTTAAGAAGCCCTTCCCTCTTCGTCATCCATGGCAAAAAAAAAAGGGGGGGGGGCCGAAAAAGCACAGTTGAGCTGAGGCTTTTTCAGTCTGTCCTGCAGTTTCTGTTTTCCAGCTACCTTCACGCAGCCAAGTCCAGCAAGGTCAAAAAAGGCTTCGCTCCTTTACGCACAGTACCCCAGTCGTATTTTAAAATGAGCTCTTAGCCTGTTTTGAAAAATAAGCGACAGTGATGGGTCTAACTATTCCAAACACCCTGTCAATAAAAATAAAAACCCAGATCTGCTCATCTTGGTGTTATTTAACTCACTGAGCACGTCTGGGAGCCTTTGTCCTCCGCGTGCCCCTTCTACATTAGAAAGAAAAAAAGGAAATATTGCAAATATAATGAACCACCTTCCGCCACCATGACCTTCAATATTTTAGCAGAAAGCTAAAGCAACAGATTTCACCTCCTGATAAACGCTTAGGAAGAGACTATGTATAACTTCAGAATATAAATACTGTATTTAAAAAGACCCTAACCTCAGCCTCTGAAGGACTTCACGAGATAAATATATATATATATATAAAAGAAATCAAACTTCACCAAGAGCTGTGTTTATGAGGGGATTTCAGCCAGACATCATGAAGTGTGCAAAAAGCAACAACAGCGAGACCCAGACCGTAGGCTGCCTACCACAGCTTGAAGAAGTGTTCCTGTTCCCACAGTTACGACAGCTGCAAACCAATAGAAAGAAAAAAAAAAAAGGTCTCTATACAAGCCCGCAGGTTGATGGTGCTTAAAAGGAATATATATATTTACATGGAAATCTTTAGCTGATCTTCACGCTAAGTGACCGAGTCACATGAGCTGAACGCATCATTGTAAAGTCAGCTGAAAGCAGATACAACTCAATCCCATTCACCAGGCTTTTTCTGATCCTCTGCAGAGCGAGTGTGGTCTTTTATTGCCAGGAGCTAATAAATCCTCATCTCGCCGATACCTCCTTCCATCTGCCGTTTGAAACAACTGAATGCTGAATTAGGTCTGCGGAGTCTTTGTGAGCTCCCCAACAGGGCAAGCAGCCACGCAGGGGCTGAGCAGGCAGCTCATTTGCATGGAGTATACTGTACCATATAAAAAGCAGTGCGCTAGTAAAAACAACTCAACGAGACACTTGATTTTAAAGGAACAGTATCTTCTTTTCGGAAACGTACGGGGAAAACATCAAGCCCTGCACAAAACCCTGCGTGAGACCTTAAGAACATGTCAGCAGGGAGGAACAGCAACGTAGAAATACAGATAAAACTCTCTTTAAAAGCAGGCCAAAACATCAGATGATCGTATTTCTTCACTGCTGTAAAAATCTGTGATGTATTTCAGTATCACCTCCCGTGTTTTGCCATCAAATGAGCTTCCCAGAAAAAAACACTGCAAAAACCTGTAACTTCACTTCTCCGACATTAGTCAAACAAATTCTACCTTTAAGAAAATCCCATAGAAACAAATCATTTTGGCATGCACACTCACGACATACTACACGCATTTGGCAGCTGATTTTAGTCCACAATAGATTTTAGGAGTATTTATATTAGACAATGCAGTAACTGGATCATTGATCTTACCTCCTCTGACTAAGGCCACCAGGATTAAACAACGTGTACTGGGAGAGGAACCAAGGGATCTGTGCAATACCATCCACCAATTATGCAACACCATTCACATGGTATTTTCCTCCTAAATCAGCCACTAAATGAAAAGGTTTAAGCCTGATAACAATAGTATAGAAACACCTCTTATTTCTACGCCGTACCTGAAAACATCGTCATTGCCACATGCACTATCTAATCCTTCCTGGATTCTTTACCTTAATATTCAGACATTTCCAATCCTCAAAATGTCTTCACAAGTGACTTAGAATTGATTGAGGCTGGCACGAGTCTCAAAATACCATGAGTATCATCTGTTCTCTTCCAAATTTCAAGCTTTCTTGGGGAGAGTGCTCTCAGATTGGCTGCCTGCCACACTTGCCCAGTTTCTGGGGTAGAAAAGCCAATCAGGGCTGTTGCAAAAAAGCAGGCATGGCTTTTCCTCTAGCTTCCCTCTCCCCTTCCCTTCCTCAGAGGAAAAAATCCTTATTTCAGTATCAGATCAGAAAACACCACCAAAGACATCCCAAATGCAGTTACCATCTTTTCCTCCTTCCTATTTAACTGTTAGCACACTTCCACTCTCCTTTTTGGTTCCTTCAACAAAATCTACTGCAGCAAAGCAATGAGGAAGGAGGGTGGGAGGGAACACTTAGTACCAAACTGAATCAAGCAAAGGACAAACAGAATTTAAAAGTAACTCTCTGACATGGAAAATTTTTCTTACAAAATGTTACCTTTAGAAATGTATCTGTCATTTCATTAAAGAGACTACACCATCCTTACATATTCATTTTTAAATCTTAGAAGGTCTGCAGACAAGTCTCCAATGAATGTCTTTTTATAAGACATTTCACTAAGATAGATTACTGAAAGCTATTAAAGAAACTAAAGTACAGATGCAGACAGCATTCAGAAAGGGTCTAGTAAAATATCTATTTATGAGAAGAGTTCAAAATAAGAACTTCATGTAATAAATAGTGTCTACCTTAGCACTCAACTTCACAAATAAAAAAAATAGGAGAATAAAAAGAGGGCACTCAAAGCTTGCTCACCAGTAACTTAGTGAGTTCCTAACTCAATTCTACCCTCTTCCATTGCATTAATAAGTCTGGGGGAAATTTTGCTTTGCTCTGCAGCAAGGAGAAAAAAAGGTAGTGTGGTCTTGGGATCATTTGGACATAGTCCAGCCAATTCCTGTTTCTTTGGGAGCAGACTCCAAAAGCATTTCATTTCTGTTGATACGAAGAAATCTTTTCCACCGATGCTGATTCAGGCCTCATCCCGCTGCCTGATACCAAAATCTGTTACTTCCCTGTCTTGCAGAAGAAAAGTCATAGAATCATAGAATGGTCTGGGTTGGAAGGGACCCCATGGATCATAGAGCTCCAACCCCCTGCCACAGGCAGGGCCACCAACCTCCAGGTCTGGATCTACACAAGGTTGCCCAGGGCCCCATCCAACCTGGCCTTGAACACTGCCAGGGATGGGGCATCCACTACTTCTCTGGGCAGCCTGTTCCAGCACCTCACCGCTCTTTCTGTAAAAAACTTCCCCCTAATATCTAATCTAAACCTTCCCTCCTTTAGCTTTAGTCCATTCCCCCTTTTCCTGCCATTATCTACCCTTTTAAAAAGTTTAATCCCCTCCTGCTTATAAGCTCCCTTCAGGTACTGGAAGGCTGCAATGAGGTCCCCCTGCAGCCTTCTCTTCTCCAGGCTGAACAAGCCCAGCTCCCTCAGCCTCTCTTTGTAGGGCAGGTGCTCCAGCCCTCTAATCATCCTTGTGGCCCTCCTCTGAACCCTCTCCAACAGAAGGTTAGACCAGTTTCAGTAGCTGTCTGAAGATGACTAGAGTTTTCCATCTATTAACTTCAGTATAATCAAAGCAACAATCCTTTCAGGGATTCTGTAGCCCACAGGTCTATGGATAACATCAGTGGAGGATGACCAAAAGCATGCCCATGTCACAATTAGGAAAGCAACGACCACAGGAAGTCGCTATGAAGCGGTGCAATTGTTCCCATGCACAATACATCTTGCAAACAAATAACTGAGACATTGTGAGTAAGCCATTATCCTCTTACTCACATTTTCTGATCACCAAAGCAACTGTAAATGGAGATAAGTAAGAAAGGAGTCTGTTATCTACTAAATTAGAGTGTGCGTATACATATGCACAAAGAAGTATCTGTGCAGAGTCTCAGGGCTCGTCTTTGAGCTCTGTTCAACTTGTTTGGTCTACTATGTATGATGAATATGAATATCTTCTATGTATTATTATAATTGAAACTTGAGGCATATTTCAGGAATCACTCTACATTCATGGAAAAAAGTTTCATCCAGTTTGTTAAGAATCAAGTAAAATATGAAGGG
This sequence comes from Zapornia atra, assembly GCA_013400835.1. NCBI lineage: Eukaryota > Metazoa > Chordata > Aves > Gruiformes > Rallidae > Zapornia > Zapornia atra. The sequence continues at coordinate 44,792 of VZTU01012726.1, read as the reverse complement.
AGCAATTCGTTTTGCTATGACTTCCTTCCTAATCCCTTGAGGATTTTGGCACTGCATCCCATCATCTTTTGTAGTCTGTACCATTGCATCAGGATGGAAACCTACCATTACCATAAAAGTAGAACCAGTAAAGGCTGTTTTAGCAACCAAATCATTACACTGCGGGTCAAAATATCTCTGTACTCTCTAGTATGGCTTAAGTGAATTCCAGAGCTGCACACCATAAACTCCTAACAGGAAAGGTCTAAGACCAATCACTCTGACGACTTAGGAAAGGTATTAAGCCACTCAGGGTACTTCGTATTGACTATATTAACACCAGAAAGTCTCACGACACAACTGGGACTCCCAGCATGGGAGACAGTGCAAAGGGCATCAACATTACACAACAGGATGATTCCACCATGAACAACTATTCCTGCTTTGCCATACAAAGAGCACTCCCATCCAAAAATTAGGCCAAAATAAACCAGCAGCTTTTCCGTTCTCTGGAACAAGCTGTAATGCTTTTTATTGCATACTTGATTGCTAAGGAACTTTGAAAAGAACAATATCCCAAAATAAAATACTGAGATTCAAAATTCACATTTTCCATGATTTGAAAATTGGATATTTTTCTTACTCTGTATAGTCAAAACTAAAACCAAAGCATCGAGCTCTGGCAAACCTTAAAGATGTAACATTTCCTTACATAACATGCTGCCTGCTGGGGAAAAGAGATTACTTTTCCAAAGATTATCAGCTCACAATTTCAATGGAATTTTTTTAAAGTCTTTGCTAACATTTGGCTGTGCAACCAAAATGAGCCAAATATTTCACTGTNTAAAAATGTGTCTTTTTGAGATAAACTGACAGACTACTGAAACAAGGAAGGTTGATGAGGTAACTTGTTTTAAGGGGGGAGTGATGGGGGGGGCGGGAATGGGACGACAACAACAAACTTGGCAGTCAACCTAAGGAAACTCGCCTGACAGCTTGTCTGGATTTCTTCTGGATTTCCTGCCTATTTACAAGATTCAGCTTGATAAACTCAGCCCTTTGGAGCAAAGCTGTGTGTTAACAATGCAACGTAACAAGAACTCGTTCCCAACCACCACAAATTCCATTTACGAGGTTCAGTCCCAGGGAGAAGAAATGCTGGGGGAAAAAGTCTAAAATCCTCAAGGTTTACACAATCATCAGGCTTTCAATGTGCATTTTCTGTTAGCAGCCTCTTAGGTTTAGATTCCTGCGCAAGGCCGCCCCGTTCCCCACATTCAATACGTTCTGAAAGGCAGCACACCCACTGATCTTCCATACACATGTAAATTTGCTGTGGACAAAGGTGAAGGAAAGGGGTTCATTCATCTACAGACCAACTGTTTTCATACTACACTGTACCACAGAAGGTATACTCGGAGGAGACACCGGCTTCCAAGCAGAAACAAGTTCCTTGGCTCAAGCCCCTTTGAAACTTAACATCTTTGGAAAGGAATCTTCCATTAAACTTTAATATTTACAGAAGATGTTGACTTCTCTATGCAAACATTCTTGTTCTGAAGTTAAGCTAGCATTGTAACATTATGGAAACTACTTCTTTGATGCTACATTTCAAATACAACACCATTTTTAAAGGAAACACTTTTGATAGGCAGAGAGGCATTTTTCAATGTATGTTGCAAATTTAAGCCTGAAGAAATGTAATTTCTGTTTAGTAAACATGCAGATCACATTCCCAAAGTCAGGATTCTCTTACTCCATTATAAGACAACCCTCATACTTCAGAGACATTCAGACTTAAAACACCAGCAGTGCAGACCTCTGATCAGAAAGGCAACAAAACCAAAGCTGGAGGACCCAACACCAACTTGTGTAGGTTTTGATACTCACTGAAGAGTTTATAGGCACAACACAACCTGTAGCTCTGAGAATCCCACAGGAAAGACAACATGAACCTTGTTAACCCAGGAGCTATCATGCCACAGAAAGTGATTCCATAAAAGCTACAATTTACAGATGGCTCTCCTCGTGTCTCACGCAAGCACGTACTAAGAAATACCCCCAAAATTTTACTAGCTCTTCTCTTCAGTTCTTCCCCACTCCTGGCTAGTGAGCAGCCCCCTTGTGCAGCCTGGCCACAGCAGCACCATGGTCATCACAAACATCTCGACTTTTCTGTAAACTCTTCCCAAGCTTTTCTGTTTCCAGTCCTTCCTTCATCAGTAAAGCCACATTTGAAGTACAGGCTAGACAATTTTTACATAGAGGTAGCACTTCCTTACAGAGTTAAAGAGTTTTAAGGATGAGAAATTGCAGAAGTAGGAGACTATGCATACCAGGCTGTGTATTTCCCTCTCACTTGTAGCTATGGGATAGTTGTCATACGGACACTCAGTCCATCAGAACAAACACTCGATGCTTCACAAAGGAAGGAACCTCTTCTATTACACTGGTGTAACATTTACACCTAATGAATTAGACTGTCAAACATACTGATTAGGAAAAAAGCCAGGAAAGTTAACAACTGATATGTTTTTAATGGTTCTGAGCAGAACAGAATCTACAGCACTGAGTATATTTTTCCAACTTCACCTACGTGCTATTCATTGTAATTATACCTTGAATTTTACCTGGTTTCCAGATGACACCAAAGTGCTTCAACAAGTGTCCAAAGATCTTATGTACCATTTTGCCTAAGACCAACATCACATACATTCAAACGCTGCCTTTCCAAAAAACATTTGAAGATGATAAGTCAAAGCATTTGGTGTAAGAGGGTTTTACTCTCCCCTTCTCCATACCAGATGAACCTTACATGGATATCTGAGGAGACATTTTCCATCAGGTTTTTTTGCTGATGGATTCAGACAGATTTTTATTTTTCCTTCTCTGGTCTCAGACAAAATTTTCCTATTAATTTCTCACAATTTTGTCATCTCCTTAAAAATGCTAGACAAGTCAAAAGCTGTTCTTTTTTATAAATATCCCTCTTCACAGCCTTTATCCACTAAACTAGAACAAAACCTGAAAGAATGATAAAAGAATAAATTCATTCAGGATTTAATAATTGTGCAATCTCTCAAACTTTTTGTGCTTTGTTTAACAGATTCTACTACACATATTCAGGGGAAAAGAAACAAAAGACAGTAAGATATGTTGACTTAGAGCCTCAAATAATGTTTCTTGGAGGGAGACTGTGACATTCATTATTTTAAGAGAGATGTGAAGACAACCTCCTCCCATAAAATTAGCAGGTAAAAAAAAAAAAGCTTGGATTTTAATTTTTTTTTAATTTACATTTCTTATAGCTGTATTTTATTTATATAGCTATATTTTTTATTTTTATAGTTATATTTTATTCAAAATTAAATAGAAGCACATAGCTCTTCCCCATGATACTGCAATACAGCCATATTCAGCAACAAACACTTCATAAAAACAAACACGCTTCACTGCAGCAGCAACATCTACACAATATATGTTCTTTAAAGTGTTCACACTTCCTGTTGAATTACTAATGTAACATTGAGCTTCACAGTTGAAATCTTGGGGTTTGTTGTTTTGTTTCTTGGGTTGTTTGGGTTTTTTTAATTCTAAGCTTAGCAGAAAGAAAAGGAAATAGGAGTTTCATGCATCATTTGAATTGTCACCTGGGCTTTTGTTTCAAGAACTGTCAGAGAATATCAATGTGTTAATTGAAACAAGCAGTATGTAATCCATGGGACATCTTTAGCATATGTTTCCTTCCAAGGGCTGACAAGAGCTTGCATGGATTTTTCAGCTCTAGTCTCATGTTTCCATTTTCAAGCTAACAATTTGAACAAAAATCTTACATGTTAACATAAGTAGTTATTTCCCCAGCAGTATCTTTCCACAGACCTTGAAAAATAAAATGGGAGTATGGTAACACTGGCAAGAAAGTGCTGAAAACCCCATCTTTAAAAGCTGTGTTTCTCTTCAGAATTGAAAAGGCCCAGAAAAATAAATCCAATCATAAACCTAGCTCCATGATGGAATATTCTTACTGATGAAGGAGAATGAGCTAGTGGATGTAACAAGGCAAAGCTCAATACTCAAAGCTATCATAATTTAAAATTAGACATAATTATCCTTAACAAAACCAGGCACTGTGGAAAGGGGCTTTGGAACAGCTGCTCCTCTTCAATTTAAATGCTCATTTGTTTTACATTGACCTAGAAATCAGTATCCTCCTAACCAAAAGCCAATTAGATAATAGTCTCTCTTTCAAGCTTGTAGAATACTAATTTTTGTAATGTCTTTAGTATGGAAAAGCAAAGAAACAAACTGCAGATGATGCCACAAGTATGGTCTGCTCCAATACACACAACCAAACTGGGAGGGTTGCCTCCCTCCTTTCTGAAAGGTTGGATTTGAAGTCCAGGGAAGGCCCCATCACTTCATTGTGCTGACCTCTCTACGCAGTCTCAGCTCAGGACAGCCACAGAACACTGCAAAGGCAGCACAAGGAAAAGATCTTCAACTTGCCTGCGTAGCATTCTACCATCCCTTCCACGGAAAAAGCAGTATGCCAAACTGACAGCAAGCAGCATGTCGAAAGCTGTCCTTCCAACCCTTCCCAGAGTCAGGCCACTAACATGTTTCTGGAGACAGAAGGATGGCAGATTCTTTCAGTACTGCAATATAAGCAAGCTGCTTCTCAAGCAACAGAACTGCAGACATGCAGTTTCCTGCAGACTCGAATTTCTCTTTCCCTCATCTTGCTCCCTCCCATAGTCCTTACAGCAGTAACTCCAGCTCTCCTGTTCTACCTCCACCCAACTGGAGACAGCCATACATATTCATGTACAGATCTGTTCCAGCTCTAAAGAGACAAAATGATGATGAGTGCCAGTTTGATTACACTTGCCTATAAAGCCATATGATTTCTTGGTCTTCCGAGCCTTGGCAGCACCCCTGGAGAAAATTCTTTCCATGAAACAAGTAGAGCCTTTTCTAACTGCATCAACAAAAGAAGCTTCTCGGAAGAGCGATATCATACTGAGTCTGACAGGATCCAGAAAGAAACTAATTAAGGCAGGAAGCTGCATTAGAAAACAGAGAATTCAATTCTACCAAAACATTAGGGCTTCACAGAAGAAAGAAACACTGGCAACCGCCAGTAGCAATCCACAGTCCCATGCTGAAAAATATCTGCTCATGGAGAAGCTGGATGGTTTAATATTGAAAGGAGCCTTCTTAAGTCACCAGAGTTGTGAAGTAAACAAACCTATATTGACAGAACAATCTCACAGCAGAACACAAGTCTGCATGGTCAAGGTGGAATTCAAGGGAAGGACAAGCCCTTTCCAGAATAGGTAATGAAGCTGAAGAAACCCCTGTCCCCTAAGTTTTCTTTCCAAAAATCACTGAAGTAGAAAGCAGCTAAATGAACCTGTGAGCTGCAATGGGCAAAACACAAACACAACAAGAGCAGCACGATTCTAAATACACCTCACACTGACCAGACATAGAATCATAGGAGTTGGAAGGGACCTCAAAAGATCATCAGGTCCAACCCCCCTGCCAAAGCAGGGTCCCTAGAACAGGTCACACAGGGAGGTGTCCAGATGGGTCTTGAATATTCATCTCCAGAGAAGGAGACTCCACAACCTCCCTGGGCAGCCTGTCTCAGGGCTCTGTCACCCTCACTGTGTAAAAGTTCTTCCACATGTTGGTGTGGACCTTCCTGTGCTCCAATTTGCAGCCATTGCCCCTTGTCCTGTCCCCACAGACCACTGAAAAGGGGCTGGCCAATTCCCCCTGCATCCCATACTTAAGATATTTATAGACATTAATAAGGTCTCCCCTCTGTCTTCTTTTCTCCAGGCTGAACAGTCCCAGCTCACCCAGCCTTTCCTCATAAAGGAGATGCTCCAGGCCCTTAATCATCTTTGTAGCCCTTCTCTGGACTCTCTCCAGGAGGTCCCTGTCTTTTTTATAACAGAGAGCCCAGAACTGGACACAATACTCCAGGTGGGGCCTGACCAGGGCAGAGTAGAGGGGGAGGATCACCTCCTTCGACCTGCTGGCCACACTCCTCCTGATGCCCCCCAGGATCCCATTGGCTCTCTGAGCCCCCAGGGCACACTGCTGGCTCATGGCCAACCTGTCATCAACCAGGACCCCCAGGTCCTTCTCCACAGAGCTCTTCTCCAGCAGGTCATCCCCCAGCCTGTACTGATACAGACGATTATTCCTTCCCAGATGCATTAACAGTTCACTGCAGCAGTTTGCTGTCTGTCCTGTGCTCCTGAATCTCCCCCCAGCAGCCCCCTTTCCTCCTCACTACTGACTTCAAAGTTTCTTTCGCAACAGATGAGAAGTCAAAAATACCTTGTTCCTACCAACCAACCAAGAGTGGAAGAGTAGATTATCCAGGTGGTTTCAGAGCAGTGAGGATGATGCTGATCGCAGGCAAAAATATTTGATTTAATCTTGTATCAGCTTTTCCAATTCAAGTAGAAGTAACATCAGTTGTTGAAACTGTTATGGAAAATTGCAAATAAATCACTGCAGTTTCTGAGAAAGTTCTTAGATCCTTTTGGATGGGGGAGCTAGGGGCTGGGCTGTTTAAATTACTGCCTCTGCAGATAAAATAAGCATGTACATATCAGACTTAGAACTGTTCAGAGCTTTTAACTTGCCAGCAAACTTTATTTCTAAAAAACGTCTCTCTAAGAAACAGCAAAACTGGCAGGTTCTTAACCCAGGAAATCAACTGAACTTTTTAAAGTAGCTGTCAAAAGAAATGCTACTGAATGTGAGCAGTCTGTGTCCACAGAACAGTCATGCACATAACATAATTCAGCATTTTAATTGATGACCTAGAAACAAACATAAAATCACTAATGACAAATGTACTGTAATAGCAGAGAGTAAACAGTGAGGTCAGGCCTGTCAGGGTTATCTGAATGACTTGGTACGACTGCTTTATTCAAATATTGCCTTAATGCAACCAAATGGCAAATTACACTCATAGGAATTAGGATTCAGGCAACTACAGCACGAAGGGAACATCTGCAATGCTGTAACTCCACAGAGCTCCCCTGGATCCCTTTTGCTCAATATTGGTACCATGTTTGCCAGTTTCCAGTCCTCAACTACTGAAACTATTTTAGAGGAACTGACTATAAAGCACAAAGAGTAGCTCATGTTTCATCCTTGAATTATTTTAAAGCTGTGTCATTATCTCCTTTTACTCACTGAATTAACAACCTCCTTCATTCTTTATTCCACTTTCCTTTTAACCATGTCACTCAGGGGTAGGAGGGAGGAACACTTCATTTCTCTGCCTTGAAGAAGAGGTCCTTAATTCCATGGAGACTATAAAGATGCAAGTCTCTTAGCTGATATTCCTTGCTCTTCAAGCTTTCTCTTTCTAAATCAGTTCATCTTTCTGAAACTGAAAGCAACTTTTTAGAGGGTTTTTTACTACTTCTAGCTATGCACACATATTTCGGTTTCAGCCTTTAGGATGTCTTTTTGACTTACATTTTGAACCAGAACTGAGCACTGCTAAGGATAAAAGCAACGTTACCTCTCCTCCCATGGGCTCTTTTCTAGAGCTTCATCTGTCCTATGAAACAGCCACTGAACATATAAAGCCTACACACAACACGTCCCAGCATGGCATGTGTCCAGCCTACGTGTAAGTCACTGAAGTCTCCCACAAACATTTCATTCTGCAGCGTCCGATCTTCCTTGGGACACCATAGTCAGCATCACCTATACCCATCACACAGCAGGTAAAACAGGCTCCAGATTAGTACTTCTTAATTAGACCCAAGTTTCAACACTTTGGTGGTCTGTGCTACGTGCTGATGCTTTGTCTGTTTCAACTGGGAGGTGTGAGGAGGGTTCTTTAAACACGTGGCACCACCCAGCCACAACCCCAACCTCTCTAACCTTTCCCATACACTTTGAGGACACAATATTAGGAGAAAGAACTGCATGTAAATACAGCAGCAGGTCCTTAGCACAGCCATGTCACAGTTCACACATTTTATGGGATTAAAGTCATCATCTGTAAAACACAGAGTAGAAAATGCAATAGTTATACATATGGGTAGTGGACATTACTATTAGACCTCACAGTACTCTGAACTGAGGGATTCAGCACAGAACAGAAGCTTATAACAAAAGGATAAGCTCAATTATGTAGCTTAGGTGAAATTGAGTTAAATCAACTTTATCCATTTTGCTTAACACAAAATGATGTTTAACAACCTTTCACTATGTGCTCCAGAACAGGAAATGGCAATCACCTACTTTTGAACCCCAAAACTACTGGAGAAGTTTCCTCATTTGTGAGGAAAAACACAGCTAACAATTGCTAATGGTTGTCCACGGCTGTTCTCAGGTGGAGATTTCATAAAACAGCTTGATGATAAGAGCCTTCTTAATAATGGGACCAAAAAAAAAAAAGAAATCAGAGAGCAGATGGAAGGGCATGCATCATTAATATACTTTATTGAAGAAGCTGGATACAATACCTTTCCCTTGCAATGACTGCAATGTATAGTAATCCAGGGGAAGAGCAGCAGTTTACCTTTTGCTCATGGAAAACCAGGGGAATTCAACAATTAGAATGGTAAGGGATATCACATCATTGCAGAGCCAAGTTTAATGGCCAAGCACACCTCCAGTCACATGTGTTTTAATCCATTCTTGACACTTTCCCAGGGAAGTTGATACTACAGATCTGTCTGATAATAATCCGCATGGAATGAGATCCCCCAAGGTTTTCAACACCTCTCATCTATACAAAGATTTGCTGCCATTTTCTTTTTAAATCTAAGCTATACATAACTGATTTCTAAATAAAAGCATCACCCAAAAAATAAGCATTCTATTCAATTTATTAGAGTGCTGTCTTGGAATTAAGTTGCTACATGAATCAACTCTTTAGTTTGGAGATATTACCTGATATTCACACGTGTTCATATCAGCCATAAGAAGGTCTGATTTTCCTTTCTACTCGATGCCTGGTATAATTCAACTATTTCTCAGTCAGCAACATTTTAAACACTGAATGTAAATTACATCAAGAAAATAAACATGTCAGCAGGCAAGTAATCATACAGAAAATAAAAAGATGTCATTGTCAAATATACCACTTTCAACAGCTGCCTCTTTAATCAGGATTTATGCTGATGCCTGATCAATATAATTTGACAACGTTGACATGGTAATTCTCAATTCAGATATATTGCATATATGCAGAACTTCTAAATTGTTCCTCATTTCTTTCAAAAATCTCATCAGTTTATCTTGAGAAACATCTCTGTTTCATACGCCTGTTTTATTCCAGTAAGATCTAACATTGCTTTGATAAGAAACGCACAAGCATACTCAATTCATAACACTCTGCATATAAAGAAATTATTTGAGAAGTGAAGTTTAAGGCAAAACATCAAAACCTTATCTAAAAATCTAACAAATAGTTATCAACAGATTTAGTAATACCCACAAACTTAATTTTACATTGCATACTGTCATTTGAACAGAGTCAGAGAGCTTGTGGATCAACAGCCTAACTCACGACAGCATCAGCAGGCGGAACTACCAGGGAGCAGGGAGGGAACCTGTACCAGACCAGTAACTGTACAGGAGGACAGAGACAGGCAAATTTTGAGCAACAGTAAAATTGTAACACAAGGCACAACTCTGTAGCTTTCACACTACGATTTTTCCAGACCCCCAAGAATTTACAGTGGAGAGGGATTGAGGAGACCACAGAAGTGCACTTGCATGCAAAGCAGTCCAAATTCAAAACTTTTCTGGCTATCATCAAATAATAAGAGCTAATATTTCTTGTATGGAGGTTTTTTCCTATTTTCTGGGGGCAGGGGAAGCCACAGAGAAAAATAAACACTTCTGGGAGAAGACAGGAGGAAAAGGAGAGCTTAAGAGCAACAGAAGGGGCAGGAGGGATCTTGAAAGGGATCTAGCTGATGCTTGGGACAGCGTGGTATGCAAAGCTGCAAGCAGGCAGCCCAGGTTAGCAGCACCAATGAAACACAAGCAGCAATGAACATTGTGACCTTTGTCTTCAGCCCCTGGATTCTGGACACCCTGATAAACACACCCTGTATTTTTCTTGACAACAGCTCCTGCATTAAACGAGCTCAATTACCAATATTTAGGAAAATCGAGAGGCAAACTTGCTGAACGTAACTCTGCAGGTGTAAATATTTGAAATAAATATGTAACAAAGTATCTAACTAGAAGATTCCCTGCATGCACCCTTGGTGTAAACAAATCAGGGAGCAGGATCCTCCATACTAGAGGCAGGGAAATGCTTGTTTTTGAGTGAAGACAAATACAGAAACCATGCCAGACCTGGAGTCGCATGTTTTATTTAAACTCCAAGACAGAGAATTTTAATTCCAAATTTCATATCATAATTTGTTTTCATGGACAAATCATGAGCCCTGCCATCAGAGTGCATCACTGTCACTATACCATGTGACCACATTAAAATAATGAGGTTTGAATTTTCATATCTTCAACTAGAGCTCTGCGGCTTCAAGCACTTAAAGAACAAATGCTGCCATTAACCTAGACCTTACCCCTCAAATATGCACCAAATATATTAACCATGGTACTGAATGGTGAGTCACTGAAAAGGTCTCAGCGGATTCCATCACAAAGCAAAATCTTGAGGATTTTAATGGGATATTATTTAAGGTACGGAATTAACATCTCTCATGAAGTTATCTGAACAGCTCGTTCAATTTATCAAACTAAAAAATATTGTAAAGGTTATTTTAGGTTAATTACATTTCACATCCTTTTATGACAGACCTGAAATCCCACACAGCTTTCAGTCCTCTATTCTAAGCGTTTCCCTATTGCCAATAACTTAAAGTTCACGGTGACGCACGTGTTTGCACATTTGCAGTCTCAACATGACAGTGCTTTATATTCCCAATGTACACAGGATCTTTCTTCTTCTTTTAATGGAAACTTGGTCAATAAATAACAAAAGTGAAAAGCACCCCAGCCAGTTGCTCCCCACTAATAAAACAGCCCCAGTAAGGTGGTTTGTCTGGGACACACAGGGCACCCTCTCAGCAAACCTTGTACCACACATACTTAGCCACAACTGCTTTTCGATGAACATTTTGATCAATCCAATGTGCCACAGAGCAAAAATCCTCCTCACCTATCCCTATAATAAAGCTTTGGAAAATGCTTTGAGGCTCTGTTCACAAAGGGAAGAACTACTGATACTAATTCTAAATCAAGCTTGCTGGTGTAATATTTATTCTGACATCATACCTCACATTCTCACAGCACAAGGACCCTGTGCTTCCCTCCAGGGAAGAGTTTAAAACTTGCAATTCCTGCAGAAATGCCCAGGTTAGCAATAACAACAGAGCAAAGCCAAGCAAGAGATCAAAGTATTTCACAGCTTTTGAACAACTCACTTTAAAATCTAAATATCTTTAACACAATTGCAAGTAAGCAAATGGCACAGGCACACTACGTACCGTGACGGCAGGAATAAGCGATTTCACAGCACCATCCATTTGAGCTTCAAACATTGTCTAAGCATTAAAAAACCTCAGCTTTACAGAAAGTCTGAGAGCTATGCTTTACTCCCAGTTCTACTGATGAGCAAATGACTTAACCTCTTTGTATCTTAGTTTATCAAAGTTCAGATATCAGGCCTGTTGCGTAAGTCCCAGGCTTTAGTACGGTGCTTCACTTACAAGCCTATACTTACTTCTGCCAAGAGATTTCACTTTTCCCCACCCAGTAATCTCCAGGTAATACAGACTTTAGATTAACTCTTTGGAAGGATTCTGAGCTGCAGCTGCTCAGTGGTAAAACATATAAACCACTGTATTCCCATTGGCCTCTCTGTGGTCAAGTAAGCAGTCCTCGAGTCTCTGGAGCTGAAAGTGTCTGGAAGGCTGGAAAGGCTTGGATAAACCAAAATGATACCGTATAGGAACACATACCAAACAAAAAATGGCCATGAAACATGGAGCATTATGCTGCTAATTTCTAGAGCATCTCCAAAGCTTTTGCTTAGAGAGTTCCAGGAGATTATTACAGATGTCCTAAAGCTCAAAACAGCGTGCGTTACTGGAACACAGTAGTTTGAAACTCAGGCAAACGAGCTGCTTCATGTTTAAGAACTGATCCTCCTCTTACCACATCCCAGGAAACAGCTACCTGATGTGTTACCAGACACAGAAAGCTGCCATGTTAAAATGTGGGCATCTCACACTGCCTTGCTATGGAAACTCCTGCCAAAAATCACCAAAAGAGAATGGCAGATTTTCAACTGTTTGAAATTAAGACCCAGAATTATTGTCTGCATCAGTATGTTTTTATAGAGAGGTCAGTAAGAACCACAGAACAACACTCTTATGGAACAAAGCCTCACTCAGTGACAATGTGTGTGCAAGACAGTCTGAAAAATTCCTTATGTTTTATCTTAAGTTCCCCACAGCTCCCCAAGCAAAAAAGCTAATTTTCCATGCAGACTACAGCAGTTTCTCACTTTACACCTACAATAGAGCTGCTGTCAGGAACAGAACTGACTGCATGTGCCAAAAACCAATTCAACATATTCATAGACAAAAAAATAACACACAGCATCTGAAGATAATGAGAACTGCAATCATTCAAACTGACAGTCTAGTGCCTAACAATTATCACTAGGCAAGTTTTATGAATTCATATTTCCTACGATGACAAGCCTCAGGTTACACAGAAGGGTGTTCAAATTTTCTTTCAAGTATGAAAATCTCCTTTGAGCCAATAAGTCTGCTCCAAAATGGAATTCACTTAACTGAAATGAGCAAAAAGATGCTGACTGTGTTTAAGTAATACTCTGAAGCTTCTTCAGAGCAATATGCTGACTGTGTTTAAGTAATATGCACTATATATCAAACATAACTTTAGTATAGAATTTATCACAAGTATTTACTGTTCTTTACGCAGATACACGTTAATTATTCAGAATGAAGTTTACCAGTGAAAAGCCTATAGGGACTATCAGTTTTGAATGTCACTGTGAAGCAAGAGACCTGAATCTATCATGAAAATGCACAAAATTACAGCATATGCACTCCTGTTTTCCTAGCACAGACACCTTAAAGCTGTGACAAAGGTATGCCTCTGCAAGCACTGCCCAATGCTCAGAAAACATTCAAAGAAGCTCTTCTGCAGTTTGTTTACAGTATCATTTACTTCTTTGCAAAGGCCTTACTCTCCACTGTTCCACATTATCAGATCCAGATTCCTTATTCTTACTTTCAAGTTTTATCATTTAGTTCATGCCAACATGTACAACCCTCTGCCTAGAACATGCCTCCTCAAAACCAGTCCTTTCAAACACATAAAAGCCTGGACACTGCTTTGGTTCTTCAAGCAACACTCATCTTCTACCTATCTCCTTAGAGCTTACAAAATTGATAACGTGCCCAAACTCTCAAAGATTCAGCCATAGACTTTGCAGCATAAGTAAATGGAAAATTTTAGTTAGCACACATAAACTTAGACTTCACATGGTCTTAATTCAGAAATCCACTCACTTCCCATCTCAGGTTATTACAATTACAATTGCCATTTTAAAATGTCATTTCCATGTCTTCATACAGCAGTAAAACCTATTCATTCATACAACCACAGTTTTTGCTATTTTCTGCTTTTCTAGCAATGTGAAAATACTAAATCCTACTTACACAGTCAAGTGTAAGTTCTTTACTCCCTAAAAGAATTTATGGTCTTCAGCAGCTATAACTTTAATGATTATTCTTAGAAAAAAATATTTTCAGCTGTATTCAGCAGAAAACACAAAAAGAACCCCATGAAATAAAAACTAAAAATAAGGTTATCTGTGACAAAACATTCTGGGAAAAGAGCAGCCATGTGTTTCAGAACACACAAGTGTAAATGAAGTTTTCTCATCAGATTCGAATGTCTGGGTCTGTAATAACTACCCAGTCAGTCAGCAGGAGGTGGCTCTATGCACCGTGAACAGTTTGTCCCCCAAATAGCACTGTATTTTCTCACTAAAAAGACAGATTACACTAATTCTTTTGTGAGGAGGTCGGATTTTAAGCTCTGTGCACTCACCTCACTGCCAGTGTACATATTGAGCAGAGAAGCAGAGAGTGCAGCAGAAGATCAGCTAGTGCGCGTTGTAAACTCATGTTTCATCTGCTCGTCAGATACCTGCTAGTCAATACAAACCCTATTCCTTCCAAGACCTCATCACTGCAAGATTAACAGCCACTGCCCAGATGCCTGCACAAAGCAGAGATCCCAAATAATCAACAGTAAATCCATTAAAGCACTAGGGACTAAGTAGGAGACTCAGAGACAGAATTTTCTTTTATAACTAGGAGGGGGTTTGAAGCAAAGCATAAATAAACTTGAAGTGCTAGTTCCACTTCACTTCATCAGGCCTCCTGAATTATTAATCTCCGGTTTGAATTGACAGCCATCACAGAATTAAGGCCTCCGTTAGCTACAGCGAACAGGAAAACATCTCCAGCCCCTCCTTAGGCTGGCCCTGTAGCCCACAGTGTAAAGCTGTAGGGAGATCTCCAGTACTCCAGCACCACCTAGCAGGCCACAGACCAAAATACAAGATACAAAATACACAGCTTCCGACCCAAAAATCACAAACGATAAAGGTTTACGTAATTAGCTCCAAATAATATTTTTTTTTTAAATAAAATGTTATTTTTTTCATGAACTGTCCCAACCATCATCTCTCTGTTACCAGAAAGAGAACCCTGCAACCCACGGGGTGGTATTGAAACCCGGAGCTAATCCCGCAGCTAAAACACAGGCCAGGTTATCAGCAGGTAGTTACTGTGGAACACGGTCCCAGAAGTAATGTGCCTGTGCTATTAGTTCTCTAAAAACAGGTTACCAAAGCTTACTTGGATCTTGCAGTGACGAGGTATTTATTCCTGCCAGCGGTGGCCAGCCCACCAGCAGATGTCAGAGCAGCACCACCAACTCCTCCCTGCGCATGGACAACTAGCAACTGGATTTAACTTCCACATTAACTTAAAGGGAATTACCTAAATCCCACAAACCCAGATCTGTAGCCAATTAGCCTCTCTTCCCAGTACCCAGGAATGATACAGACTTCTGCAACGAAGAACAACCTGCACAGGAGAGACACTATTACAGGAAGCTCATACATTCAGTATGACTGATCCTACTCCCAATACAGCTAAAATGAACTAAAAAAGGAGTTAAAACTTTTAAAGTAAACAGTAAATATTCTCTCCCACATCTAAAAAGCATATCCCAACTTGGACATCAGATAACTTGCCTGTCCCAGTTGCCAGGTTTCCAGTACAGGCTTCCTTGCAGAGCCGAGGACCCACCATCACAAGGATAACCCTTTTCCCCATTCCACCCAGTACTGCCTAATCCACCCATCTTCAGGGAACCAAACGTTCAGAATAAATCAGGCAGAACAGGCAGCATCACTGGCTTCAGTGTTACTCAGCACAGGGAGTTCTTCAGCTTGTTAGCAATTTCAAGTCTCTGCAGTTGAGCCTTTCCATCCTCCAGACCATTAGTCAAAATCTGAGAGGCTTTTTTTTTATTTTAAATCACTTCTTCTAGAACAAGACCAGGGAAACTATCTGCCACTCTCTACAACAGCAAAGTACACACAATTGTCTCATTTTGTTTTAACTATTACCTTACAAAGTAAATATAAAACCATAATTATTCTCTGAAAAGGAGACCAACCCTACAAGGTAATCTTGCAAATCTGGCATCAGAGGATTGAAAAAAGCACAAACTGCTTAGTCAGCAGATTTCCCCTCCAAAGATGAAGAAATGGCTCTGACCATGTACTGTGTGGTACAGAATATAAGAAAGAAAGTTTACACCAGAGAGAGAACTGTAACAGCCTGGTTAGAATCCTCAACCTCCACTGTTTTGGTTTGAGGAGTACAGTGAGTTTCAGTTCAATGCTGGCAGCAGTTTATAAAACTGAAGTCTGTAAGTTTGAAAAGAAATTAAAAAAATAACAGCCCAAAATCTCTTTTGCAAAAGTATGGGCTTCTTCAAATGATTTCCCATCACCATGGGAACATGCATGGTTGGCAGATGGAACACACATGGTTTCTTATTCTTGGACCATCTCAAACTTTTCTGGCTATTAGATAGTGAGCAATGGGTAAAATGTAATCCTTCCTAAAGGGTAACACACTGTCAGATGTTTCTTTCACAAAACACCAGGATCAGCACTTGAGATCTGTCTACAGGGCTGAGACACACAAAGCCCCCCACATCTCTCTCCCCAAATGTAAATAAAATATTCAAGGTTAGCGTAATGCTCCAGTTGAGCAACCTGTCCTTCACAATAAACGAGAGGAAAATCATCCCTTGCCCTCTCATAAATGCTCCAGACCCAGAATATTAACACCTTACAGCATTGCTTCTGGCAATTTCATGCACATTGAGTTTTGTCAAAATACTATTTGCAAGGCACTCTCAATCTACCTCCTCTATAACAATCACAATCTTCTCTTCACAAGTTCTTTTTCCTTTCTGAAATTAATAAACCTTAATGATCTTCATGCCTTTCTTCATAGGAGAAATCACATCATTTGCCTTCAAAACACAGTCCAGGTTCTAACTCTCTTTACAAGGTGCTCGCAGGTCGAGATTTCAGAAAAATAAACCCCAAACTAAGTCTAAGAGATTTTTCACATTATTAACCTTCTGTTCCTATGCACACACTTGATAGACATTCCCTACACTCCCAGTTTTTACTATATTTTGGTTTTAAGAGCAGAAAACATCAATGAGATGCACAAATTTATGCCTTCCCCCCCTCCCCCCCGGCTCTGATTACTTTGGCCATTTTAGGGATTTAAAAGTCTTCAGTAGGATGCTCCCCACCAAAATTCAGGCTACTAGGATCAGAGCCATCCATCTTCAGATGATCATCTGAAGGTTGTCCTCTGAAATCCTCACATATATTTAGAGGGCACATGGATCAGATCACCATCTATCATTCCACGATGACAGCACTCGGCATTCAGTCTGCCCTGGCTTCCTTCTCAAGTCAAGGATCTAGTGGCAAGTGCTATGCAGACACATTAATCCAGACTATCACACACATAGAAGCTGAAAGATACTGCCTAACAATACACTGTGCTTTTGTAGTTGAGCATATTAGAATTTGATGTATTTCCAGTTCTTGAGCTGTTGCTGATAAGTAGCCCGGCTTTCAGTCCTGTTTCAGAAGCTGCAAACTAATTTGCTATTGTTCATTTCTCTTTTTGCTTTGCAAATACTTTCAGAGTTGAAAAGAATGCAATTCAAGCACTGCAAACACTCTGTAGGATTAGCAGTGGTAGGAAAGTAAAAAAAAAAAACCAAAAAAAACCCCACATTACTGAATGCCAGCAAAGCAGTTTAGCAAAAGGAAATCCACTGATACCTGAAGTGCCAAAAAAGTGGGAGCAGAAACAATGCACATAGCTTTGAGTATTCCAGCTTTCCTGTAATGCACTTCCACTTCTCTCCAGCTATCCATCTATTGTATTATAACAAATAGTAAAAGAATTAAATGCTCTGGCAATCAAGGCTGGCATATTAAAATGACACTCTGTATTACTGAGCCTACTCATCTCTTAATAGAGCTGTTCTTCAAAGGGCATTAATTATACTGGCAAGAGACCTTTTGCTATTCTAATTTGTGAAACGTACTTCAATACCACAAGGATATTAAAACAGCTGCAAACATGGAACTAGCTCCAAGATCCCAGGATTCACTGCATTTAATTAGGTGTTCATCTTGTGACCAGCTCTTTAGTCATTGCTTTAGAAGCCCACTTCATATAAAAATTCTTAATTTCTAGGCTTAATTAACTGCAGCTGCAATTAACATACAGCCCATCATAAAGGGTACAGAGATAGGGAAGTGACTGCATACTTCAGAACCTAACACCATCACAGAGGGACAAATGCTGGATTTATAGCTGAATTTCTCTGCTTCAATTAGAAAGCCAAGAATTTTAAATTATTATTTTAGAGTAAATTATTGGCCTTGTGTTTCATAGCAGAACATTTGATAGACAGCACAAACACTACTATGACAAACTGACCATATGTTACACTAGTAATATGTAGAGTTCTAACACACAAACCTATCTGCAGCTCAGCACACTGTACACAGCTGTTAAGCAACAAACTAGTACCCCAAATTAAATATCTGATAACTAATGTTTTGTTTCAAAGCACAGTTATTTTCAATATTTTCTCCAGAGAACAGGCCTTTTAAATCCCAGTCAGATAAATACTTAGATGCCAACTTCATGTGAGCCTGTTCCCTTTCTGTTGGTATAGTCAGATTATAAGTATTTATTCTTAGCAACGGTTAAGGCAAACACTGAACAGCCACCAAACTAAGGCACAATACAATTAAATCAAATCAGAAGAATTTCAATATAGTAGCATGGCTGAAAATGTTAAGAACACAAATACTTCATTGGAAAATCAAAACTAGTGGTAGCACAAATGCATGGATTTTTGAACTTTGAAGTTTCTTTCCGTAGCCTGGTGGTGCCAAACTCTCTAGGAGCCCTGGAAAGTTCTAAAGCTAACAATCTAAGAGGTATATCCAAGGTACACCCTTTAACTGAAGGGGTCATTGCTTCTTAACAGTCTCACAACATAATATAAATTGACCCAGCTACTTGCAGCTCTATAAAGTAGCTCATGCTACTATTTAGTTTACTATTTAGCCAAAATTTCAGCTACACAACTGCTCACAAATAATTGTTCTCCTACTCTTATTCTTCTCCTTGCACTTCAGTGATTTTAGATACTTAGACATAATAAGGAACATCTACAAACAACATATACGCTCCTTTTGGCTCCCAATTCAGTCCTGACTATAGACATGAGGTTCCCTCCCACACAGAACAGTCTCTTAGAAAATGCTCATTTAACAGATGCAATATTCTTCAAAACTATGTTCGCTCTACCAAAGCCTTTTGACAGAAACCACACAGAAGAGCAGATGTCAGTTCCAGCTCTTCAGCTCCTTGGACAGTTACGCCTTTCAGCTTCATCTCCCTAATACTCTCCAGGGAAACAGGCAGAGGTAGCTGCTCAGAAAGCTGTTTCCCAATTAAACTTCTTTTAAATGGTCAAGTTCCCATATCCACATCTTCCTATAATTCCAGTGATATGTTCTTTCAGGTATCAGGCAGCTTGTGTAGCATTGAAAAAGAGCTTCCCCAACAATACATTGTTCTTCACAGGCACGTTTTTCCCCCCACTTTTTGTCAAGAGCAGGATGAACATATTCTCCTCCTAATTCACCCTCTACCCTAAAAAAAGGGTCCACAGAAACAACTGCATTCTCCAAGGAGGAGCAGGGAAAGCAAGGTTAAAAAACTAAAGTACAAGATCACGCCACTGTTTATTTATAGCACAAAATCATCATGAGGATTCCCAGGCTCACTCACCAAACCAGCAGTAAGTGAAGGAGCAGATTGTCCCAGGGACTGATTTCTCATGCGGACCAGGTTTGAGGTATCTCCAGGTGGCTGCCATACCGTCTGCCCCACTCCACTGTGGACGCTGTTTGATAAGGGAAGTAGCTGTTTTCCTTTAAAAACAAAGCCAAAATGCTATCAGATTGTTTTTAAACAAGTTTGCAAGGTGAAAATATGATGCTAAAAACAAATATTGCATGTGACAAAAAAATGTTTAATGCAAAAAAAGCAATTTGAAGGTCTTGGTAGATTAGAACTTGTAAAAGCACACTAACTGTGAATTCATTATGTTTGATAACTAAGTATTCCCAAAAAACCTAGTTTATATTGTGAAGTAATGAGCAACTCAAAAACCTTGTAGAAAGAGAATTTTGTCACCTTAGATTTTTCTATACTTCACATAGCTTAAAAAGGAAACAGTATTTGTTGCCAATTAAACAATTTATTGCCCTGTAGAAGAAAAGCCACTGTTGTAAAATCTCTTAAGTATAATTTTTAAAATTCCTAGAAAAATGCACTAACAGTTGTAAAATATTACCTCTTCTAAATAGCTTAGCCATCTAGACATCCCCACTTTCTCCTACCATTGGAACATTTAGCAGTAAATTTGATGCAGCTGTAATCTGAATATAATGTTTGTTTAGACATTGCTTTGAATCATGGACAGATATTTTCTGTCTAAAAAAAATTCAGTCTTCAGTAATATCACATTATCTTAAAAGCAAAACATTCTGTAGCTTTCCCAAGTCCCCTTTGTATCTGATTAATGTAGACGCTAATCTCCCATGCTACAAACAGTGAGAAGAGTAGTTCCTATCTCAGTAAGTTCACAGCATTGTACTCTACTGCAGGACAGTTGTTATTTAAAAGAATCTGCTCAACACATATTCATTTTTTTCTTAGTCTTTTAAAAAAATGTCTTCTCTTCAAAAAATGTCAAGCTGTAAATTTCAACAGTGAGAAAGAACCAAAGTTGGTCTTTGACTCCATCAAGCTTGACAGTTCCCTTTTATGTACAATGTCATTCATAAAAAAGAGAAGACAGGCTTGTGGTTAAAAACACATAAATGAAAAAGTCTGTAAATCTGGGCTCCATTAGCTGCTTCCAGACAACTTCCTCTGTAACTCTGGTCCATCAACTTCTGTACTTCAGTTTTGCCATCTGCAAAATGGGAGTGAATAATACCTCTCTTCCTGAAGATTAGGACTGGGACACTTAAATTACACCCACCCCCTTCCAATCATGGTGAAGATTGTTAGTTGCATTCAACAGATTATTACCAGCTCAGATAGTTGCCTGTGATTCCTGGTGTGCTAAGATGTTTGTTGCGATAAATAGCAGGAAGAAGTCGACATCTTTAATCATACATACTGTAGAAAAATACATTTTTTCCCCCTCTCAGAGGCAGCAAGCTGCTTTACGAAATCAATTTCACCTCAGAAGGAGATGTGAAATATTACATTCATTACAGAAAAGCAGCTAGGCTGTTTGGAAGATTATCACATAAGGTGATGAGCCGTGATGCCAGGGAGCAGGGTGTGGGAGTGGTGTCTTTAAAAGAAACCAAACAAACCACAACTTTTATTTAACCTGTTTACATTCATTTTCTGTGAAGGTTACAACCAATGGGCCAAGTACACATAAATTAGATGAGTCAAAGTGTGAGAGGTGAGAAGGCCCAGCTCAGGCTGGCAGTCATGGCGTATTAGTACCTCCTTCTCAGGCCCACTCAAGCTGTGTACAGCTGTGGACATGATTTTCATGTTTGCTCACTTTCAAGATTACGTGTAAGCACAGTGACTCCTCCTGTCTTCAGAGATCTAAAGCTACAGAACTGCACACTGCTGTATTTATCTCAGTAAAGAACTAATAAAGGTATCCTATAATATCAATTCAAATCATACAATTAACTAACAGATCAAAATGCCATTGGATAAGAACGAGAATAACATTATTTAAATCTCCATACATCTCCATATACATGTGAATATCTCTACATTCCACAAAATCTCAGTCCAGGAAGACAGAATTCCATCAAGAAGCAAATTAAGCCAACCAGTTTGCATACACAATCTATACTCTTTAAATTTATTCGCTTCTGTTGCAAAAATAAGGTGGAATTATTTTCAGTACAGATTTTGAAGCTGAAGCCTTTCCCTGCCATGCTTCAAGTCCTATATACATTCCAGACACCCACATTGAAAATACCTATCTAAACATCTACATTTTCTTATCCAGTTCAGTCAAACTGATCTTGTTTGGGCTCTTTGCCCCTTCCTGAATCAGGCTGTAGGAGATTAAAAAGTCATTAAGATAAAGCAACAAGTTCTGTAGAACGTTAACATTTCAGAACAGAACATTTACACAAATATTATCTCCAAACAGAAAAAGTATTTTTTAAAAAGAAACAGGACTTCTCCAGTTTTCCTGCTTCCTCCTATTTACTTTTCTTTGCTTAATTCTAATGGGGGTGAAGCACCAACAGAAAACAAACTACAGTATCACCTTCAGTCACCATAACCAGCCAACAGCCATGTAGTTAACCAACTTCTGTTCTCCACTAGTGATTAACCTACCTTACAGACAAACTTATATGAGTGCAAAATAGTATGAATGCTTCCATTTTACAGAAACAAGCCTCTTACTTCTAATAAAACATTAAGACAAGGCCAAGTCAAAATAAACCATGCATTCTTTCCTGCTTATTTAATTCTATTACACCTAGCACCTCAAACATTAAAGTCTTTTTCTCCTCCAATAAAGTACATAGGGACCAGGACTGGGTGTATTTTCACAATCGCATTAGTCAAGCCCATGCTGCTGCCAAAATGGGTGGTTTCACCCTCTTCCTCTTGCCCTCTCACCTCAGAGTTTCCAACCCTTCTTGTGCTTGCATGAACATGCAAATAGGCAAGTAGCCTGATCAGGGATAAATGAGTTGCAAGCCAACCCTACAAAACTCTGGTGGTATTGAGGCAGGTCAGCTATTTCTAGACTGATCATGCAGCTCTACAGGTTCTAATGCCAGCATGACAGACTTTGATACCAGCTTTAAACAACTGTCAAGCCATTCCCTAGCCTACATACAAAGTCCTTGAAAAAGAAAACTACTGAGCTTATTCCTCCATTTTTTGGCTAATTACTAGACTACACTCACTCTATGGTTCTACAGTTGACAAACTACATTTTCTGACAGGGCTGAAGACTGTTTACATGAAAAAGGAAAAAAAAAACCTTTATAGAAACTGAAAAAAATATCTAGTTAGCAAGCAAGATTTTTACACTAAATCACAAATGGCCACAATGCTTTCAAAGCCAAAAAGAAGCTAAATAATGATTGGAACCTGACACAAAAGTCAGCTTCCCAGTAAGAAACAATATGCCAAAATAGACAAGCTTAAAGTCAGTGCTGACTGTAAGAGAGGTACAAAAACACTGTGCTGCCTGAAGTTCCACCTTTCCCTTCTTTTAACTTTGCACTAAGTTTAGTTTCTCATTTTTCACTTTAGGGAACACACAGAATTGCACTCCTAATACAGTCTTTCTCTCTCCCTGTTTCTTAATAATACTTGGGTTTGTATCTTTCTCTTATGTAAAATTTTGTAAGCCCTCCCAACAAGAGGTCACCTCTAGTTCTAAAGAAACTACTTAACTGGTATCTTTGATTATAACTACTACGTCAACAAGTAATATTGTACCTTTAACACTAATGAACCATGATATGGTCTCTATAAAACAGCTTACCTGACAAAGAACTTGCCAAACTACCTCTTCGTAGCTTGCAGTCATCTTGACTTAGCTGACGATGGAGCTTGGTTTTCCCAGCAGATGAAAAGATGTCAGGGTTGCTGAGCTTCCTGCAACGTAACGGAGTGGACTCTGTTATCATCTCCTGTAGAAAGAAAAACAAGCAGAGGTTTGTTAATGACAGTCTCCAGAGGATAAAGGGGGGAGGGGGAACACAAGGAAAAAAAAAAAAAAAAACAAACCACCTAAACACATCCCCCAGACAAAAAAACTCACTTAAAACTGTAAATCCCTCTTCTGTGCCATATATCTGCACAGAAAGCACATTGCAATATCCCAGTGAAATATGGTCCTTGAACGCTTCTCTTGTAAGGAACATCATTAATAATAGTCAGTAAAAGGCAATTATGCCACAGCAGCTATTTGCTCTTACAGTATGCAGGAAAAGAAGCCACTGAAAAGTCAGGATCAGCTCAGATTCTAGCCATTTCCTGCTAAAGCAAAGGGTATTTTCTCTGAATTTCTTGAGTATTTCTTCCATCCAGTCTGTAAGTAACATACCTATAAAGAAACTGTTGCAACGTCTGATTGCAACCCCAAACTCCTATTATAAGCTACAGCTCACAAGACCTTATGTATCACTAAATAATAATTAGGATAGAGATCATCCTTTGTGTAATGTCTTTGTTATTACTATAAACAAAACTAAACACGTCTTTGTCAGAAACACTCCCACACAGGTAAATTCCTTTCACAGCACAGAGCAGACCTTCAATCAAAGTAGCAGTAGGTAGAGCAGTGGGGGGTAAGCACAACCTCAGCGCTCTCCTCATGCATTTACTTGTTCTGGAGATATCAAACTCTCATTTCACACCCAAAGAACTATATGCACAGCTATCATACATGGATTTTAAGATAATGCAGTGCTTTCCATTATAACCTACATAGATGAATTTGGTCAAGTTCTCCTCCTCTGCAGCAATGCAACACGTCCCACATGTCTTAATGGTCGGTTCCATTTTATTTCAAATGCTTCTCATTAGCTATACAGCACTTCATGCCATGCTTATTCTCATAAAATCTCATCTAGGCAGAAAATAAACTGAAAGGAACACTTTCTCTGCATGATACATTCTCCATGTAGTTTAACATAGTTTTAAATCATGTTTAAATCAAAAACTAATCTACCAATAGTGGGTTTTAATTAAAATTTGCAGATTCCAGTCAAAATCTGTTTCAAAGTCATCAATTCAAACCTATTCAGTCTACAGTATTATGACTCAAACTGTCAAAACCAGATCAGGACTACCCACTCTAAAATCTTCAAGATGTTTAAATATTGTAGGGAGGGTTGGGGGGTGGCAGGACATGAATAGTGTTTATATGAAAGAAAAAAAGAATTTGGATTTGAAATATAATCCTCACTTAGCTCCAAGTCATTCATTCTCAACTTTTCTTAGACTCCACCTCCTTTCAATCATGAAATCTTCTGGCACCTTATAATAGTTAATAACTTTGTTATTTGTTTGAGGGACAGGAATGCTTTTGTCCACATCTGCTTCACTGGTCCACCTTCCACAGGCTGAGAGGTACTGCGCTGATATAATTCCTCCCTCTGGTTATGGTTAGACACTCAGTCACCACACTGTCTAAACCAGACCAAGAGAGAGACCTGGGTAACTTAAAAGTAGGTCAGTTCACTTATCCAGTTCATCACACAGCTGCAAACAGTTGTGTTGGCGCAAGAGTGGGGAGAGGCAGGAAAACAAGTGACCTGGGGTAGAGAAAACTGCTCAAGCTGAAAAGTGCTTTAATCTGAAGGTTCCTCAGACACATCTTGGGGCAAAGAACCTCACATTTTCATTTGCCGCTGACCTTTTCCACCAAGGTACTGAAGATCCTCTTCTCCAGCAACCTATACTTCTGCTTTTTTGTCATTTGGAGAGCTGAAAAGACATCTACTTATCTTACTCCTAAGTACAAACAGAAACTGTGGTAATTTAATCTGCACCATTAGCAGCCTGCCAGCTTGCCTCTGAAAGCTGCTGAGGCCAAGGGCAGGAAGTCTCTGCTGTTTCCATTGGGGATGGCAGAGTGGTGACGTGTCTACACATGTCTAAGTAGACACACAGAAATATACACATGCACTTTTAATATGGCCCATCCTAAATGCCTCTAAAATCTAAAATCCATCATGTTTCCCAACTGTGACAGTCAGAAATTACCATACCTCAAAGAAACCCCCATGGGCACTCCAGGTTACAAGCAAATTAATTAAAATTCTCATCCAGTCTACCCTCACACACGCCTTCTGCTTCAACAAATGTTCCCTGCACCCTTCAATATCTACTTCCCTGAAACTAGTCATAACTCTAGAGAAGATGCCCCTGGTGATCCCCACAGTCCTTGTACCACCTCCTCACACCTATCCCTAGACAAGCCAGCTTCTTCCCACCCTCACGCTGCACAGGCCATTGCTGCGATTGCCTTGGCTTCACACTGGTGCATCCAGGTTCCTTTAGGAAAGGGAAGCACGGTCCTGCCTGTCAGGCTGATGCAGTAACTGTAGCTGCTCTTCCACCAAATTCAGCTGAGCTGAGGCAGATAGAAGATACACAGGTGCTCCCACTCAGTGAAAAGGCCAAAAAAGATGATTTGGGGAAGGGGACACAAGAGAGAGCAGCAGGGAACAGGTAACGCTGTGTGGAATCTCTTGGACTGCCTCTTTGCTGCTACTTCACTTTCACAAACATCTCCCATGTCTTGATGATGGTTTAGTGTAACCACCTTGGCTACAGGTACATCTCACCTCGCTGACAAGTGCCCAATAGATCTGACAGTTTTACCTGAAGTCAACAATTAATTTAACATTCAAATCAACAAAACGAACAAAAATCAGCACATGAAAGAAAACAGGACTTTCTCTTTAAGGGAGAAAACCAGTATATTCTTTTGCCTGCAGAAGATTTCAGCAGAACAATACAGTACAAAACCAATTTTGAGATGATTGTATTGATCAGAATACCTGTCAGCAGTTAAAATTTCAATATTAACATGAAGAAAAAGTGTTCTAACTAGGGCTTCTTTGCTCAAGGTTTTGGGGTTGTTTAGTGGTGGTTTGAGAGTTTTGTTTCTTTTGTTGGTTTCTATTTTTCCTCCTCCAAAACACATACACACAGATATCTCACCCACCTTTCCTGGTGAATGGCAACTACAAAAAAAAAAAAAATTCAAACAATACACTCCTTCATTCAGGGCACTAAAGTAGGGAAAAGCAGTGAAGTCAGATGCAATCTCTGTATTTTATGTCTTTCTCTTTCCACCCAATATCAACATTCTCCCACCCCTACCAACCAAAGAGTATGCCCCGCTTCCCTATGCTTCCCCTTTCCCCTCTACATAGAGTCCCTTCTTATGGGTAAAAATAATAACAGATTCTTACTATTTCTTCTCCAGTTACAGTACAGATCTGAAAAGCTTGTGATAACATCTAAATCAAAAGTACCCCAACTGAAGGAGCACATGGCGCACCAACACCAAAGGGCACACCTACTGCTACCACAATATCCGTTCAGCTGTGACATCCTGGCTGCATACACCTTTCAGGTCAGCCCAATGGTACACACCACTTCAAAACATCATGCCATGTGCATTTCTTCAGCAGCCATCCCAGCGTAAGCAGCTCCTCCCCACCAGGACTTGTACCACAAATATATGAAAGGAACCATGGAAAAGCAAGAGCTTCCCACACTCAACCAACCTCGGCTGTCTTCTGCAGGAGACAGGCTTAGTACGTATCACACAGGTAAAATTCTTCATCAGCCCTTTTTGTTAAGCACATTGGAACACTTTGGCAATATTCAGAAGACTACACAGCTGCTAAATGTTTTGAAGAAAGAGCCCCAAATCACACTCTGCGAACCCACTTTTCAAATATATTTAAAGAAAAATAATCCAGCAGACTGTTCAGAGACAGCCTATTCTGTTCTTCAAAACGCTAAGTACAATACAGCCAGTTTAAAATTCCATTTTCTATGAGCTATGCTTATATTGTGTCGGGAAAACAATGAAGAGGGAAAGTTTTAACTTGACAAAAATAGAGCTGTCTGTCAGGAGACTGTACTTTATTTCATTCATCCATCAAAACCCAGCTTTAGTAGATGAACTACATGGAAAGCACAGCCGTTTGTTACCATCCTTAAACAAGAAAGGGAAAAGACCCCATGGGAAGGGATCTTTCCGCATCCTTGCCCCAAAGCAAGATGCAATACAGAGGACAGAAAAACCTTATGCAACATTCCAAATCAATGGATAAAGGAAACTCTTTGCAGTGATAGAGCATTTTGCTTACATGCTTTCAAATTAATAAATGAGACTACCAGAGCAAGCAGCTGAAGAACAGATCATGTAGCACAGACTGCCATCATTTTGAGGACTGCTCTTCCACTTTTTGAAAAGAGAAGATTCTGTCAGCTGTAGAAAGGACAGCATGAGTAAGCACCTAACAGAGACACTTTCCTCATGGTGTGAAAAGGACTGTGAGCCTCTCCAGTTTCTTTTTAAAGGTGATAGAAAAAAACCCTTCTTCATTTACTTTGGCCTGGTGTCTTTTGCCACAAGCTAAAAATCAGGCTCAAACAGCCAGCTGAATCCTGCAAAGCTTAGGGATGAAGATAAAAGTGTCACACGAGCAATCTTGATTTGCTAGGCAAAGATTTGTCCGATCGGTCCCTTCAAAGGTGAACAGGACAGGACAGGACAAGGGGAAACGGTCTGAAGTTGCATCAGGGGAAGTTAGGTTGGATATTAGGAGAAATTTCTTTACTGAAAGGGTTTTTAGATATTGGAACAGGCTGCCCAGGGAGCTGGCTGTCACCATCCCCGGAGGTGTTCAAAAGAAGAGATGTTGTACTTGGTGACATGACTAGTGTTGGACCTAGTAGGGCTGAAGAGATGGTTGGACTTAATCTTGAAGGTCTTTTCCAACTGAAACCGTTCTATGACTCCACCAAAAATTTGCTCACAGAACTTGAAACCATAGGATATGAAAAGGAAGGACCAAAGCCATTCCTCCATAGTTCAGGGCTCTGCATTTTTTAGCTCAGTCACTTACCTGACTCGCACAGAGAAACAGTTAAAGCAGTCGTGCCACTGGAAATAGGTACAAATCTGTCTCCCTTTGCCTGAAATCTCACATAAGGGTTATTACACTCATCAGAATGGGGAGCCAGACAGATTGCAACAATAGGTGCAGACAAAAGATGAGAAACCAAATGTGCTTCTTGATGTGTAACATTACACTAATATCTCACATTAAAAGCCCCATCTGGTAAATTCAGAGTACAGCTACAAAGAAGCTTCTCAGTCATCTTTTCCATTCCATTGCACAGGAAAAGTCTCCCAAGCAATTCAAGGGAGAAATAAAAGAATAAGCACGTATACCACTGCAATGATGATCTTCAGCAGCTTTTTTAATGTTCCTTTAATGGTTCTGCAAGAGAGTGACAAAGCACAGATCCTCAGCCCATAAATGGCAAGTGTGGACACATGTCAAAGAATTCCCTTGAGTTACCAGATGAAGCACCACACAATTGGTTAGACCAATGTATCAGCAACAGATGAATGTTAGGAAAAACTTAAGACCTGTCTTTATGGCCTTATGTTTAAGATATAACAGATCATAAAAAGGAGCACTTCCTTACCCGTAAATGTTTTACAACTCAAAAATATTGTTTTCCTTGAGGTATCTATTACAAACAAAAATACAGCTGTGACTAATAAATTCTCAAATCTGCAGGTCAAAGCACACTAAACTAATAGCTGGGAGGGAGAAAAGGGCAAAAAAAAAGATCTACAAAGAGGTTTTGTAATAAGTGGCCATCCGTGAACAAGAAAAATGAAAATTGTTTTTATTTAAGCTTGATGAGCAGAACAACGTAAGATCATCTGGAAGTGAATTCTAGCAAACAGTTGGAAGTTAGAAAAGAGTTAAAAGTTAATTACAAAAAATTGGCAAAGAATACACTAATATTACTCTATTTTATAAGGAAGGGAGCTAAGGAGCAGTGCAACTCGAGGATAACTTGACACTTGCTAAATTATATTTAAGCAATAAAAATAGCCAACATTGAAAGCTGTGTTTGCTATTTTTCAATACAGGACTGTTTATCTTTTAAAAGATAAAAGCCTGTTGTGTCAGGATTCTGTGCTCGTATCTGAGAAGCATTCTTCTTCCCTCATCCTTTCCTCATCACCTTACATAACACATGCACACTGTGAGCGAAAGATAAATCTGATCTTGTCATTAGGTCTGCTCTAATGCATTTTAAAATACACTGAAGAAGAAAATAAAAGGCCTACAGAACAGATAGCAAACCAAATACCTGTCTAAGTAAGTAGCAATTAACATGGAATTTAATCATAGTACTTATCCTTCAGTATTTAATACTGAAAATTGCTTTAACTTTCTAGCCTGGACATGACACATTGAGGATGAGGGCCAGCAGTTTACCAGGAAGCTGAGGTGAGCCAAATGTGACCAAAATTGTAGGCTGAATAAGAACCTGTAACTAAGACTCTTCTTAACTGTATCTGCTTAACTCATGTAGTTGCCAGCAGCATCCTGAAAAATGTCAAAGACACAGAACCAAGGGAAATGACATTAAATCAACGCAGCCTCTTTGAGGCTGTAATATATTGGTTTACTACAGCAACAAGAGAGAAAGGTTTTATAGAATATATTACATTATATACAAGTGTCGGGTTTTTAAAGACACAAAAGGGTTTTACAACATTTTTCTCTTTAATAGACTTATCTGAAGAACTTTTCAATAAATCCCAACATTCCCACAAAGGTAAATACATAAACTTCCACGGTGAGTATTCAAAATGACTGGAAAGCTATGGAGTATTGCCACTGTGATGCAGTGTAACACACCCTGAATACCTGCAGCCTCCTCTGTACGCTCACCTGCAGTTGTAACACACGTTACAGAAAAGCTGCAACACAAATTAAAATCTTTCTGTAAAAAAAATAATCACAATAATCCCCTTGTTAAACAAGCAACAGAAGAAGAAAAAAAGAATGTTTCCAGGAAGACACAGTATCAGAAACCTATACTATGTGAATCACCCTCCTTATCTTGTTCTTCCAGAGGGAATTTGTTTTTTGCTAACTCTTCACAAAAACAACTCCAAGGCATGTTTGATTAGAACTGATGAATTAGAAGCTGTAACGTTGTTTCACCAGGGAAGTTCAAGTTGTTAACTTTGTTGCCAAGTGTTCCCAGCAAAGGCATTAAAAAGCTCTTTAAAAAGAAAAGTAAATATTTACAACTACGTACATTACTACCCCCCTTTCTGAGGATCATTGAGATGCAGAATCATTTTATCCCTAATGGAACCACAGTCTAGAAGGCAAGGTAATCTGTGATTAAGTATCTGCTCAAATGTTTGGTCTCTCTATGAAAACACAAATAACACCACAAGGGTTTACACACGCCAAGTATTTGACCCTACTTCAGGATCTCCCAACTAAGAGACAAAAGGGTCCTACAGTTCCTGAATTCAGCTTGCAAATGCCCAAAGGCAAAAGAATTTAATCTAGAGAAGAAAGAGCACCTGAGCCTCTACTGAAGGCCGTATCGAACTTTACCGAAGCTCAAAAAACCTGCTATCAATACCTGAAGGTTCAAAAGCCCACTACTACAGGGTCCCTAGTTCCAGTGAAAACAAAACCAGTCTGAACAAAGGCCCTGCATGTTAAAGGCGACATCATTCCTTTATCATTGGTATTCTAGGATGAGTGTTTCAAACATACAGGTTGTATTGAGCAGGGAAATTAACTCCTGGCCAGATAAAACCATGAACAGCTCCATAACTCACCATCTGTACGATAGAATCCTGTCTGCTGTAAGGATTAAAAGGATCAAAAAGAATGTGTTCTGTAACAAAATTTGGTGTTAGAAGACATCAATAACACCTTCTCTCTGAACAAGTGCCTCCATTAAACTCAGATGTGCCAAGCATGCAATATGTCCTGACGTTATTGAGTAGCACTGCTGCAAGTTCTCTTTAGCTTCCTATGTGTTATCAACCCCTCATGTATATTCTATATTCTTGTCTATCAGATTTCATACAGACAAATAAGATGTTATGTTTAGATTTGCTAAAGACCATAATCTCCAGTATCAACAAGCCTCAATTGCCAGTTTCTCACAGATTTATTCAAATATTTAGTATATGGAAAACACTGAATTTAACACCTTTTATTACAATTATGCTGTATGAAAGAGTAGAATGGGAACTGCTTAAGTAATCAGGCAAGCAGCAGAAACACCACTGCATCTTAAGCTGTGCGTGTAAAAAGACCTGTGATTTCATATTGACTATAAAAAGGAGAATTACCAGAACATTCTGCAGGGTGCCTTGTTTCCCTGCAACAGTGATGATCTTTTTTTCTTTTCCCAGTGAGTGAGATTTCACATCCCCAAATATATTTCTGTTCACATTCAAACACTGTCTCGGTACAAGGAAAGAGCAAAACAACATAAATTACCTGCTTATACCTGTGTCAATTCTATACACAAAGTTAGAATCACATCATTTTCACTGGGAATGTCAACTCCCTGTTTATCTACAGAACAAGACTTAGTGATAGGTTAAAAGTTCGTTCAAATTCCACAAACAAACAATTCCTTCACAGCAATAGGTCCTGGAGGAGAGTTTCACCTAATTTTATACATTACAGACAGGAACCTCTGGGTAACATTTCAAAAACGGAGAAGTAGACTGTATTAATATTTGATCCTCAACCCAGACCAATTTTCTATGACTAAAGCACAAATAAAATTGATTTCAGATTAAAATACTATCTGAAAATACACAGTCTAGCAAATGAATAATAATACATTACATTTAAATGCACATGCTGTATTAAAATTACTAATAGTGCAGAGTTCTAATCTTTTTTGGAAAAAAACACTTTCCAAATAAACTGTTGAGTCATTAAGTTTGAAGTTGCAAATAAAAGTCTCTGTTGGTGCAGTATGAACTGAACTTTGGCAGGGAACTGCTCAGGTGAGTTATAGAGGGGAATTCTTA
This sequence comes from Zapornia atra, assembly GCA_013400835.1. Taxonomy (NCBI): domain Eukaryota; kingdom Metazoa; phylum Chordata; class Aves; order Gruiformes; family Rallidae; genus Zapornia; species Zapornia atra. Next base: position 12,431 of record VZTU01012726.1, on the reverse strand, counting down.
TGAGGAGAGGCTGGTCCCTCGGTTTGCACAGCCTGGAGAAGATGAGGCTGAGGAGGGACCTCATCACAATCTATGGCTTCCTGATGAGAGGGGAACAAAGGGGCAGGCCCCAATCTCCTCTCTTTAGTGACCAGTGACAGAATCCAAGGAAATGGTATGAAGCTGTGACAGGGGAGGTTTAGTTTGGATGTTAGGAAGAGGTTCTTTACTGAGAGGGTGGTCGGGCACTGGCACAGGCTCCCCAGGGAAGTGGTCACAGGAACAAGCTTGGCTGAGTTCAGTAAGTGCCCAGACAACACAACGCAGTCAACATGCTCTGACTTGGCCGGGCCTGTGTGGAGACAGGTGTTGGACTTAATGATCCTTATGGGTCCCTTCCAAATCAGGATATTCTATGATGCTAATTAGACACTCAATGACTACTTACAGATGTGCAATAAAATTATAGGACTCGATCTCAATTGATAAAGCTCACTTGAACAATGCACACTACACAGAAAGAAAAATATGAAACATAAAACCAGTACAGGAATCCTCTAACCATGCTACTTTTTTACCCAGGATGCTTTTATATATTGCAACTATCACCTGAATAGTAGTAGTAGTAGTAGCAGTAGTAGTGAAACTATGAGTAGTTAGGCAGAGATCAGTGGCAAAGTAAAATCTGAAAAGGCACAGTGACCTGCTAACAGCACACTGTTTACATGATGAAGAAAGACCAAGCCACATTTTAAGCTAGTGTTATCATCACTGAGGAAGATTGTTATTTGCAGCAGGAAAAAAAATTAAGTCTTTTTCTTTGTGACAGTGAAAGTTCCAGTCCTTTGGCATCAGTATTTTTGTTTCCATGAACCATCTGGAATTTTCTCACTTCCTACTGCAGATGAGATAAGCACATCGATGCACAGCAAAACGAAGAAGCATTTATGTGAAGTTCTCCTGAGAACAAATTTTCCCTCAGACTCGAGAGCAGATCTGCACGTATGGAATGGGAATAAATCCTCATTTAATTATGAGACTGTAAATAAAACTACCAGTGGCTTTAGACCTAAAGGAAATTATGTTAACATCTGGAAACACAACAGATGCTTAATTCTTAGCTTTTCTTAACAGAAATCACACAAAATGGCAGACAGAGATAAACTAATCCATAATTCTTATCAGTGTCTGCACAAAGAAATGAAGTCTCTATAGTCTGGCACAAAAGCTTCTCCTCACAGAGCATCACATTATGATTCCATCCCAAAGAAACAACATCCAACAGGCTTTTTTCAAGGACAAGCCATATATTTCTTCCCTTCTGCTTGAGAACAAAAACAACGCCCAGCTGTGAAGTTCAGGAACATCACTGGGCCTCAAACTCAAAGGGAAGGACTACAGTCAGCAGACACTTCTGTTCAAGTGTTTGCTAACCTGACAAAACAATGCTGTAAAGAGATTCTCCTCTCTCCTAAAAACAGGGGATCAATGCAAAGGTCAAAGAACATACAAGTAGCTAAATGAATGCATAATTGAACTTTCCAGTCATGTATTTTGTCACCTTCTTCACTCTGCACAGGTCCAATTTAAGTAATTTAATGAAACTAAGAGAAAGATATTTGCTACTAATATATCATTGCATCTATCTACAGCCAGATGTTTAAACATCTAAATGCCTACAGTCACTCTCAACTATACAACTCATTTATAAGCTTTCCTCTAAAATAGTGACTATAATTTATTTGTCCTCATTGATCTTCTGGTGCTGTCCAGAACACTTAACATCAGTTCTGACCATTTCTTTCATCAGTTCATCAGAACACCAGTTCTTCCCTTTTAAAGGTCTTTTCTAAGGCTACATTTTAAGGTGTGATTTTTATGACAATGAAGTGCTTTTAAATACACTAAAGATTGAATGGCTTGATTTTCATCATGAATAAACCTGTTTTAATCGTTGACCATTCCATTTCTGAGATGACAGTTCCTTCCTCTGGGGCCTTACGTTGGCTTCTTTAAAGTAAAACTGGAGCCTCACTCCATTTCAAGCAGCAAAAAACCCACAATCATAAGAAGAGGCATTGCTAGCTCACTCAGCTAGTCCTCAGTGAACAGAAGGCACACATCAACCAGGAGATTAACAGAACAAACATCAGAAGCACAACACAAGACATTAAATTACCTCACTGCCAATCAGTGCCTTTTTCCCCAAAGCAGTGCCACAAGTCTCTGTTAACATGCCCTTCTCCAGCCCTGCCCTTCCAAGAGCTGAACATCTCACTTGCTTTACTGAAGTTGGGATTCTTTGTGTCTCCTACAGGCTTCCTCAGAAAGTTCTGAAAGCCACATAAGGGGCCAGGATATCCATGGAGTTTTTTCAATTTGTGTACTTGCTTGGTAATAACAAATTGTGTTTTAAGAAGGAGCACAGAGAAATGCAACTTGATGATTCTCATTTGCATGTTCTTCAATAGGAACAGAAGCAAGCCCTAACTTTAATACCTGGGATATGTGGAAATCAGCACGCTGAGGGAGACAGGCAGCCTTCCTGGAAACATGGAACCACGTTTAAACCATTTGTAGAGTATAAATTAGGTGTGTGTGCAGTCCTTCTGTATGTGTATGACTCTCAGTGTCATGAAAAAAGCATGTATAAAAGCAGCAGTATCAAGTTCCAGTTAGCATACATAGCACCAACGAAGGCGTATGGGAAAAATGCACTTTTTAAAATCATCCTTATTGAGCTCAAAGCATGACAGACACCTGTTTGAAAGATAAAAGAAGAATGTGCTTGAGCATCAATTAGTCAATCTGACAAGTAAGTACTACATTTCATAAAAATCTTCCAAGCTTCCTGAAATGCAGCCACAGTGTGTTTTCCCAAGTTCCCATCCCACAGACAGCACCGAATTACCCTGACTCCTCAGCAGATGTACCTTTTGCAACTAGGTTTTGTTGGGCTGGATTAAGACAAGACAACAAAGTTTCTCAAGTTTGGGTCAAACCACACACTTAGCTTGGCCTTTAATAAAACTGCTTTCTATATGCTGCAGGCCAGCATCTGCTCAGTGTTGCAGCCATTCTGTGCTTTGTCTTCTGCAATGAAAAGACAAACTGATTTGTTAACTCTTCCATCAAACCCAATAGGGGAAAAAAAATCAACAAGGACTGCAGGATCTAAACATTTATTTATTTATTTATTCTGTCCTGATGTGTTAGGAGCTAGCATATCAAAGTGATGGATGCACATAGTGTATCCTGAGCTAGTTTCCCTAAGCCAGCTCACAGTCACTCCTTGGACAAGCAGAATGCAACCTTGGATAAGCAGCAAATTCTAAGTGTTACTGGAAACCTGTCTTGGATGGATTGCTGGATGTCTGGAACATGGGCAAGTAATGGAAGCAGCACTTGGTAAGTGCACTGAAAGTCAGCTTATTATAATTATTAAGTATTTTTACTATTAGCACAATTAGCTTAGATGCCAAACACCTACAGTAAAAGTGTTTGAGAAATACTAGCATGATTCAGTAAAGGCCAAAATAAACATTATCCAAGTGTCATTCGATTAAGTAGTTAAATAACTTATTCTGGCTTTGTACTCCCAAAAACATTTATAGGGGTTTATTTGTCACACTGTAAAGCAAAAGACATTGGAGCAAGTCTTCCTATATATACAGATCATGAAGACATGTGTGGACTGCGACAGCACCAGAAATTACATCCCAAAAATTCTTAAAGTCCCCACAGTCCAACCTTAACAGTGCCATCTGCTTCTGGAAATTTCAACAGGTACATGGCATGTTTTAAATCACTGCCCTGCTTTTACATCCATTAAAGCCCAGATGAACTAAAAGGCTTCAAAAACTACTTTATTGTTAAATTGTTTATTATATGCATAACAAAAGGTAAAAATATTTATGGTGCAGTTCTAATAGCAAAGGTATGCTTTTTTTTCCTGGACAGGAACAGAGCATTCCCCTATTTTCCATGTAAATAAGGGATCTCCATTAGTGCTGGTGGAAATCACACCAAAAACTGACAAACTAGACAGCAAGGGGTTTTTATTATTATTATTGCTGGGGTTTCAGTCTTCAACCCTCTTCTCTCACTGCACTGTAATTTCTGATAGATGGTTAATTTTAGGGTTTATGGGACCTAAGGTAAGTTAGATAACACACTATCACCAAAAATACAGCTTAGAGGAAGAGCAAGGAACAAGGAAAAAATGTTTTAAAGCGAGTTTTAGATGTAACAGAGCTACTTTGTTACAAACCAAACAAGGCTTTCAGATCTTTCCACTACAGTGGGATCAGAGTATCAACTTCCTACAGCCCACAGTGACATCTATCAAGACATCAAAAAAATTAGTGTCTTTTCTGCACCTGGAAGATTTTTTTACTTCCCTGTAAAAAGGCAATAGTTTCAGTAACGACAGACTCAGCTTCCTCTTGAAAACAGCAGCATTTTACCAGGCTCCACATTGTGCTCCATCACTACAAAAACACACTAATCACAGCACATGGTTAGTTGATGTGGAAAGGGAATCGTTAAGACTTTACATGACCTGTTTAGCTACTGTGGTTCTTGAGGAACAAGGTCTTGATGGGTGATAAGGCTTTTTGGCTTAGTCTCAAACAATTCACTGACGTGGGATCTTCACTGCTTCCTTAGCTTCAGCTACTCAGGTTCCATGAAGAATTAAGTAAGAGTAAAAAAAAGCCCTTTTATTTTAAATAAATGCCTATCACCGTATCTGTAATAATGCACTGCGTTTCTCATAAACACCAAAGCTGTGGTGGCTTATGGAGCACAACAGGCAGTTTGGGCAATAAAAATAACTTATCAGATAAAAATAAATACCTGCCTCTTTTAGAGACTCTAAGATCTACCAGCAGGACAACATTCACATTCTTTGCACTGCAAGAAGGCATGTGAGCTTCCTCCAGAAGCCAACTTGCAGGTATAGAGTCGGTAACACACAGACATTCCTCCAACACAATACCCAAGGATACCCCTTGGTTTCTCAAAGCCTAGTCATGAAAATATGCACAATCTTCTGAGTGCGTTGCAGCCCTGGACAGCACCCCTCTGGTACACCCTGGACAGCATCCTACCCCTCAAGTGCTCTGTAACAAATGCTAAGTAGCAGCAGCTTTTCCCTAACATTATAAGTAGTCCCACACCAAATCCAGACACTTCTGATAAGACTTCTCTTGGCTCCTTCACTTCTGTACGTGTTTTGGACAAGAAATACAGCTCACTGCTGAACTTGGGTGTAAATAAACAACAATGTGAACACCTTAGCTTCAGCTAAATAATCAACAATGTGAACACCTAGGTATTCATAAGCTCTCCACTGCCTGCTTAGCTATTCTAATATGCAAGGTATTAAATTAATGTGGCTAATACACGATGTTTGCTCTTCCTCCTCACTTGTGGCAGGAAATTGAATTCTCACATGGGCAAGCTCAATCATCTAAGCTGCAGAGGCAATGCCCACCTACTTAGTGATTTACACAAATCGATTTAAGCAATTTAGGTTTGTCCATTAATATTCAGCTTTGAGGGAGGTGCTGTATTTATTCTGCCAGGCCAAGGAAGTGCCATATGCCTTTTGGCTCTGTTTTGCTGTTATCTAACAAACCCACAGCAGAACTGGACACTTGACTCTACATCCCTTTTGTGTGCTTCTAGATGAATCTTTTGGCTCAATTTTGTTATTATCCAACAAGCACACTGCAGAATCGATCGCTTGACTATTCCCCTTTGCCTGCTTTTAGATGACTCTTCTCCTGTCACTTCCCCCCCCCACCTTATACTGCTATAGATTAGTATGAAAAGAAAAGTGAACTCAGAGCAACGTGTTGCCAGCAGCTGCCATTGCTGCCCAATCAAAACACAGAAAGGCAAAACGATGGCTGCTAAAGAAGCCAAGCACAAGTAGCTCTGGCATCATCAAGAATCAGCTTATGGAAGGCAGAGAGACAAAGCTACAGGAAACTGAGAGGTTTGTTCTTTCTGGCTCCTTTTCTTGCCTCCTTAGGCAAAGGGCAAAGAAAACAGAAGGATGCATACATGCCATAGGGACCAACTCCTTCTTCCACAGCTATGCTCTGGCTTCTTCACTACTTTGGTTTCTACAGAGAAGGGGATAAACTTAAAAAATGAAACTCTGAATTCTTGCCAGTCAACCATACACTCTGGACTCTGGCTGACCACATTGGAAGCCTCACAGGCTTGTCATCTTTGTATTAAAAAAAAAAAAAAAAGAAACACCACACAGCACACAACAAACCCCAAGCTTATTTTTTGCTCTCTCCCTGTAATGAGAAAAAGCTAGAGAGCAACAAAGAAAGGGAGATCAGAAAAGGAATTCTGAAGCCTACAAACACTGAGTTTTTCATGGTAAGGCACATCCACTGCTCATAATTTAGGAGTCTTTATCAGTGTCTCCCTTAAGACTTTCCTTAGGTCCCTTGACGAAACAGGCACAGGGCAGAATTGCCCAAATTAAGCCCTGAACAGCAACGATACCCCAAAACAGGTAGCTAGAAATATTTCTGTGAACAGGTGGTTCCTGCTGATCTAGAAGATGGCAGCACTCCCTTGATAAGAAGCGGCTACCATCCCTCCCTTGATAAGAAGCAGCAATGATGCTTACAGAACATATTTGCCTGTGTTTAATCTGTATTTGCTTTCATGGAATCTGCAATGTGATTATTAAAAGCTATGCTTTATTGCAAACGCACTCTGCACTGCTAGCAAAACCTCCATTTGAGACTGCTTATTCCCTTGAATTTTGGAAATAAACTTCCATCTTCTTCAGATGAAGTTTCATCCCAGCTTGTAGGTTTTGATATGAAGTTAGAATAAACAGCTTTGAGTGTCGTGAGCTGTTAGTCACAGGGACTATGGCTGAGGGAGAAGAACAGGAGTAGGACAGGAGTTGCAACAGAGCTCTGATGAGTAGCCTGCCTGATGGACAGAGGTGTAGGGAAAGCTCAGAAGAAAAGGGTCAACTGAACTCCAAAAGCTTGCTGCTTCACCTATCAAGCAACAGGGGAAACTCGTGGTAGAAATAACCAAAGAACATCAAACCATTAGGCATTCTACACACAGGGCTCATCACAACAGAGGCACTGCCTCTGACAGCGCCAATGGCACCTGGGGGGAAAGGAAGGAAAGAAAACTCTTATTATATTTGAAGGACAAAAGTTCTGATTGGGAAGTAAGAAAGATCTCTTCAATGTCCAGGCTTGCCACGCAGAAAGGGAAGCATGGTAACAGCTTCTTCGCAGCTGTGGAGGCAAAACACATCTGACTAGCACTCTGGGGTTTGGCCAGGTTCTCCCTGTGCATCACTGACAGCTTTCCAAAACAACAAACAGGGTGAGAAGATGCCATGCCTCAAGAAAAAAAAAAAAATATACATAAAGACAGCAGGAAATGGGGAATAAGCTTTCTAACCTAGTATTTACAAGGAGTCTTTGAGCAATTTGCATGATGTCCCGAATGCAGGGAGCAGAAATATCCCCACAGACATAATGTTACAAAACTCTCTCACAGGACACACCCAGCTGCAGTAACACAGTCCCCACACTGTAAAAGGGCAAGCATCAAAGAGGAGTGGAAAAGCAACCCTGCCTGTGATCACACTATTCCAGGCTGCTGTCAGGATACCACCTCCTTTTTGGTACACAGGCTCCAAGAACACCCGGGGAAAGCACCAAGTGCTAGAAGCAAAAGCACCCTGTGCCTCCTGATCCAGCTGAAGATAGGTTTTACATTTCAAACACTTACACACAGAGAAGGTATAAGATAGTTGAGAATTGTAACTGCCTGTGCAGGCATATTCCACAGCTGAAAGTTGGACATTAGACAAAACAAGCCTTGAAATAAGAAGTGGTTTAGTTTCCTAACTGCAGGAATAATTAAACATTGGCAGAGATTTCCAGAAGAGGTGACAGACACGCCATGATCTGAGGCTAAGATAAGATCAATTTCCAAGAGAGCTGTTTTAATTTGTCTTTCAGGAAAGCTGCACAGCCTGCACATGGGGGAAATCACGCCAGATAACCACAGTCATCAGCTTTGGCTTTGGGACACATAGATCTACAAAGTTTCAAAGGCACAGGGAAAGAAAGGAATACCTCTGCTACTGTCAGACAGTTCCAAATGACTGTAATAGTTAAGTGACACGTTTGTAAGTAATTTACCTTGTTCAAAGCTCAGGAAGTACTTTCTATCCACAGAAGTGACAATATGTCCTATCTGGGGAACAGGAAAGTTCTTCAGGCACATCAACATTCACAGCTGGAGATGGTCTTTTGCACTAACCACCCTACAGAAAGGGCTCCCCCAACATGAAACTCATCTGGCCTAAGGAGGCTTTTCATCTTTCTCTACATTACATATGCAACTTGTCTGTTAGCATCAGCCAAACATTTCCCATCCAACAAGCAGCAGGGGAGTCTCCAGGTTCAGCAACATTTCAGTCCAACTCTTCAGCAGCAGCCAAGCTCAACTTTATACAAGACAAAGGGTCCAGCTAACCTCAAATCCCACCCTCTACAACTCTCAGTCCAGCCCCTTGAACTGCTTGTTGAGATTCTGCTACCGTTACCCCCTCCACCTCTTTATTATCCTACAAAATCACAAAGTCATGGAATCTACCCATAAATCCTCTCCTGTCTCCAGCCATCCACAGCAAGAGGAGAGGGAAGCTTGACAGAAGTGAGGGTAAAATGCTGTCAACCACAGAGTCTGTTTCTGTTCCCTCACTCGGTCACACCTCCAGGCAGTACCCACTAGGTTCCCTGGATGCCCTGAGAGCAGAGAACCCCTTTAGTGCAGGGACAGTCAATGCTCAGCATCCTCTATTTTTACTCTTCTGGCCCTCCACCTCCAGCCCCCTAGACTTGCTACTTCAGATTTGCCGCAATACTCCAGCTTTCCTCCTATCTGCCTATTCTCCCCCTGCTTTCAGAGGAAGGCCGGATTCAGCTTTGTTAGGGCCAGGCTAACACACACTTCTCATGGAAAAAAACTATAAAAATAGCAAAGACATTCCCTACAGACAAGTAAAGGGAAGCATCATGCACTTGCCCCACACTAGTGTTCTAGACAGTAGGTAATTTCAGCTGTTTTCCTTGGGAAGATGCAGCCTTCACTAGATCCCTCGTCCTCTGAATGCTTTTGGCATGTATCACACCCCTTGGCAAAAAAGACACCACATACACATGGTACCTTTGCATGGAGATCCACCTCTTTAAGCCTGACTCCTAGAATAACATTAGAGAAAACAGTCAGCTGCTGTTCACCCTCACTCAATGAAACTAAACTGACAGGGGATGGGAAGGCAATCCCAGTACAAATTAGCTGATATGGATAGGAAAGAAGTTGAAGCAACTGGCCTTTTTCCCAAAAAAGAAGGATCACCAGTGGAGTCACACAAGGATCTGTTCTGGAATCAACACCCTCAACATTTTAAAGCAAAATCTAGGAAAGAAGCTTAACACACAACAGAGTTTGCTGACAAGGTTTAAAGTTATTCAAGATTGCAAAAGCCATGGCCAAAGATCTGAAGACGACCTTACTGATACTGTTTAAATGGGCTGTAAAACAGCAGATAACAGTGAGTGTAGATAAATGTAGAGTGATGCATAGTATAAAAAAAAAAACCCAAACTAAATTTATACACACAGTGACAAATTCTTAATTCTACTTAAAAGAGTGACTGTAGAGTTACAATAGACAGTTCCACAGAAGTGCCAACTCAATGCTTACATGTCATCAAGAAAAAGCAAGAATAAAACCTAATATGCTATCTAAGCTTACAGAGTGTCATACACTGAAATGCTGTAGCCAGTCCTGGTTATTGCTCCCCAAACCTGTTGCTCCAATTCCTGCATCATTATCCCCAGCCAGGAACACACCTGCGAAAGGTGCAATGACAAGGGCAGAGTCATGTCTTTCTAAAATGCCTCTGGAAAAGTCACAAGTAAGGATAGTAAATAAAAGTTATCAAGCTCTAAGTCATGCAGAATACCATGGAATCTCTTTTTCCCCTGCTGTTTCCAATACAAGAATTAACCAACAAGACATGAAACAAGCAGGTAGGAAGTTTAAAAACAAACAAAAAGAAGTGTTTTTTCCACACAACGTGTTTAAGCCTTACAACACTCAGCTACAGGATGGTGTGGATGCTACAAGAATACATGGCTTCAAATTCTGATTGGACAAGTCCATAGAAAAAAAAACCAACCCTCTGGGGGCACTAAAAACAAATATCACCTCTAGTTCCGGAAACCTGTGAGCCACAAATTACTGGAGGCTGGGAGAGGTATTTCCTCAATATACACTATACTCTTCTCCAAGCATCTGCTTTTGGCAGCTTAGAGAGGCAGGATACCAGGCTGGAGGGATCTTTAATGTGACCGAGTACAGTCATTTTTATGTTCTTATGCAACTCATAAAAAAGTGAAAGTATTAATCCTATGTACACATTGGAAATAAATGCACGGCACATTAAAGGACCAGATTTTCAGAGGCCTAAGGGTCTACAGTGATTAACTATTACAGTCATGGTGTGATAAGTACTTCTTCCACCATTGGAGTAGCTTAATCTCTCCCCCCAACCGCAAACTTGTACAAATGTATGGCAAACAAACTGTGAAATCTGAATTTACCTCAGAAGGGTTCCCTGCAGCTGTGCACACTGTTGCACTGGTACAGCTGAGCGTACAGGCTTGGAAGCACGAGGGCTACTTAAATCAGAAGTGGCCCCAAAGGAAGTATTTGTCAAGCTACAAGCTGCATCAGTGGATATGGAGTATCACGTTGCCTTTGTATCTCAGAAGGCCCTTTCCACTACGTCCACACTACCGGCTCCTGATGTTTAAATACTGAAGACAGAAATGCTGTGAATAGACTTATTTGTCCTGTTTATTAAGTGTGTACAACGTATCTGCTTACTCCCAGCATTTACAAAGCCTCCGCCACTTCAAATGGGAAAGGGGAGAGGGGATGAGAGGTTCTCCTTTGAAGTTTGGGGGGCGTCTCACACCGGCTGAGTAGAAGGCTTCTGAACTTTAGCTGCCAAACTCCTCACAGACTCCATCGCACCGAGCGCTTGCCAGCACGTAAAGATCTGAAGCTGAAAATCACATCAGGAGTTAGTTAGAGCACCCAAGCTAAAAACAAACTGGCAGTACCTCCCGTTAACAAGCCCAGTGCCTCTCAAAAACCGGCATTTCTGAATGCACAGCCTTTCTTGGTTTGCCACGTTAACATGGTTTTGATGAAGCTCTCTGAGCATTCAGTGGCATATAGCATGTTCTCTATATGCATGATTTGCTCTCTTCTTCCAGGATCCAGTCTGGGAAATCGATACACAAGAGAGATCCATTAGTCAAAGCCAAAATACGAGTCTCCTCTAATTGCAGGCAATGTAATAGAGGTTTTCTAGAAGAAAACCTATACTTTTTTAAAGAGAGGAAACCTGTGCACCTGCAACAGTGATGTGAAAGTAAAACACATTTTTGTCAAGAAAGGTCAAAGAACCCAGCTTTTGATTTTGCTCCTGGAAGTGGGAAAGCAAAGCAATGAGTTAATAGATCCTGGGAGTCTTCAGACTTGTGACACTTTCTCCTTCTCTTAAAAAACAAACAAAAAAAAAAGCATTAGTTGCCATCTACCTTTTTAAAGTGAGTCTCATCACCCCCATTTTCTTTCCTGTAAAGTCAGGAATAGCAGAGCACACAGGGGGAAAAGTTCAGTGCCTCTTGGCTCCCTCATCCCTGCAGCCCTAAGCAGCAACCAGCAGACCCGGTTTTTGTGGGGGTGAAAGACATAAACGTGGACACCTTGAACTCGCACACTCACGCTTTTCACAGGCTTATGCCTTTTTAAATACCCGCAAAGGCACATTTCCTAAATAAACCGCTTCTTACGGTAAGAATTAAGACCCAGCAAACGCTGGTAACCGCATGGTAATTAACGTCACTGTAAGAAGTGACCTACAGAAGGTTACTAGCAAGAAACGTACAGCCGTACTGAAACCGGCACCCGGGTAGCAGGAGCTCGATTTCACAGCATCCTCCCTGCGCGCTCCCCGGCACCTCCGGCACCAGCGCTGCCCC
>VZTU01012715.1:0-20382 GCA_013400835.1 Zapornia atra | reverse complement strand
CCAGGCTGGGATTCTATGAGGGAGGGTAGTTACAGAAAACAACAGTGTGTGAATTCCATGTGTAGCAAAACAGCCACAGGACAAATAGGTAGGTAAATGTTTGGTTACTGTTCATGAGGTCTTAAATTACTTTTAAACCAAATCAAAATAAGAAACCCAAATAAGAACATAACAGAGGCTAATTGCATACATACATCTGGCTTCATGGATGAAATAGCTAAAGATAAATTTAACTAAAGAGAATAACTACAGGGAATCATCAGAAGCAATGAGACTAGAATAATACTGAAAAAGTCACTTTTTATTCTGTCAAATAATGTGATTTCACCATCCACATGAGTGCAGAATGTCTCTATGGGAACACATGAAATGAGTCCTGCACTTTTCTCTGGCACATGCACAGCTGAGCACTCTGTAAAATAAAAGTGGCATTAAAAAAAATCATTACCAAATTTGTTAATCTAAAATTAGTTCAAGTTGGTACATATTTAGACACATCTCTAGATTAACTCCATTTATAGAAACCAATGAAATATGTATATATCTTAATTTGTACTTTTAAGTACAAACACCTGCTTAGAAATCACTTCCCTTTCTGCATGCCATTTAGTGAGTTCTGCACCTGCAAGAGTACAGATTTTGGTCCTTTCACCTGCAAAACCCTTTCTTCTGTTGTTTTGCCTTTTGGGAAGTTTTTGGAGAAAACACTTTTTCTGTTTGTTGGTTCATGCTCTGTAATAAATCAGAAAAAAGCAAGCAAGCTGCTGTGCAGTACAGAGCCATGTCAGAGAGATGCCCTGAGCGTGCAGGCAGCGTGGGCTTTGTTACAAGGTGAATTTCCATCCACACTCAATATGTGCCTGTCTTCCTCTGTACCAAGAGAAACTCTCACTTAATAAGTCACCAGGCTTTTTTCTCCAGACAGCAGTTTGATGAGCATCATACCTGTGTTGTGGCTGATCATCCAGAGCTGCCCTGGGGGCTGAGAGAGACCATGGGATCCTGGGGGCATCAAGAGGAGTGTGGGCAGCAGGTGGAAGGAGGGGATCCTCCCCCTCTGCTCTGCCCTGGGCAGGCCCCACCTGGAGTGTTGTGTCCAGTGCTGGGCTCCCTGGGATCAAACAGCCAGGGATGTCCTGGAGAGAGTCCAGAGGAGCTACGGAGATGCTGAAGGGCCTGGAGCATCTCCCCTGGGAGGAAAGGCTGAGTGAGCTGGGGCTGTTCAGCCTGGAGAGAAGAAGACTCAGGGGGGACCTTCTGAATGTGTCTCAGTCTCTGAAGGATGGGCTGCAGGGGAAATGGCCAGCCCCTTTTCAGTGTCTGTGGGGACAGGACAAGGGGCACTGGCTGCAAGTTAGAGCAGAGGCAGAACTTTTCCCCAGTGAGGGTGCCAGAGCCCTGGGACAGGCTGCCCAGGGGGGTTGTGGAGTCTCCATCTCTGGAGAGATTCCAGCCCCGTCTGGACGCCGCCCTGTGCAATATGAGCTGGGGAGCTGCTTTGGCAGGGGCTTGGACCCCAGGAGCTCTCCAGGGCCCTTCCAACCCCTCTGAGTCTGTGATTCTCTGCTGTTGGAAGGGGTGTAATCCCAGTTACACCATTTCTCTCTTCACAAATAGTTGGCATGAAGTGACTTGGTTATCAGGAGTGATCAAGCCACGTGCTGAGAGTTTGTTGCTGGCTGCTTGGATACCCACATCTGTTAGGCAGAGTAACAGTTCTCACAGCTGTTTACCAGAGAAACTTGTCATAGAGGAAACCTTGCTTTTGTTAGTATCCTTCCTACCCCTTGTAGCACACAACTCTGAGAGATCAGGACCCTTCTCCCTCGTGGGCAGACACCAGTTCCTTAAAGCAAAAAGTAGCTGGGAGGTGGAAAGTTGCCAACTCTTCTCCCTGTCTCATGAAATACTGCTTATTTCCCATGGAAACATCTTGCAGAAAGCCTGTTTCTGTGTAGAAGGGATGCTGGTTTACACATGAGCAAAATACTCTGCTGAGCAGTTTGGCTCCGTGAGGCAGGAACACCGAGCGTCAGCCAGCCCAGGCCGTGGTGATGGGGCTTTGCTCAGAGACAGCAGAGCTGGGGAGGGTAGAAAGTTGGGCAATGGAAAAGCAAAGTCAATCAGGAATGTGCTTTATGCATCCTCCAGTTCTTGGTAAATGTTTCTGTTTGAAAGGTGACACAGCTAATGTGATGGATCCTTCCTGCTTCTGTTGCCAGCTCATCAGGGTGTGTATTTCTACTGCTCTGTTGGGTCCTTTCCTTCTGTATCCTTTTCTGATTGATCTCTGAAAGAGCCAGCAAATAGTCCACTGTGGCACTCCAGTTTGCTTGCAGTGCTTACTACAGTCCTGTCTTTCAGGCTTGCCAGATGTTGTTTTTATTTCCAAAGCCTGTCTTTCAAGGAGTGCAAAAACAGAAAAGCAACAAATTATGTGCTGTATGAAACCAGTGGTTGGCTGGGTTAATTTTAAAAACCATAAACATAAACCAACCCCACCCCCCTACACATGATGATTCACTGCAAGAAAAAGGATACCCTTTAGTCTTATGTGTGCTGGCAGCAGTTGTATTGTAAAACATACAGCTTCTGTTCCTCAGCTCCACTGTGTCAGATCATAGAATGACAGACTGGTCTGGGTTGGAAGGGACCCCAAGGGTCACAGAGCTCCAACCCCCCTGCCACAGGCAGGGCCACCAACCTCCAGGCCTGGAGCTACACAAGGTTGCCCAGGGCCCCAGCCAACCTGGCCTGGAACACCCCCAGGGACGGGGCACCCCCCCCCTCTCTGGGCAGCCTGTTCCAGCCCCTCACCACTCTCTCTGCAAAGAACTTCCCCCTAAGAGCCAATTGAAACCTTCCTTCCTTCAGCTTCACTCCATCCCCCTTGTCCTGCCAGTGTCTCCCCTTTGAACAAGCTGATTCCCCTCCTGTTCCTCTGCTCCCTTCAGGGACTGGCAGGTTGCAATGAGGGAAGGATAAGGGCTCTCAACTATCATCTGTCAGCAAGTGGTAGGATGAGAAGACCCAGCCTCAAGTTGTGCAAGGGAAGGTTTAGGTTGAGTATTAGAATCATAGAATCATAGAATGGTCTGGGTTGGAAGGGACCCCATGGATCATAGAGCTCCAACCCCTTCACAGAAAGGCTTGTTGGTCATTGGAACAGGCTGCCCAGGGAAGAGATTGAGTCCCCATCCATGAAGGTACTTAGAAAATGTGTCCATGTGGTGCTTAGGGACTAGTGGTGGGCTTGGCAGTGCTTGTTTCATGGTTGGACTTGTCTTTTCCAAGCAAAACAATTCTATGATTCTCTCTGCTTTACACTGCAAAGTGAAATTCTTGAGCAGCCTGCAATGCAAAAGCCTTACCTGCAGCACAGTGTGCTGGGGATGGCATTGCTCCTTAGGGGAAGAGCTGAACTCACCTCTAGTGTGGTTTATGTGCCTGCACCTGCACGGCTGCTGGAGATGGGGACCGGGTCTCCTACGCTGCAGGTCCTGGGGAGTTGGGTTCCTGAAGCGATTCAGCACTCCCACTGTGATTCTACACTCCACAGTCCAACCTGCCCCAGGTAGAGGCAGTTCAGCACCACCAGGTCACATCCACACTTCTCCAGTGAGTCCAGTCATACTCACCAGTGTGCCTCCTGCCCTCTGCTGCCTGGTTCGGGGTCACTAATAGGTCTGGAGTCTTGCAGTGCCTGAATCAAACGCTCTGGATGCTGAGACAAGATCTTGCTGTTGCTGAGTGTCCTAACTGGCCTGAGCTGCAGCAGCTTGCCCTGAAAAGTCAGAGCTGCTCCTCAGAGCTCAGGCACCTCTGAGGCAGGTGGGCAGAGCCTTGTGCTGGGAGAGTATCGAGAACCAGGCTGGAGATGTGGTGCTGATTTCCAGCGGGTCTCCATGAGGGCTTCCTGTAATTGCCTACCCTCTTTCCCAGAGAAGCTTTCTAGGCTGCTGGGAGAGGTCACAATCATTTCCATAGGGTCTGTGACTGTGGTTCTGATCCAGCTGATTCTTTGGAAGCCTGTGGGAATCTCTGGTGTGTCTTTGTGGGAGCAGCCTCAGACCCCACGTCTTTCTGAATCAATCCACTTGCGTTTTATGCTGTTTCATCAGATCATGAAAATGCCCAGAGACAACAGCTGGTGACTGTGGTCCCAGCATGAAAGATCTTCATAGGCCAAAGACCTTTACAGCTTTGTTCCATTTTTTATTCAGAAACCTGAATTTATAGTCTGTAGGGTGAAAAGTAGGGAAGCTCAGCCACTGTGTGAGTTAATGGACGGTTTGGAAGCAATGTGTGCCTGTAACTACCACCCTGCCTGTCCTGCTTTTATTGTCCCTGAGCAGGAAATCTCACCTGGGTCAGTTATTTGCTGAGGAGGCAGAGGGAAGAAGGCCTCATTATTTCATTGACAGGCTGTGTGTGTCTTGGAAGCATTTCTTCTTCTTGTGCAGTCTATTAGAAGGGCTATTCAGCTTGTCACACTGCAGCAGAGGCTGAAGCCCAGCACATGCTGATGGAACTCAAAAAGGATGGTGTGTTGCCTCAACCCATCTCACTGGAATTCCCTATAATGCTTTACCATTGTGCTTTATAAATAATTAGAGCAGCATCTTCATTTCAGCCTCATTCAAAACCCCTCAGAAATGGAAGATAGGGAAAATTCTCCTGATATAGATGAACTAAACCCCCTACAGGGAAAAGAAAGGGGCTTTTTAAAAAAAATTAAAAAGTAGTGCTGCATGCAAGTTTCCAAACAAATGTTAAAATATAGGAACAATCAAATTTCCTATCAGCTTGACATGATCCTTGCAGCAGTGGCTGTGACCTGAGGGACACGTCATTCCCAATGCAGGAAGAAAAACCTAATAAAATTCAACAGGTGCAAGTTCAGGGTCCTGCATCCAGGAAGGAACTACCTCAGGCACCAGTACAGGTTGGGGGTTCATCTGCTGGGGAGCAGCGCTGCAGAGAAGAGCCTGCCAGGCCTGGTGGACAAGGAGCTTTCCATGAGCCAGCAGCAATTGGCCAAGAGACCAATGCGACCTGGGGGCATCAAGAACAGTGCTGAGGGAGGTTCTCATTCCCTCTGCTCTGCCCTGGAGTATCATGTCCAGTTCTGGTCTCCCCAGTTTGAGACAGGGAACTTCTGAAGAGCATCAGGCAGAGGGTAGGAGGATGATGGGCCTGGAGCATCTCTGATAGGAAGAAAGGCTGAGAGAGCTGGGGCAGTTTAGCCTGGAGAAGACTGGGAGGGGGAGTCTCATAATGAATATCTAAAGGGTGGATGTCAGGAGGGTGGGGCCAGACTTCTCTCAGTGGTTCCCAGTGACAGGGTAAGGGGCAATGGGCACAAACTGGAACACAGGAAGGTCCATCTCAACACAATGAAAAACTTCTTCAGTCTGCAGGTGACAGAGCACTGGGACAGGCTGCACACAGAGGCTGGGGAGGCCCTTTCTCTGCAGAGGTTCAGAACGTGCCTGGACGTGCTCCTGTGGAATGTGCTGCAGGTGATCCTGCTCTGGGTCATCTCCAGTGGTCCCTTCCAACCCCCACTGGCCTGTGATTCTGTGAGACACAAGCTGGTTGTAAAGCTGGTGGTCCTGAGGCGTATGACTTGGAGGGAGGCATGGTGATTCAGGAGAGTGTGATTAACAGCATCACTAAAAAGATCCACTTACCCAAGTTTTAGGCTCATTAGGAGGCCTGGAAACAAAGCTACACTTCTTGGTATTGGAAGGGCCTTGGTGGTTCTTGAAAGCTGTGCATATTGTCCTGAAAAACAGGTTGCAGGAGAGGGAAGGTGTTACTCAGGCTCTTTGGCTCACGTTCAGATGCAGAGTGGATTGGGGCCTTCCTTTGCTGCAGCTCTTGGTTGCCTGCTGATACAGGAGCATCAGTCGTGCTCCAGGAAGTGTGAGTGCTTCTCCAGTGGCACATGGGATGTGTGGCCTCCTGTCCCCCACATAAAGGCTGAAAAAAGGACCATTGTGGTCTGAGTAATGTGCAGATAGTGTGAAGATGGGAAATGCCTTCCAGTACCAAGTGCTAAATCAGCCCTTGGAAGTGCTGACATTCCTTTTAAAGGCATAAAGCTCCCGTGCTACACAAACCAGCACATCTGCAATTCAGATGGCACAGAATTAGAGTACTAATCTCAACCCCCTGTAATAGATTTTGAGCTGGAAATCCCTGGGAATGCTGCTGATCATCCTGTCTGAAGCCATGACTGATGTCGTCTCATGAGCAGTGACAAAACATGCACATCATTTAGTGCAGGTAAATGGGATTGTCATTTTCTCAGACAGGTTGGCTGTGTGAGGCTACAGCATGACAAAGCCTTGCCAATTAATAATGCTTCAACAACATAATAACTGCTCAAAGAAGATAATGAGTAAGAAAAAAAACCTCTTAGGAGGGAGGAATTGTTAGATGCATCAGTTTCTCTCTGGAAATCTGATGCTAAAAATGAGACATCTCTCAGGCCTGTGCCAAACATCCAGAGCTGCTTGAAGGGTCTGACCTGGTGGTGTGCTGGGCTCCCAGCCTCTGCAAGGTGAAACGTGCTGAGAATCAGTGAAACCAACAGTGTAGGTGAAGATGTTGGGACTTTTAGTTTGTGGTCATTTAATTTAAACCTTGTTCCATTCCATTCAAATCTGCCCTTCATGGACTCCCAAAACCTGTTCTGCACTTCAAATGGCATCCAGTGAACGCAGGCCATTCCCCCCAGAGTGTCACAGGCAGCTGGCTGATGCTTTCTTTGGCTGCTCAGAAAGCATAGTTTCTGCAGTTGTCTCAGGGAAAGGAACATGGGATTGGCCTCTCCAAGAACCAGACCTGTCTGTTGGGTTTGATGGTTCAGTTTAAGAATTGGTCCAAACCAAAGAATGTTTCAGCAAGGACAATGGGTTGGGTTACTGTGGTTGGATCTGGGGCCTTTCTGTAGCCATCACTGAGAGGGGAGGTGTTAGTGTTGCTTATCAGGGCCTGGAATGATTTGTTCTGAAAAAACTGGTGTCTGTTTATAGCTGGGTTGCTTGGATTCTGTCTTTGCCCATGACTCATCTGTGGCTGGAAGGCAGCAGCCTGCTACTGCCTGTGTGTGTTCTTCAGCTTTGTGTGTGCCTGGAGAGAGTCCAGAGGAGCTAGGGAGATGCTGAAGGGCCTGGAGCATCTCCCCTGTGAGGAAAGGCTGGGTGAGCTGGGGCTGTTCAGCCTGGAGAGAAGAAGACTCAGGGGGGACCTTCTGAATGTGTCTCAGTCTCTGAAGGATGGGCTGCAGGGGGAAATGGCCAGCCCCTTTTCAGTGTCTGTGGGGACAGGACAAGGGGCACTGGCTGCAAGTTAGAGCAGAGGCAGAACTTTTCCCCAGTGAGGGGGCCAGAGCCCTGGGACAGGCTGCCCAGGGGGGGTGTGGAGTCTCCATCTCTGGAGAGATTCCAGCCCCGTCTGGACGCCGCCCTGTGCAATATGAGCTGGGGAGCTGCTTTGGCAGGGGCTTGGACCCCAGGAGCTCTCCAGGGCCCTTCCACCCCCTGGGAGGCTGTGAGTCTGTGCCAGCCCCTATTCCAGCTGCTGGGATCTGAAAACTCTTCCCTGTCAAGCACCTTGCATTGTCTCCACAGAGGCAGGGCTCCCTGCCCCAGCCGCTGCCCTGGTGATGTCGGTACAGCTGTCTCCACACGGTGTCACGGTGATGGCCCCTAACGCCAGAGCTGTTTGTTGCAAGTGCTGCTAACTGTGTCCCACCTGACACATCTGGAACAAAAAGCAACAGTTTGCTTCCCATCCAGAACTATACAGGTTCTCAGGGGAACAGTTTTGGAAGATCCATTCCAGCCGAGCTGCTTGTAATGGGTTTGTAACACGGAGAAATGGCCACGTGAAGTGTGATGGGCTCCTCTGAGTCCTGCACCAGAGCCATGAGGATGGAAAGAAGTGCTTTAACTCAGTGTTCCAGCAGGCCCTGGTACCCCGAGGGCTTTTTATGCTCCCTTTGATTTATTTGAAAACACCAACCTTTTTCTTTCAGGTCTGTTTTATCAGTAACTCTGCCTGTACCGCTGCGCCGGATGGTGTTCTGGTGAATAAGCAAGCTAATCTGTTCTACTCCTTCCAATTATGTTCCAGACTCCTCATTAATGCAGTATTAATGACCAAGAGTGTAAATTGAGAAGAACATAAATCCCACCATTTCAGTGTCATGTAATATTTTTACCCCAGGCAGGTCAAGCAGATGAAAACCCCTTCAATGAGCAAGCTGGAATGCTGCCTTGCCTTAACTGAGGCTATTGTCAGGACCCAGAGGCTTGTAATTACATTACCTAATTGCCTGAGGAATAGGAATTGGGATCTCTCTTCCTCCCTCCCTTCCCTTCCTTCCTCCCTTCCTTTCCTCCCTTCCCTTCCCTCCCAACCTTTCTTTCCTTTCCTTCCTTTTTTTTCTGCTACCCAAAAATGACTGACAAGTTCTAGAAGAGCCTCTCAGGACTGGCACAGGTTTGAAGGGAGGACAGTGATGGGAACTTTGATTTTCTTGTCCCCCAGGGGTCTGTCTGGGGACCGGTGCTCTTTAACATCTTTATCAATGGCATCGATGATGGGATTGAGTGCACCCCCAGCAAGTTTGCAGATGACACCAAGCTGAGTGGTGTGGTTGACACCCTAGAAGGAAAGGAGCCATCCAGAGGGACCTTGACAGGCTGGAAAGATGGGACAGGGGAACCTAATGAGGTTCAACACTGCCAAGTGTGAGGGGCTGCACTTGGGCTGGAAGAATCCCAGCCATAGATACAGACTGGGAGAAGAGCTCCTGGAGAGCAGCCCTGCTGAGAAGGACTTGGGGATTGTGGTGGACGAGAGACTGAACATGAGCCAGCAGTGGCTCTGGCAGCTCACAAGGCCAATGGGATCCTGGGCTCCATCAGCAGAGGGGTGGCAGCAGGGACAGGGAGGGGATTGTCCCTCTCNGATGCTCAGAGGGCTGGAGCAGCTCCCCTACGGAGAGAGGCTGAGGGAGCTGGGCTGGGTCAGCCTGGAGAAGAGAAGGCTGTGGGGGGACCTCACTGCAGCCTGCCAGTCCCTGAAGGGAGCAGAGGAACAGGAGGGGAATCAGCTTGTTCAAAGGGGAGACACTGGCAGGACAAGGGGGAATGGACTAAAGCCGAAGGAAGGAAGGTTTCAATTGGCTCTTAGGGGGAAGTTCTTTGCAGAGAGAGTGGTGAGGGGCTGGAACAGGCTGCCCAGAGAGGGGGTGGGTGCCCCGTCCCTGGGGGTGTCCAAGGCCAGGTTGGCTGGGGCCCTGGGCAACCTTGTGTAGCTCCAGGCCTGGAGGTTGGTGGCCCTGCCTGTGGCAGGGGGGTTGGAGCTCTGTGACCCTTGGGGTCCCTTCCAACCCAGACCAGTCTATGATTCTGTGATTCTATGATTCAGACACTGAAGTTTGAAGTTTTGCACCTTCAAACTTTGCAAGTAGCTAAGGAACTCTTGGCCCTGGTTTTTCTAGCTGTGGAGCACACAGCAGCTCCCTGCTGACTCTGGGAAGCACTGTGGGAGTCTCACTGCTTCCAGGGTGGCTTTGTTTTTGTCTTTTCTCCAGAGTGCTTAATTAGGTGCTGTACTTTAGAGTCTGTCTGTAGGTGTCCAGTTGTTAAACACTTTAGGTGCTGATTGAAGGGCGTGATGAGTGAAAAAGCAATATCTTACAGGCTTATTGGTTATTTTTATGTACTAAATAATAATAAAAATCTGATAAAATAAGGACTCTTTAATCAGCCAGAATCTCAAGTACATTTTCAATGAAACTTTCTACATTCAGTTAAGCATGCCTCAGCAGGTCACCCAGGAGAACTAAAGCCATTAACAGACACTAGAGACAATCAAAGGAAAGCTGAGTGGACTCTGCTTCATCTTTGCTCATTTCTATATTTAAAGATGTCTTTTGCTCTCTTTCCACTTGCCATAGTCTCTCTTCTCCTTGTGGGGCTCTCAGTGCCAGCTGAATTCTCCCAAAAGGGAGTTCTCCAAAGGTGAGGTGCTCAGAGCTGAGAGTTGGTAGGACACTTAATGCCTCCAGATGAGCTGAAGGGTTTGACATGGTGTAGCTGGGTGCTGTAGAAGAATGGCACCTGCTTTAGAAGCTGTAGTCCATCCTGATTGCAAAGGCTTTAGATATTGAATCTTGAGCAGTTGGAGTGTATTACAGTTTCAGGAACTCAGTATCTTGCTGTTACATCTTGGTGTGGTGTCATGGTCTCATCTGTAACGTGCTCACAGCCTCTGGCCAGCACATAATAAGCACCTGTGGATAAACCAAGTGTGAATGTATGAGCACTGGAAGGAAAGCCCAGAGCATTTTCACTTCAGTGCTAGTGACCTGCCTGTCAGAGCTCAGGGGAAGACCTTCAGATAGGAGAAGTGTCCTTTGCTGAACACAAGTAATTAAACCTGCATCCTTCCTGTGCCCAAGCTGGCTTAAGGGAAAGAGGGGGAAGAAAAACCTGTTTAGGGTGAATGCAAGAGGCCCAGGAGATGAGATGGTGTCTGCCCTATGGATTTAACTGAGACTTTGCATAGCTTACCTTTGCCAAAGTGACATCCTCACCCTAGAACTGTGCTGCTATCCCTACAGAGCCTGTAGTATTGCTCTGATGTATCTCAACACCTGACTGGAGGAAGTAGAGATGGAGCCAGGCTCTTCTCCATGGCACCCAAAGAAAAGATGAGGCACTGCACACAAATGAAAATCTGGAAGATTCCTTTTAAACATAAGAAACACTTCTACTGTGGGAATGGCCAACCACTGGGACAGCTTGTCCAGCAAGGTTGAGGCTTCTCCATCCCTGGAGACAGTAAAAACTCAACTGGACATGGTCCTGAGCAACCTGTTGCAGTTGGTCCTGCTTTGAATGGGGAGCACGGATGACTATCTCCAGGCATCCCTTCCAGTCTCAACTCCTCTCTGGTTCTGTGATGAGCATGCAGAGGAGAAGAGTGGTCTGGTGATGGTGATGAAAGATGGACTTGGCATCAAGAGTTCAATTTCAAGGGAAGAAACTTTAGAGCTTAAACAGCATCCGGGGGTGACAGACGTTATGGGAAACGTTATGTGCAGTAGTGACTCAAAAGACAGTGGTGATGGTGCAGAGATGGGAAGGGAGAAGTGGTAAGTGGTGACACACCCAAAGAGGGAAGAGAAGAGGAGTCTAAACCAAATTACTTCTCTGCAGTGGGCAAGATGGCAAAAGAACCTGCAGCTGCAGTGAGTCTGCCCCAGGCTAAGCTGCTCTCATGACTCACCTCTGATAGGGGAAGAACATCTTGATGGAGGTGAGCAGGGTAGGTTAAAGATACATTCATCAGACAGGTAACTGTAGCATGAACTTCTAAGTGCACTTGTATCTTTATGGAAAACAGATAAAATACTAACAGCTCCTGGCATTGCATCAGAGCTGACAGCTCAGGAACCTGTCACCGACCAGACTCCACAGCAGCATGGATCCCAACGAGCTGCTGGCTGTGCCACCCAGAGATTAAACACAGCCCAGGCCTTTTGCTTGCAGGAAATCCTGGAAACAATGCTGACCCACCCTGCTAATGGGGGAGAAAAGTTCTGGCCAACGAGCCAGCACAGCAAACAGTTCTGCCCCTGGGGTATTCTGTGTTTGGTCTCTGCTGGCAATCTCCATTAGGGAATAGTTAAGTTTACTTGATAAAGGGAGATACTCATCCTCCTTTGCTCCTGCACAGAGTAACTCAGCAAAGAGCCAAAATTTGGGATGAATTAATTTAGTTGCTAAAAATCTGGGCTGGACTTGACAGGAGGACGTGTTCTTCAGAATCAGCACTGATACTCAAGTGGGACACTCTTCAGAGGGATCTGAACAGGCTGGGCCCACGGGCTGAGCCCAAGGGGATGAGGTTTAACAAGGCCAAGGGCAGAGTGCTGCACATGGGACAGAACAACCCCCTGCAGAGCTACAGGCTGGGGGAGCCTGGCTGGAGAGCTGTCAGGCAGAGAAGGNCTGGGCACTGGGGAGGCTGCACCTCGAGTGCTGGGTCCAGTTCTGGGCTCCTCCCCATCAGAAGGACATGGAGGTCCTGGAGCCAGTCCAGAGAAGGGCAGCCAGGCTGGGGAAGGGGCTGGAGGGCAAATCCTCTGAGGAGCAGCTGAGGGAGCTGGGGGTGTTGAGCCTGGAGAAGAGGAGGCTGAGGGGAGCCCTTCTCCCCACCTACAGGTACCTGAAGGGAGGGTGCAGAGAGGTGGGCGATGGTCTCTTCAGCCAGGGGACAGGAGATGGGACAAGGGGCAATGGGCTCAAGCTGTGCCAGGGCAGGGGCAGAGCAGATGGGAGGGCAAAGTTCTTCCCTGGCAGAGTTGTTGGGGCCTGGCCCAGGCTGCCCAGGGAGGGGCTGAGTCCCCTTCCCTGGGTGTGTTTCAAAAAGGGGAGATGAGGTGCTGAGGGATCTGGTTTAGCTCAGGATGGGAATGGTTGGACTTGATCTTAAAGGGCTTTTCCAACCTTGTGATTCTGTGATGCTGTGTAAATATGTAACCCCTGTCTAGCATTTTACAATATTTATTCTCCTTTTATTAAAGAAGAGTTAGAACTGTTGATGGTTGAGAAGGTAGGGCCACTGACTCTGGGGTCCATCTCGATGTGACACTGCATTCCTATCAGCTGTGTGGACCCAGGACTTACATCCACCCAGGACTTACATCCACCAGTGGAAGCCAGGTGCCTTGGTTATACATATGCAAATTTTGTAAAGCTTTAGGAGTACATGGCATATTTAGGCTTATCTATTCTGCTGTAGCCTTTCTCATCCATCCAGATGCAGAAAGGGATTTAAAACATCAACAGCATCCTTTAATGTCATCTTGTCTTTCATGGTATGTCCCTGTCTCTGTTTGACTTTCAGATACTTAAAGGTGACCCCATCGTTGCTGGGAGGGCTGAGAGAATTGGAGTGTTTAGTGTTTGAGCAGATACATCTCCTGCATTCCTAATGTCATTCAGTTGCTCAGCTCTTGTGACTCTCAGCTAATGAGCTGGAATTTGCACTGTGAGCTGACAGGAGCCAATGCTCTTAGTCACTGCACCGATACTCAGCAGCCTGTTCCTGCTCTGCCTCATGCTGCATGGAAACCTCTTGGCACCTGCAGTGAATGGTGTGCTGTGGCATCTTTAACCCCTGATCTGCTTTGGGAAACTTCATGGAGTGCAAGGGGAAGGTGTGCTTAATAATGTTAATTATTATCTCTTATATAATGTGAAATATAATCTCTTAATAATGTGAAATAAAAGTTGTCCTTGGGAAAGGCAGTGCACAGAAGTGTAGGTGTCACAAGGGGTGACTGTTGTGCAGCCACTGAAGATACATTTGAGCCCTGCGGGGTCAGTTTGGTCAGCCAGCTCCTGCTGGGTATCTGGTAGATTTGGGGAGAAGAGCTCCTGGAGAGCAGCCCTGCTGAGAAGGCCCTGGGTGTCATGGGGGATGAGAAGCTTCCCCTGAGCCAGCAGTGTGCTCTGGCAGCTGGGAAGGGCCATGGGATCCTGGGCTCCATCAGCAGAGGGGTGGCAGCAGGGACAGGGAGGGGATTGTCCCTCTCTGCTCTGCCCTCCTGAGGCCCCAGCTGGAGTCCTGTGTCCAGAGCTGGGGCCCCAGGACAAGAAAGATGGGGAACTGGTGGAGAGGGGTCAGAGGAGCCACAGAGATGCTGAGAGGGCTGGAGCAGCTCCCCTACGGAGAGAGGCTGAGGGAGCTGGGCTGGGTCAGCCTGGAGAAGAGAAGGCTGTGGGGGGACCTCACTGCAGCCTGCCAGTCCCTGAAGGGAGCAGAGGAACAGGAGGGGAATCAGCTTGTTCAAAGGGGAGACACTGGCAGGACAAGGGGGATGGAGTGAAGCTGAAGGAAGGAAGGTTTCAATTGGCTCTTAGGGGGAAGTTCTTTGCAGAGAGAGTGGTGAGGGGCTGGAACAGGCTGCCCAGAGACGGGGTGGGTGCCCCGTCCCTGGGGGGGTTCCAGGCCAGGTTGGATGGGGCCCTGGGCAACCTTGTGTAGCTCCAGGCCTGGAGGTTGGTGGCCCTGCCTGTGGCAGGGGGGGTGGAACTCTCTGATCCTTGGGGTCCCTTCCATCCCAGACCAGTCTGGGATTCTATGATTCTGTGATTAGATTTATCCATCTTCAGTTGATCTGACTGATGGCTTGGGACTGCTGTGCTACACTGGATGCTGTCAGTGCAGGACCCTGCCAGCTGCAGGAATGCCAGAGTGTCACTGCAGTACAGGTCAACTGAGTTTGCTCCAGAAACCAAGGGAAAATCAATCACTCCCCATGCGCTCTCCTTAGTTTATTGTCATTCCACACACTTGTATTTTAGGGTTTTGTGGCAATCCCAGGTGCCTGGTGGCAAGAAGAGCTGTATGCACATCTTTCCAAGGGTGCAAACCCCGATTCTGTATCCTTGTTTGTTGCATAATGTTCATATAACAAAAGCAGGAGAATATGGCAAACCTCAGCAGTTCAAAGACAGCATTTCAGGGTGCAAGTTAAACCTAGAATCCACAGGACAACTCAATATCCTCCTACAGAACAGGGCAGAGGTGCTCTGGCTGTGGCAATAGAGAAGATCAGCAGCATCAGCTCATGCCATGGCCTGCATTGGTGCTGTGCATCCATACTAGCAGGCTGTAGTAGGTTGGCTGCATCCCTGATCTCATGTGTTCAGCTTGTCTTAGGAGACCTTTGCAAGCTACTCCACATTCAAATGCAAATACTTAATAACCAAAGCTTAAGGATCATATGATTCTTTAGCCAGTAAATCTGGTGGTTCAGAGTTGTACACATATTTGGCAGATTAGAGGTTTATCTCTGACAGCTGATCTCTTCAAGAGCTGTGACTTAATTCCTTTTGTTAACTAATTAAAAAAAAAAAGAGAAAGACGTTAAAGCTGTAATTAGACCTACTAAAACACATATTACTCACTCAATGGGCTATACAACTAGGATAAATGTGTAATTAGGAGGTTTGTCCAAACATGATTAAAGCTAGTCACGTGTCCTAGGCCATCAAACATTTATGTGTGCATGAGATTGAGGGTAAAATCTGTCTGAAAATGAGAATATAACCCATCTCATTCTCTGCAGAGAAAATACATGAACTATCTTTTGGCATATTATGAATATTTAACTCCAATCATGAAAGCTTTCTTCAGATCATAGAATCACAGCCTCCCAGGGGTTGGCAGGGCCCTGGAGAGCTCCTGGGGTCCAAGCCCCTGCCAAAGCAGCTCCCCAGCTCATATTGCACAGGGCGGCGTCCAGACGGGGCTGGAATCTCTCCAGAGATGGAGACTCCACAACCCCCCTGGGCAGCCTGTCCCAGGGCTCTGGCACCCTCACTGGGGAAAAGTTCTGCCTCTGCTCTGACTTGCAGCCAGTGCCCCTTGTCCTGTCCCCACAGACACTGAAAAGGGGCTGGCCATTTCCCCCTGCAGCCCATCCTTCAGAGACTGAGAAACATTAATAATGAAGATTCTGAGAGGCTTGTGTCACACCAATAGCATCTACTGGGATAGCATCATTGTCAACAGTGACCAGACCAGGTCCATCTGTCCCCATGATCTATTCCTGCTGTTGCCTACAGCTTACTGACAGCCTAAGAAATTTAGGCAAGAGCAGGCTGCACGTTCTTTCTCGTGGGGAGTGCATTCCCTGCAGCATTTCTCTGCCTTCCAAAGCTGCTCTCTGTTTGGGGGATTGGGTTTCTGGTTTTCGTTTGGGTTTGTTGGTCTTCAGATTATGAAGCACTCAAGTCTTCAGCTTCAGGACTAGGGCGTATTTTCCCTTCCATAGAGTTAAGAATCATAGAATCACAGAATCGTAGGGGTTGGAAGGGACCTCAAGAGATCATCGGGTCCAACCCCCTGCCAAAGCAGCTCCCCAGGACATATCACTCAGATAGGTGTCCAGACGGGGCTGGAATCTCTGCAGAGAAGGAGACTCCACCACCCCCCTGGGCAGCCTGTCCCAGGGCTCTGGCACCCTCACTGGGGAAAAGTTCTTCCCCATGTTGGTGCGGAACTTCCTGTGCTCCAACTTGCAGCCGTTGCCCCTTGTCCTGTCCCCACAGACACTGAAAAGGGGCTGGCTGATTCCCCCTGCATCCCCTGCTTAAGATAATTATAGACTTTAATTAGGTCCCCCCTTAGTCTTCTCTTCTCAAGGCTGAAGAGTCCCAACTCACTCAGCCTATCCTCATAGGGGAGATGCTCCAGGCCCCTAATCATCTTCGTAGCCCTTCTTTGGCCTCTCTCCAGGAGATCCCTGTCCTTTTTAAACCAAGGAGACCANTCTACCAGGACCCCCAGGTCCTTCTCCGCAGAGCTCTTCTCCAGCAGGTCACCCCCAGCCTGTACTGATACAAATGGTTGTTCCTTCCCAGGTGCCAGACTTTACACTTGCTTAAGGTGAGCTGAAGAGTGCAGGCCCAGTGACCTACCTCCCAGAGGCCTGTATGAGTGTTCCTGTGTGCCCACTCCTGGTGGTGCCACCTCCTGAAGGGGAATTCCCGGGAAGACCGCGGTACTTTTGGATCCACCATTCTTTCCATACATGGGTGGTTTATCCTGTACTGGAATCTGCCCTGGCTTGTGTCTCATCAGCCCCTCCATGCCACGTGTCAGGTGGAGAAAGGGACTCAGAGCACTTCTGCATCCTAAATTGCCCCCCGAGCTCATAGCAGTCATATCGTATGGTTCAGGTCTTGCTGTGATGACCCTTCTCCAGCTGTCTGTGTCCAAGCTTATGTCCAGGAGCTCTGACTGCAGCTGCCTCTGTAGCACTCCAGGCTCAAGCACAGGCAGGGAGGGGAGTTTCTGCTGCCAGAGCCATTCAGAGAAAACTATTGTCCCTCTCTGCAGAACAGGAAATGCTGACAGCTCTCATGGAGGTGCAGGTACCTCTGACATGACTTCTGGCCAGAACTAAAGACATAAATAAATTGTTTGCTGTAATAGCTTTTTGTTTCAAAAAACTTCAGTCACAAGCACTGACCCAGAGAAAAAGACACTGAAGTTTTGAGGCTGCTGGGTATAACCTATGGAAAAGGATCGGGCTCAGCTCCTGAAAGCTGCCTCTGGTATTGTCAAGTTACCAGAGTGAGATGAGAAACTTGGTGGATGAGAAACTTCCCCTGAGCCAGCAGTGTGCTCTGGCAGCTGGGAAGGGCCATGGGATCCTGGGCTCCATCAGCAGAGGGGTGGCAGCAGGGACAGGGAGGGGATTGTCCCTCTCTGCTCTGCCCTCCTGAGGCCCCAGCTGGAGTCCTGTGTCCAGAGCTGGGGCCCCAGGACAAGAAAGATGGGGAACTGGTGGAGAGGGGTCAGAGGAGCCACAGAGATGCTGAGAGGGCTGGAGCAGCTCCCCTACAGAGAGAGGCTGAGGGAGCTGGGCTGGGTCAGCCTGGAGAAGAGAAGGCTGTGGGGGGACCTCACTGCAGCCTGCCAGTCCCTGAAGGGAGCAGAGGCACAGGAGGGGAATCAGCTTGTTCAAAGGGGAAACACTGGCAGGACAACGGGGATGGAGTGAAGCTGAAGGAGGGAAGGGTTAGAGGAGAGATTAGGGGGAAGTTCTGTGCAGAGAGAGTGGTGAGGGGCTGGAACAGGCTGCCCAGAGATGGGGTGGGTGCCCCGTCCCTGGGGGTGTTCAAGGCCAGGTTGGCTGGGGCCCTGGGCAACCTTGTGTAGCTCCAGGCCTGGAGGTTGGTGGCCCTGCCTGTGGCAGGGGGGTTGGAGCTCTGTGACCCTTGGGGTCCCTTCCAACCCAGCCCAGGCTGGGATTCTATGAGAAGTGTTCACACAGATGAACAAATTGCAGACAAGTTTCCAAATTCATGTAGAAAGGAATAAATTTCTTTAATGTGTATCAATTTCTGCTTGGGGAACAGTGAAATTCAGTGAAAGTCTTAGCTGCCTGTACTGCTTCGAGTGCAGACAGCGTAGCGAAGTACTTGTCAGCCTTTTTGTCTCACTAAACTGATGACAATCCTGGGGCAGGAGGACAAAGAGGGAGGAGAAGCATTTGGGGGTACCTAGTGCAGAGGAAACAGTAGAAGTGTCATGCTACAGCTGTGGAGGTGAGCGGCGCTTCCCCTGCCTGGGTCTTAGGAGACTTCCCCGTTTGTTTATGCTGGTTGTTGTGTCAGTGTACCCTTGGAGAGGAGGTGATGCATGGGGGGGGGGTGGTATGGAAGTGCACACACATAAAAAATAGCAGTTGTCTATACTGCATACAGAGTGGGTTTGGGAATAGTTTCTAAGTGGTTCATGGTGTGGCTGTGTTCCAAATGAGCAGCAGGATGTCACAGTTTTGTGGAGCTGGGAGAGACCAGGAGCTGCAGAAAATGGCTGCTCTGAGCAGCCAGCAGCTCTCTGCAGGCCCCAGACAGTGAACCTGGGCTGAGTCAAGGCCAGAGTTGCCGCTGAACAAAGCTGAGCCCATCAGTGATGGTCACAGCGCCTCTGGGAATCGCATTTAGGAGGAAAAAAACCCCAGAAGCAGCTGCATTTTGCTCCCCAAGAAGGGAGGGAGAGGATGCAACGAGCTGTGCAGATACCAAGGCCGGGGAGGGGGGAGGAGGCACCCCAGGTGCTGGAGAGAAAGGTGCCCCTGCAGCCCGTGGAGAAAGCCATGGTGGAGCAGGTATTCCCTCACAGCCCATGGGAAAGGCCCAGACCCCACCTGCAGCCTGTGGAGAGGCCCCACGCTGGATGGAGCAGGGGGAGACATGCAGGAGAGCAAGCCCCTGCCAGCACCTGCAGCCCATGGAGAGAGACAGACACACAGAGATGAGCAAGGGAAACATTCGCACCAGGGCAGGTTTGCTGGGGGGGCTTGTGACCCCCTGGGGAACCAGAGACACTGTGATTGATGACTGCACCCACAGCAGTGACCCACTGGGGCAGCTGGGGAAGAGCTGAAGCCCTGTGGGAAAGGACTCAGGTTGGAGCAGTTCCTGGAGGACTGTTTGATGTGGGTGGGACCCCACGGTGCAGCAGGGGCAGGGGGTGAGGAATGACCCCCTGGCCAAGGAGGAAAACAGCTGGTGAGGAACTGACCCAACCCCCATCCCCCAGCCCCTGCCCCTCCCTGGGCCACCATGGGGGGGGGAAAGGCAGCGAAATCCTGACTCAAGTGCAGTCTGCTGAGGAGGGAGGGGTGGGGGAAGGGGCTTTGAGCTCTGGTCACACTTCCCATCCCCCGACTCTGGTGTCACTGGGGGTGCAGGGCAGGGCCAGCAGTTAGAGAGGTTTCTGGCCTTGACTCTGTTGGGTCTGTTCTGCCCGTGTCGTTGATGACAGGATGATCTCTCCCTGGCCTTCCCTTGACTCCTAAGCCTCTCCATATCTATTTTCTCCCTGTCCAACTAAAAAGGGGAGTGACAGACTGACTTTGGTGGGGGTCTGGCCTCCAGCCAGGCCTAAAGCACCACACAGCATAAGAATTTTGGAGTTGTTTTATTGTAGGTATGTATTCTTTCTGTATGAATAATGAGGAGATCAGGCCTGCCTCTGAAAGGATCACTTTGTATTTGGGCATCTACCCAGTTGTCCCTCTTCAGAGATAGAAAAATATGAGTTTTGACTGAGTGTGGTTAGAGATGGAAGGTGGGGGGATTCTAGTTTACTGTAACAAATGCCTGCATAACTTTATTGCAATGGTTCCACTGGGAGTTTGCTTGCCAAAGATCCAGAGAAGAGATCTTCCAGGGAGATGAGGTGTTCTCCCTTTAATCCTCCATGTAGAGCTCGAAAACCAGGCATGATTCAGAGCTAGTTTTGAATAATGCCCTAATGTTGTGTACTTCTCTGCTTTGCCTGTATATGCTTGTTACACCTACATAGCTGCATTGTCAGTAGTCTTGAATACATCATCTCAGAAGGGCAGTGCTGTTCATGTCTTCATGCAGGTTATGCTTTTATAAAGACTTTTTATCAACTGAAGTCAGAATCTCATTACTTAAATTTGGATACTGCTGCTTCAGATAATAGAGTTTAAATATTAAACAGATATTTGGAGTGTGTATGTATTGCAAGAGCCAGGGAGGAGGATTTGTGGAGGAACTGGAGAAGAATCAATGTGCTACTTCTTGCAGATGATTTCATTGTAAAGGGACTGTGATTGGGTGGCATTGATGGAACTGAGTTGCTCCTTCCCCCTTTATACACAAGGCCTGGAGAGGCACCTTGTAACCACAGGAGTTGGAGGAAATTCCTGCCCGGTGCATGCACTGGGATGGGAGTGGCTGGTGAGCACAAACCTGCGTCATGTTTGTGTTGAAAACTTCCCCTGAGCCAGCAGTG
>VZTU01012712.1:6009-39186 GCA_013400835.1 Zapornia atra | reverse complement strand
TCCTGTTCACCTATCTGTAACCCGCCAGAGCTTGGCACGATCGTGCATTCAAATAAATACATAGATATTTAAAATAAATGAAAATAAATCAAAATAATAATAACTTTTTAAAGGTTAATAATAACTTTTTAAAAGTTAAATCACTGCTCCGAAGAGAAGGTTGGTTTGGGACCCAGTGGGGAAGATGTGTTGTGGCCATGGGGATGCTGCAGCACAGGAAAGTCTCAGCACTGGTGAAGCTTTGGTGATTGACCAAAAAAAAGTTCTCCATGATGGAGGAAAAAGGGAACAGGCCATACAGGAAGGATGGTTGGTGGGAATATCCCTTTCCTGAGGTTATGTTCAGTACAACTGCGTGGGTGTAGCCCAGTGAGGGGAAAATAGGAGCCGTAAAATAGAAGGATTGGGAGAGAATCCACAATGGGGAGCGGGGCTGGGACAGCGGAGGTGCCACCAGCCAGGGCCCATGCACCTCTGCAGCAGCACTTCCCAGATTTCCCAGCCCACGGTCCCAGCAGAAGCACTGGTTTTGCTAGCACTGATATCCCAAAGGAACGGATGCAGCGACAGGGAGTGTGCAGGAGCCTACAACAGGATGCAGCTTTAACCCGGAGCCTATCACAGGCAAACAAGGTACAAGGAGTAAAAAAGCCAGCAAGAGAGACCACTTCAATCTCTCAGCAGGCACCAGCCATTCCTCTCCCAGGGACTGGCTGGAGCTCCAGCAGTGCCCCTTTTCTTCAGGGCTGGAACAGCTTCAGGGCTTTCTTCAGGTCAACAACATCAAATTAAGGTACAAACATGGCAGATCTTTCCAGGGTGGTAAATGAGACCAGTCTCTGCATGGGCATCTTTCTTTCTCCACCCTGCAGGCAGCAGCAGCACAGGAGGAAAGTCAGAGGAGGACAGAAATGTGACCCCTCCGCCCCTGAGAGGGGGAGGAACACTTTTGGGCGACTGAGGCACTACCACCGGCGGGATTACCACCTCTCGGCCCTCTCCAGCTCCGTGTTCCCGGGGGCATTCGCTGGCTGCAATAACCTGGCTTTCCAAAGGTACTGTTCTGCCCTCACCCTGGCATTGCCCCCTCAGCTCCTCACACAAGGGGCAAGAGCTGCTCCCAGCCTACCTGGAGGCAAGAGCAGCCAGGTGTAAAAACCCACATCGCTTTGGTATTCGCTCCCCTGCCTCACCCTCTTACCACTCCCCACCTAGCACCTCACAACTCCCACCTGCTCTTTTCAAGGAGGAGGTGAGCCGAAGGACCAGGGCTCCCCCTCACCCTGCCTCAACATATCCTGGGTGGGCTGCAGCCCCCTCTTACTACCCCATTTCCTTCTTGCCTTTACCAGGAGCCCCGAAAACCTGCCAAAGCTGTCCCTGCAGAACTGGCACCCTGAAGCACAGGTCCTGCCCCAGCTGGTGTTACAGCCCAGTACACCACCCATTGCTGGCCTGCCCGGCCAGCTGCCCCGCAATGTGCTGCTGCCGGACGTGCCCTGCCCTGCCGACCTCCCCAGGGACCTGTTCCCCCTCTACTACAGAAGCTATGAGGAACACAAGTTCTTCAACAAGTTCGGGAGGCCGGTTTGAAAATTTAAGCTGCCATTCAGCTTTTTTTCTTTCCTTTTTTTTTTTCTTTCTACACCTTCAAGCCATTGGAAACTCTGCAGAACTCGGGGAGGAATTTCATGAGAGCCAATTACTGCATCTGAGTATTCAAACAGGGAAAAAAAAAATTGACATTTCACATTGAAAGGCTTTTCTGATACAAGCCTTTCGTTCCCCTGCCACGTCCAGAAGCACACATTTCAAACAGGAGGTCCTGGGTTACAAGCTGCTTAATTGATCATTTGAGGTGAGATGTATAAAGCCGTGTCTGAGCAGCTCCAGCATAACCTACAGGCTGAGCACGTGAAGACTTTCAGGTCTTAAGCAGGAGAGTCTGATTTTCTGGTTAGGGCTCTTTTAAAGGCTGAAAATGAAGACAGCCAGTTACCAGGAACAAGGAATCTGTGTCATTAGATAATTGGAAGCATTTACAATTCATTGCACTTGAATGTAGCCTGAGATTTAAAGGGTTTCTCTTTTTTTGCTCAGAACTCATCACATCCTCCCATTTCTGCACAATCTCAGACTTGCAAGATGCAGTGCAGTGGTGCAAAGATCAACAGTCAGGAGGGAAACATGAATTTATCTTTAACACAAAGGACCTAGGACATTAAAAAAACCCCAACCCAACCCTCAAACAAGCCCCCCAAAACAGCCTTGAGGTATTACATCTCTCCTGCATTAGGAATTCACATCAGGCGTATCAGGACCTACAGCAGCACACTAAGAGCTCGTCTAAGTGCCATCATTTGCATTGAGAAAGTAACAACACCCCTGTTGCTGTCCAGGATTTCTTGGGTAGAAACACAGTGGCATGTTCCAGGAAGCTCATGCAGAGCCTGGCCAAGCGTCCTCTGTACACCCCGGCCCCCGTTGGCACCACGGGACTGACCTATGCCTGCATAACATAGCTGGCACAGTCTAGGTACGCAGGGCTCCTTGAGTAATGCGGCATCACGGGTGCACAGAGATGCTGGTTGTGTCTTTGGGAGGTGTTACGGTGTTAATTCTGCTGAGGTGCTGCCAGCCCCAAGACCTGCTGCCAGAATGAGCACCCGCAACGCGAACCGCCAGCATGAACCTGCCATCCAGTGCCCAGGGATGCAAACTGCAATGCTCAAACAATCCTGCTACAAGAGCTAGGTTTTTTAGTCTGCTGATTTAACTACCTGTCAACATTTGCATCGTATTTCAAGGAAAGAAGCCTCGAAAGATGCAAGGTAGCACATTTTTGAGATGAGGCGAGGCCTACTAGTGGACATCTGGGAACTGCTGCCACTTCTCCCTGCAAAGGCCAGGGACACTGTTTTTTCTATTTCTAATAATAATAATAATAAAGGAATCTTTCTCTGTTCCACCTCCTGTATCATCATTTCATATCCCAAGGTACAGAAAGTCTGTTTTGGAGACTGGGTTTGATGGAGGGAGGGAGCAGATGGGAAAGCTGGCAAGGCCTGCAGTGGCCTTGCTTTACCAGCAGCCGCGCCATGAGAAGGAAAATGTTCTCCTCAGACAACTGAAAGCTGTAGAAAGGACAGGTAAAACAGGACCTGTTGCGTACTTCCTTAGGATCACAGCCTGACTGTACCCTTTTCTCCTCCCTCTTTTCCCAGTCAAGTCTAGCACACAGGGAGCAGGATAACCCTGCTCCAAGGGAAGCCGTTCTGTCCCCTCCCCATCATCAGCCATGAATTCAGACACAGCACTACGGGTGGTTTTAATACAAATACAAACATATAAATATAACTATATAATAAATATACATTATAGAATATATTTATTCATTACATAATAATATATTCATTATATAAAATAATATCTAATAAGTGTATTTATATTTTATATAGATTTATATATATAAAGTGCCTGTCACTGTATTGATAAACATTCTTTGGAACCACTCTGAGTGGCTCTCATGAGCACATTGGTGCCATACTCACCACCTATGCTTTCACTCCCATCTCACCAAAACACGTTTTATGTCTGGGAGATCAGCCCAGGGTCTGCCCCAGGAACAGGATTGCCCAATTTCTTGTTCATGTAGGAGGGAGTTGTATTGTTAAGGGACAAAAGCAGGTAAAAAAAAAAAAAATCCCTAACCCCATGGAAAGGAAACTAAAGAGGATGGGAATGAGGCTTTTCCAATTCTTTTCCTTCTCTTTTCCTCCCCCTTGTCACATTTTAAGGACTAAATAAAACCTCACTACAATTTCCTCTCTCTCTAAAGTGATTTATGCTCAAAAGAAGAATAAATCTGGGACACAGAGTTTGCTATGTGGTGTGAACAAGCCTTTAAAACCAAGACTAGGTATTTCTGCTCCGTAAGAGACTGACACCTGCGTTCAGAGCAAGCTGAGATGACTCAGGTGTGAAGATCTTCCGCCAAGCACACCCAGAAAGGCACTGATTTTGAAGCGTCATAACAAGCAGTTGGTGTTTTCAATAAAAACCCCCACACTGTAGTTTTCTGTAGGGTGAAAAATGTCACCTTGAAATGAGTTTTTTTTCTACAACTGTGCTGTGGGTTTGCCCCCAGCTGGTGACTGAGCACCAAGCAGACGCTCTCTCTCTTGTTGGGGTTTTTCCTGGTAAGGGGAAAAACCCCAAAACAAACCCTGTGGGTTGGGATAAGGACAGTTTACTGGGACAGCAAGGGGAGGGAGAAATAACACTAACAGGACTTTACAGCAAAATATACAAAACTGGTGACACACAAATGCAGTTTCTCACCAACTGCACAACTCAGGCCGTACTGCTCAGAGCCGTCCCGAAACCGGACTGTCCCCAAAACCGTGTGCCCTGGAGCCATGCACTTCTCCCCAACCAGCCCCCCTTTATGCTGAGCATGGCATCAGGTATGGAATATCCCTTTGGCAAGTTTGGGTTGCCTAGCCTGGTCATGTCCCCTCCCAGCTTACTGGGAGTCCCCTCACCTTCTCATTAGTAGGCAGCATGACAAACTGAAAAGCCCTTGACTGCTTGGCAACAAAAACATTGGTGTCTTATCAGCACTGCTCCCATCCTGACTCCCAAACATAGCACTGTACCAGCTGCCAGAAAGAAAATTTATCCTCACCAAATCCAGAACAGAATGATACTTGAAAAATTATTTACTTGACATATTGAAAAATGTTTCTTTGGGGTAACGTTTCCCTGACACTTTATTTATTTTGTGTGTGCAGAGTTAAGTTTTCCACCACAAAAAATTGATCTCAAAACTTCAGCAGTCTTAGCAAAGTTCCTTCAGTGGGGAGAAGCACAACCAGGTCTTCCTCAAAAGTAATCTCAAGCCAACAGAAGACAGACAGGTTAAGGGCAGGAAGCCCAACTCTGCTGTCTACTATCACTTATCCAACCCTTCTTCACAAAAGCTGTACAAGGTGCCATCCTCTACACTGTGTGTGTGTTCCCCTGGCAGAACAGCGAAACTCCAGCTTTCTCTATGCTAGAGGATGGGATTTCCAGCTCTCTAAACCTCTCTACAGCTGACAGCTCTACAGCTGTACAGCTGAAGCTTTGAGAGGTTTAGTTGTTATCCAATTAAATATCATATTCCAACTTATTTAAAGCATATGCATGCAATATCCAATAGAAACGTGGACCCTGGCAGAAATAATCTGAAAATGGATGGAGAAAGCTGCAAAGTCAGCTCACTGCTAATTTGTGTCCCAGGCAAATCTCCCAGGCAGCCACTTTCTGCTCAGTGTCTGAACAGAGAGAGAAAGCTCCATACTCCATGTTCATGTTTCCAACATTCCTCAGCCTGCATAATTTCTTAGAAAGAGCTAGACAAGCTTTGGTCACAACTTTGAATTCTTCAGTGAAGCTCAGTGTATCAGCCTCTTAGGACTGCTGGAACCAGCAGAAGAGGTTTTGGATCCTTCTCTGAAGACCTGGGCAAGGTTAGTGCTGGGATGTTCAATAACGTTCAAATGCGTAATGGGTAAGCTCCAAGAAGATACTCATTGTGACCTTGAAAAGAAAGGCCACCCTTGGCCAGTACAAGCTTTCTAGACTATTTTCAGTCCTGCTGTGCTGGTAGGAAGAAGAGAGAGCTGAACAAGTCCCACCCTCTCCAGACATCTCAAATGGAAAGAGATCTGTCAAATGTTTAAGCCTGAAGACTGGAAGGAGGCAATAGTAGTCCAGCAGGATTTCACAGGAGAAAGCAAGAGTAACTGTGTGATGACTGCGTCCCACTGAAAGACCCCATCTCATCTGTGTTCTAAGAGATGGGCTCCTCATGACCACAACAGGTCAGGCAGATCGCTGTCACACTGGCTTTAGTTTAACAAGGACTTGTCTCTACTGTTTTCCTCCACAGTGACACCACTTCTGTGTAAGCACCTTACCACACCTACCACCACTGCTTTCATCACCAGACGTTTTCATCAGCAAAGCTGCTGCTGCCAGGATGAGAACTCTAGCTCTCTGGACTTGTACAACAAGAACTTAGTTTGATCTTTTCCATCTCAGGAGCCTTCACTTTGCCACCTAAACATAGCAGCAGTAAGCCCAGGGCAGAGGCAAACCCTGAAAGAAGGGAAGATGAAGGTCTTGCTCGCATACCGTGCTCTCACATGTAGATCGGAGTGTAGTGAAGCGACACCATTTCTTATACTGGATCTAAAACTACAACAATACTTCACCTTTTTCCTCTTTTGAAGCTTTGTTTACAGCACAATCTGTAAATAGAAGAGGACCAGAGAGCTGTTTCTCATCAGTGGAATGTCTCGAATTGGAGGGGGGGAAAGAGATGCTGGGATTTGGGAGAAGCGGAAGGAGCACCAGCTCTTACAGTCACGACATCGACATTCAACCCCAATGTCTGACAAGAAATCAGTGAAGCAGAAAGTGCCTCTGTAGCCAGACATACAGAAACCCACTGCTGGAAGACAATTGCTATCTCTTAATAGGCAAATGTTCATGCCAGTGGTGCTCCACCACATGCTCTGTGTGAGAACTATAAATTCTTGTCAGCAGCAGCTGGCCAGCTAAGAGTGGAAGAGACTTCATTCCCCTCAAGAAGTCAGGAGCACCTACAGCCCCTTCAAACGCAGTTGGTAACATTGCCAGCCCCTTATCCTTTAAGTCCTATGCCACCTCTCAACAATTCTTGACCCACCTTAGTTTTGAGCAGTGAGTTTTTATTCCAGCACACACAACTTTGCCCAGAGGGAAATAGTTCCAGGCAATACAGCGCTGCCACAGCGTAGATGTACATATGCTGGAGATACCCACCCCCCAAATCTAGGCTCCTTTGCCACTTAAGGAAATCTTCACGCATCCCTAGGAGAGGGATGAGCATCAAGCACATGGGGAACTGTTTGACAATCTTTTCCATTGTATTTTTCTAAGCTACCTTACAAGGGTGGGGGAGAAAAATCGGTGCATGCCTTCCCCTTCCCTTAGGGGAAAAAAAAAAAAGAAAAAAAAAAAAGGTGTTCAAGCCAAAGAAACCTCCAGAGCAGCGTTGACCATCTCTACAGAGCTGTAAAAACCCAAACTCCACAAAACCACCACCACCACCACACAGGAAAGCCCAAACTCAACTGCATTTTTCCTAAAATCCAATGTACTGATTCAATGAGCATCTCGGGTAAAGTTTTTGGAGGTCAGAGTCTACAATGGAAGGGAAAGTAAACGAAAATGCAAACTGCTTAACTCCCTGGATTAAAACCAGTCATAGAAGTTGGCAACGGTGTTTTGAGCAGTTAGAGCAGCCTTCTCAAGATGCTGCTTTTGTAAAGGCAGCACCTACCTGGTCACCCTGTGGCTCGCAAGTAGGAATCTGTAGTTCTGAAAGGAAAAGGAATTCATGCAATTGCTTTTCACCGTATTTCAAAGGTGACGTTACACTCCATGCTGTACCTCCAGAGAAACAGCACTGCCTGATTAGATATTCAAATAAAGGAAGGAGCCAGGAGCCCTCAGAATAAGCCCAGCACAGCTGACCCTCCAGTCATTATGCCTGAAGTGTGAATTCTTTGAAAACACACCAGAACTTGTGCCAACATGATCACAGCTATCGACTCCCTCCCTTCACTCAAGACACAGAATTATTAAGGTTGGAAAAGACCTCCAAAATCTAGTCCAACTGTCTCCCTACCACCTATATTACTTACTAAACCATGTCCCTCAGTACCTCATCCGAGCTCTCCTTGAACACCCTGAGGGCCAGTGACTCCACCACCTCCCTGGGCAACCCGTTCCAATGCCCAGCCACTCTTTGAGAAGAAATTTTTCCTGATTTCTAACCTGAACCTCCACTGATGCAACTTGCAGCCATTCCCTCCTGCCCTATCGCTACTTCATGTCTGTTATGGAAGAGGAGCCTGGTCCATCATCTTTCCCCAATTTCATCTCTGCCATGCACCACTGACCAAGCATGTTGCTAGTCCCACCTTGCCAGCCCTCTCTAGTCAAGCACTGTCGTTGCCCTAGCACAAAGAAGAGCTGTACGTATCCATACAGTATGTAAAGCAGACCGCGCAGGGAGGCGATCGCACAGACACACAGACACTCTCCTTCCAGCAACAGAAAGCATCTCCCAGACAGGATTTCATTTAGCATCTACAAAAACCTCAGGAGAAGCTAACAGAGCTCCATGTGGTTGAACAGAGAGAAATGCCAGGTTGCTTCCTGACAGGGGGGATGCAGGAATCTGCACCAGACTAGATAAAAGTAGGCTAGAAGAGGCAGAAGCTGCACCCCCACACATCCACCTGAACCCTAATATTTTTAACTTCACAAGACCGATGCCACCCACGGTGAAGTGTTTCTTTGTGAGGGCACAGCCCCATAAGGAAAAAGTTGTTCTAGTTGCAAGCTTTTTTCCTGAGGCTGTTTGTCAGTAGGCTTTAAGCACAGAGGCTGCTGTGCCTGCAGCAGGAACAAATATTTCCTCATGGTAACAGGCCACGGGCACAGGCTTCCCCTCAGCACATCCTTAACTGTGGCCAAGGAGCTGCTGTGGCACATAGGATGGAGTCACAGCTGCTTTGGGAGGCCTTAAAAACTGAAAAATGTCTAATAACAGGGGAAGAAAACCAAAACCCAGAGAACTCACAGCATCTTCACCAGCACCTCCAGCAGACCATTCCCACCAGGTTGCTTCCCCGGGGCAGACGTTTGAGGTGCTGGAGGAGAGCTGTGCCAGCCTGGGCTCACAGCCTTAGCACTGCTCCTGCCACCCCCAGCAGTGACAGTGACAGCAGGGGAATGTGTAGGGGCTGACTGAGTGAAGAAAGCTGTTTTGCTGAGGGGTGTTGGTACCAAAGGGTGTGCACCTTCTTCCCAAGTCAGCAGGGCACGTGACTAATTTGCACTGAGGGCCCATCCAGAAATAGGTGGTTCCTTTGCACACAGTACATCCAGCACTAAAGGGCAGGTAAGAAGAGAGTAAAAGCTCTTCCACCAAAATCACTGAGCAGTGATACGTTATAGATCAGGATTTTTACAAGGCAGACTTAGAGTCACTTTAGTGCCAATTTGGAACTTGCTCCCCCCTCCCTGCATGGTGAAAAGCCAGGCCCCTCCTGGCCCATTTGAGGCCCAGAGTTCAGGGGCACGGATACCCTTCCCCACGCCTGGCAGCAGCAAACACTTTGGGAGGGCAGCCAGCCTGAACTGTACAGCTCGACCAGGTGAGAAATCCTCTCTGCCATCCTCATGAGCTACATCAAGCAGGCACCCCCCATCACAAGGTCGCTGGTTTTAAAACCTCTCTGGTTGGAGATGTTATGAGCTTGTTGGAGGCATTCTGTACCCTAAAAGCTCTTCATCCCCTGTTGTGCAGTGACAAGTACCTATGCTGACCGACACAGGGAGTTGTAACCCGCTCTCTGCCACACCTTCAGACACATTACTGCATGCTGTCCCTCCCCAGTGTCACAGCATTTCATTCAGAGAGTACAAACAAGTTATGCTTCAGATTTAAAAAGATACCACAAACAAATACTGAGACAGAGAGCCTCTAGCTATCACCACAGGTAAAGAAAACAATCTCTTTAAAATTAAATGTGTATACTTTTTCCACCCTTCAGTACAGGAGTCACTGTGCAAAGCAACGTTTCCATGATAAAGCAGCTCCAGTTTAGGCAAACAGGAAAAAAAATTCCCAATAGTGTTTTGTCAGGTGCAGTGAGTCAAAATGCAAGTTTAACAAAAAAAGGAAAGCAAACACAAACTCGTCATCAAGTTTTCTGTTTTATTTAAGATTTTAGTTTTAATTCTGAAGAGGTACATTTCCTTGGGTTTAGTTTTAGCGTCAGGTTATAACCATGGTTTATTTATCTGTTTCTTTTTTTTTTTCCTGTCTTTTCAATACTGCACAAACGTCCAGAAACTACAGGGTTAAGTAAAAGCTGCAGGCAGAGGAGGTCAGAGGTTGCTCCTGATGGTGATCATGTGGCCCCAATGCAGTGCTATCCCAGGGTGCCTTAATCAGGTGAATCTTTGTTTGGGTGGGTTTTTTTTTTTAAAAAAAAAAAGAAAGAGAGACTGACAAAGGAGACAGAAAGACTGAAGTAAATATCACTCGTGTTTCAGCTGCTTATAATTATATTATGTATACACTAGGTATTAAATCTGTGAATACTTTTAAAACATTAAAGTTTACTTTAAATCTAAAGCCAAAATTAAAGAAAAAAAATATCTTATTCTCCCCTCTTTAAACCACTCTTTAGCGACATGCCAGTTACTCATAGCTGTAAGTGTTTTGTCTTTCAACACACTTCATGTCAAACTCTGACACAATAAAATCCCCTTCTCCAAAAAAAAAAAAAGGCAATTTCCCTGTGTAGTGCCACACTGAATGCAAAATAAACACTAGGCCACTGCTTGCCCCACATGTTCAGTAGCTTCATTTAAATTAAATACCTTTTCCATGGTTCTGCAATACCTTTTCCATGGTTCTGCATTGCATTTTTTCCCCTACTGCAGACTGACATTTTTCCACTAGGCAGAAATACTCATGTGCAAAAGACATATGACAGCAATATTCTCCTTAAGCATTGAGACTGCATTTATGATTTCTCTCTCTCTCTTTTTTTTTTTCCCCCTTAGAATTATTAGAAAATATTTCAAACAGTGTATATCAAACACTGGCTCAGCAGAAATGTAAGGAAGAGATACAGTCATGACCCTGTGATGGCACTGCATTTGGGGGGGAGGTTTGATCAGGAACTGGATTCTTCAGAAAGAAAGATATGACAGGGAACAGTAGGTGGGCATGGGGAGGAGTCAGGGTGGGACACTTCCTGCATTTCTAATGTTTTGGGTTTTCTTTTTCTTTTTTTTCTTTTTTCTTCTTTTTCCTCCTTTCCTAATGACGATCCTGCGCTGAGCTCTGTAGTAGATCTGTGGGGGTTTTACTGGGGGGTCTGAAGGCTGTCTGAAAGCCTGGAGGTGGGGAATGGAAGCTGGTGGGGTTTGGAGGAGAGTAGGGATTCCAACTGGCTCTGTGCAGAGGGATCTGTGTGCTGAAAGGGTTACTGTGGTGCGTCTGTGATGGCGCTGCACTGGGGCCGTCCACCTCTGTGAGGGCCTGAAGAGATTTTAGCCAATGTGGAGGATTGTCATCTTGAAGGGTGTCTAAACTGTTTCCTGTGGAGGCTGGGATACCTATGAAGAAAAGAAAAAAAACAGGGATACAGGCAAGTCAGAGCAGAAGCAATAAGCCGAGCACAAAGGAGGTCAATTAACCTAACAAAAAGCAACAGTGAGAAAACATGATTAGTTTGCACAGAGAATGCATTTTACATAATTACCCTGCCCACAAAACATTTAGCATTAAATCCAGATAGGAGAAAGTTCCCCCTCAGAGCACTTCTGCATAACAGACACATTTTTCTACCAATCATCCTGCACAAGGACCGTGTCCCTGTAGCTGTGACCCTACCACACCAAACCACCAGCACACTGCATGCTTCACCTCCTGCTCTGCCTACGTGAATCATGCTTCAGCCTCTCTAACAGGGAAACACAACCAGACAGCCTTATAAAAGAGAGCTTTATAAACAAGTGGAGTACGTCCCTTTTTAAATAACAAAAGTCCAGTGAATGCCTTCAGTGCCTCAGGACCAGCAGTGCTTGTAGGGGACATGCCATCCAGAAGGGACACCTACGCTGACCCTACAGGGAAGTGCCGATCCGCCTGACTGCCTGCAAAGGTCCCGGGCATGCATTGCAAAGGCCTGTGTGACACTTGGTTAGACCTAGCGGTTCCACAAAAATCCCTGGACCCCTGAGGTTTTGTGGATGGAAGCTGGAAGAGACCACCGCATACTGACTTTGTCTTTTTTCCAGATGTAAATCAGTTTGTGCCAAATACCCATTGGATGGTTTGCCAGCAGAGCTGAAGGAGTGAGAAACGGTTAC
Source organism: Zapornia atra (assembly GCA_013400835.1). Classification (NCBI taxonomy): domain Eukaryota; kingdom Metazoa; phylum Chordata; class Aves; order Gruiformes; family Rallidae; genus Zapornia; species Zapornia atra. The sequence continues at coordinate 27,195 of VZTU01012712.1, read as the reverse complement.
CTGTGATGATTGCGGGGTCCATCCAGCTGCCAGGGCTGTCCCAATTCAGGCTGTCGGTGGTGGCAGTGTTGGACGTTGGTACACTGTGGTTGGCGTTGGAGGGGGAAGAAGCATTGGGCAGTCCACCAAAGTTGATGTTAATGTTCGGTAGAAGTGCCCTTAGCCCGTCCTGCCATTCCTTCATATTTAAACTCTCTACAGAACTGCTGTTGTCTGGGAGATTTACCAACAAAAAAAAAATGAAAGATAAAAAAATAAAAAGCTGAAGTTAGAAACAGATGTCCTTCTTTGGTGGGGTATGGGATTTTGTTTTTACTTTTTAAGCTAAGCATTTAATACTTTCCCTGTCCAAAAACTAGGGTCAGTGTTTATATGATTGGTGAATTACTCAGAGGGGCTGGCAGGTTTTAAACCAATCATCAAGGAGTGGGAGAAAGATTTAACTCCTCCCCCCAATTCATATTTCCCATTTTTAAAATTTTTTTTTTCAGTTAAGAGACTCAGTTAAGGGCACAGTGGCTCTCCCTCTATTACTAACAGGGGATAAACCTACCGGATCCTTTACGAGAATACCCCTGTTGCAAGCTAGGTAACCCAATTTGGCTGCTTTATGAACAGGCAGAAGGCTCGAAAGGGTTGTTTTCTCTGGAGTACATTAAAATGAAGAAAGGCCAGGTAGGGCTTTGCAATAGAAACCGAAGAAAACCCGAGGAACCAGGGAGGCAGAGGAGTATCACTAAGGTTGGTTGTTTTGTTACATCTCGCTCATTCACAGCCCTACAGATGTTCTTCTGAAGGAAACGGTAATTAAGTTCTCACGAAGTTGGAGGGAGCGCAATTTCCTCTTGCAGTTGAAGAACAGTAGAGAAAATTCTTTAGAGACCTTTCAGAATAATTCCCGACACAGCAACATCCTCAAAACTTTGCTTGGAATCAAACCAGCTGGACACCAAAACAGTTGAGTCTCAACTACTTGCCTAAACGTTTCAGGGCATGCATTGAAAAAGGGCAACAGGATAACGCCGCCGTCGGCACTACAGCAAGTATTCCCTGGGCACAAATGTTAAGCCATGCTATCTAGAACAGACTACCAGGTTCTGCAATTCACCTCCTCCTTTAGGTGTCTCAAAGCAAAACGGAGCAACCATCCTAGTATTAACCAACCAATACAGAAAGTCATACTTAATTAACCTGTGGACAAATACATTTGAAAAGAAAGTGCTGGGTAGCGTATTGTCTGCACCCTCCTTGACAAAAACCCTAAAATACACCTTTTTTTCATTTTAAACCATTTCTGCCTGTCTTAATTGAAGGAAGGACCTTGATGTCAATCAGAAATGTTACAGTGAGATACATAATACTGTTACTTCATCAGCAACAGAAGAGATTTAAGTTCTTAATGGAAAGTTTAGAGGTATTGCTAACTTGCAACTCTATGGTGGAGAGTGAAGAAAACAGTCTCAGTTGCTATCAAAAACTACCGTAGCAATTTCTGTAAAGCTGAATGCTCAGAAATAACTGATGCCTTGAGCAACTACCTTTTTGTAACTAGTAGGGGTGGAGGAAAAGTTATTGAAATCCTGTGCTTTCATGAAGGACTTTTCTTTTCCAGACTAGAGTTTTTGTTTTGGTTTGGTTTTTTTACTGCAAACTTCATATCAGATTCTGCTTCTGTACTGAATTACAGCAAGCAACTTCAGTCACAAATCACAGCAAGTAACACCTCAGTCCACATCACCAGCCAAACTTCTGAACAAATTACCACGCAGATCTGCCGTACTCACTTTGTCTATGATGACTGTTGGAGCAATGCATTCATTCCTAACCCTCTGCATTTCTAATGCAGGTGTTCTAGTACCACATGCATAAACATCCCCATGTAGCAGGATGGCAGGTGACACCTAGAATGTCTGCGGCCTGACTGATACTGTGCGTGGAGCCTGGATAGAGGTAACAGCACAAATACGAACACCGCGCTATGAAAATCATCCTCTGCACCTGGTCAAGTCTGCAGAATACCTTTGACCACCGACTCTGGAAGGTTTATGGTCAATTGCTGTTACCCCCGCTCACTGTTTGAGGCTGGGGAATCATTCTTCCTCAGAGGTTACAGTATGAGGTACCGCCATGGGGAAGACACACACCTCCTAGGCGCTCCCATAAACAAGGACAAGAGTCTTAACTCAAGAACCCAAGAACCTGCCCACTACCATGCATCATTTGACAACTAAAGATTAAATTCTTAAGTGCTACAGGAGAAAAAAATTAGCAGTATTGCAGCTCTGCCTTAAGTAAGCACTCTAAGATCAGCTCTTTAACAACACCTTAGCACACAGATGCAACCAAGCCTCCAGACTTGTGACTGTGCACGTCATTTGTGATGTACATGTCATGTTACGTGCTTGTTTAGCATCAAGCCACAGTGCATACATCTGACTTCTACTTCTCCTTTCATTTCTCCTAGTGTAAATCCACTTCTACTTCCTCCAGAGCTCCCACTTTTCTCTCTGCAGTACTAACGCACAGTTTTAAAGAGTTTGATACAATACATATATTTCATTCAAACCTATAAACCTGGGACCAAAAAAAAAAACCCACAGAAAGCTAGGTTCTAAAAAGTATTAGTCAGAAATATCCCCAATACATACTTGCTCTGAAGCCTCCTGAACATCCATAAACCTGTTTGAGACAAGCTGGAAATTCCTTTTTTGAAACAAAAGCAGCCAGCTCACCATCACAGAAATAACTGTGTAACAGATTCCGCACTGAACACCATTAGTTTCCACTTCATTTTCTCATCCCTGCTTCAACAGCTGGTGCAAAGAAATGCAGCTCCGTTTAATTACTCCCTTCTACTACACAGCAGGGAGCACACATCAGAAGTTTCCTAGGGCCACGCATGAGTGAACATACCACCACACCTGTGAGCTGCTAGGGATCTTGCAAGCTCATCGTGATCTTAATCGCAGACATTACCAACTCCCAACATGCCCTCACAGCTCAGGTGCAAGAAAGTAAACATGTAGTAAGCCACACAACTACAACATGTCATTGAAGAAGTCTAAGACAAAGCTGTCCAGATGCTGCACTTACAAGGAATGGGACAAGAAAATAGCTCATTAGGGCCACCCTGCACTAATACGGAGAATAGCACGGCAATCATACCTATTTAGAAGAGACATAACACAGCCTACACAAGAGTCCAGAAAGAAAGCAAGCAGTTGAGATACAAGATTTTCACAGAACAGAAGCAGTTGGCATTGTCTGGTGAGGAGGCATTAATCTGTGAGGCAGGCGGAGTGCCCCACTGCTGTGTACTCTAACACAGAACAGCAGAAAGAGAGGGGAAACTGCGAAAAGAGTGTCTTATCTCAGCTGTCAGTACCAAATCCACTTGGAATTCCAGAAGTCAAGAGATGAAAGGCCTAAAAGGATTCTGTGTCTATGAAAGCTGCATTAATTGCTAGCAATAGGGAAGCTCATTAAAATCTTGTGCTCAGCATTTGTTAGACTCCCAGTCTTTAAAGGGAAATTAATCTTTAAATCTGGGATCTGGTAATGGATTAAAATGCCATCAAGGTGTTAAAAGTAGATGGGCTCAATGGAGAACGCAGAGCTCTGTAACACTCCCTACACTGCCCTTTGAGACCCCGGTTACTGGCTATGATAACACCCAGTTTTAAAAAGCTCCTGAGGCAACTCAAGTACGTGAACAATCAATCTCCAGGCACCATACAGTAATGGCCAAACCAAACAATTAAATCAGCAGAACTTTACTGGAACTGGACAAGTTTTAAACAGGAGCCTAAGTGAAAATGCAGGTCCATCCCAGAGGCAAGAGCTACTTCCACCACCAGAAGAAAGAGTTACAACTCATTCCTCAGCTAGTTTGTCTGTCTTGTTAATTAAGTTTATGCTTCACCATGAATACAGTATCATAGTTAAAAATGAGAAAAGGTTAGCTGTCAGTTAATACAGACTTACTGAAAAGGGCATTTGCCTGTTATCTTTCCCTACTTCTAAACTTAACTGGTTGAAGAGGGTAATTCTTTGATTAGATAGCTAGACAAATTCTCAGCTGGACATCATAACCTAGGGGCACAAGGATAATATACCATTTCTCCCTCTCAAGAAATGGAGACACCATCTCCCTCTACACCCTCATCTCAATTTAAAGCAGTATGTTCACAGACTGGGGAAAAAAATAGAAAAGTTAAAACCCAGTTGACTGCAACAAAAAAATGTTACACACCCAGATAAACTGGAGAATCCTCTCCTCATATCCCAGCTGTTTCTGAGAGAAGAACCCGGTGAAGCCCCACCGAAAGCACCATTATTGATGTGAAAAACAGACTCAGATATACATCCTGAACTCCAATCTTCCCTTGATGTGCATTTCCTAATCTTTTCTGGTCTAGTGGAAATTTGTGTTTACAGAGGTGAACACATCCCATAGTTCTAGCACTAAAGTTTTTCATGGGTCTTAAGTCATGTACCCACGTGAAATAATAAAAGCACTTCTTTGTAAAGTTTTCAGGTCAATCACTGTCTTAAAGTGAGCAAAAGGAAGAAAAAAGCTTCATTGCAAACTTAACCTGTTCACCTGATTTAAATAAAACATACTTAAAGTTAGCTTAAAATATGGCATGATTGAGAAGAACACTCATCTGTATAAAAACTGGTCCTTTAATGAATTTCTAAATAAAATCAGTACCCCATCACAACATCCTACCAGTCTGGTGATGTTACTTCAGTATCCTCTACTTGCAATGCTGTAACATTATTCCTTCAAATCAGGCAAAGCACCACTTATTTGGCAGAGATGGCAAGGAGGGTGATGGCCATGACAGAAACACTGTTCTGCTGTAAGCAATAATACTTCAGAAGAGGTTTACACAGGCATCAGCTGCACTGACACAGGCTGTTCCCTGTCCTCATACCTTCCAGCAAATAACATCGCTGTGCAGACCCCAAAGTGTTTCAGACTTGGCTGCACCACAGTTGTGATGTTGATACACTTAACCTTATTTTACAGTGAGGGAAAGGGGACAGCACAGCCTACAGTTTACTTGGAGGGAGGCAAGCCCACTAAAATCAATGTCCCACAGAGACTAGACCATTTCAAATGATCACCCCAATTCTGATACAAGTCTATGGTCAAACAAGGAATGTGCTTAAATAAATACAACTGATAGCAAAGATCAAGACCACCACAGTAAGTAGCTATTTCTTTGCTCTGCCAAAATTACAAGCTATTACAAGAGACTGATTTTGTACTAATTGTGTGAAACCATTAAATATCTTTATGCTAAGAGTCCTAAATATTATAGTCCTGCTGAAAAGCAAGCAGCCCTGCAAATCTAGGTTGCAATTATTCATTTCTTTAAAAACCCATCAGTAAGCCATGTGTGTGACCAAGGCACACAACAGTGCTACAGAAAAGCTTCAAATAATCAAAAGAAATTCAGAGAAAACCCACCATATGAGAGAAAAATAAACTTACTAGCAATGTCAGACACCTGAATGTACAGGGCAGTGACAACAGTTAAGAGACTAACAAGGTGCATTCAGTAACAATGGCAATTGCAATGACCTGCTTGTATGAATACCCTTGTGAAACCTTCAAGGGCACTGTAGAGCAACAGCTTTGAAGCCCTGGCAAGACAACCAGTGTGACAAAGCTTGGCATGGGGAGGAGGGATGAGGGGGGCAAAGAAAGGTAAAAAAGGAACAGAAAAGACTACCAGAGTTAATCAGCAGTCTTTTGATTTGAGTATAAACAAATGGGGCCAAGAGAAAGAACATGGCCTTTGCAGTGGCATCCCCATTAGTCCCAGCCTGTGTGCCGTGCTATCACTTTCACAGATACCACAGGGAGTCTTGTGTTTTCTGAGAAACAGCTTGTTGCCCTATTCCAAGAAGTGACTAGGGATTCTTTATTGTCATAACAAAGTGACTTGCCACTATTGGTATTTCTATTTTACAGAAAGTTGTCTGGTATTTCTTTGGGGGGGTGGGGGGGGAGCGGGGAAGATTACAGTTTGCCACACTCTAAAATGAAGTTACGCCTATCACATTAGATAAACTCAAGAGCCTTTAATCCACAGTGTATCTACTTAACCATCAACTAAACAGTTACGACACTGTACCTGTGTCACTTTAACAAGCAACTGTTACAGACTGAAGGATTTCACACAGACCTTATTGATTCTGTGTATCTATGATTTCTAGGAATCCCACAATGCTTAAACAATGAAGTTTCACCCACTCACAGAGGCCTGATATCATCATTGGCAGATTGAAGAAGATTGAATAAGATTGAATCTGTCCACATTTAAACAGCAGTGCTGCCCATCAGGAATACAAGCAGCCACTTCATATTAGGGAGATATCAAATGACAGCAGCACTGGAAGATAAAGCTGTTTGAAGGGAACTTTAAAAACCTCACTTACGTTCCCTACACATGGGAAGCAGCTTGGCAATCCACAAAAAGAGTGCTCTTAGTGTCACTCCACAGCATGGATTTCAAATGAAAGTCTTTTGGTCATGAGCTTTGAGAGCTGGGGAAACAAGAAGTGTGCTTACCAACCCCCTAGCCCCCAAACTGGCTTCAGTAGTGAAAAGATACTGGATTGCCCTCAGCTTTGAAACAATACAAGTGAAACAGCTTTAACCCTGATTCTACACGGACTTCCATGGTTGTATCAAATCCACATGTACCCAATTCAAAGGGTATCCATGTAAATAAAACCCCTGCCATTTTTCAATTTAAAATAAATCAAGAACAACCTAACACACCAACAAGCCAAGCTATGAGGAAGAACAATATACTGAATTCTAAAATACACACTTCAAAGGACAAGTTTTTATAAGTAATTCTCCTTTTTGATTAAGATCTGACTACACAATTTTTAATACTTATTTAGTCAGAGAAAGCTTAAGGATCTAAAAATTTAATTTATTTTCAGGGAAATCCCTTCTACAGCACCAGTGAGGGGAGAGCTCATCTTAGGTATTCAACAGGAAGATTCATATTTGCTTGTATGTAGACTGTCAGAATTTTATTAGGCTGGAGAAAAGCAATTTTACATTAAGTATTCTGGAGAGTTCTTATGATTGACTTACACTTACCATTGCTCAAGAGACCAAATCTAACACATAATTATAGCAGCCAGCCAGCCAATCTTAAGCTAAAAGTAAATGTCAAACTGAGATTCTAACTTGCTTTGAAAAACAAAACGTGCTTGACTTCATATTGGATGTTTCCACAGTACCTCACTGTTTTTTTTTATTACTGACTTTTAAATCGTTTATTGCTAAAAACTGCAAGACTTCCATATTGGGGCCCACTGTCCTGCATACAAAAAAGACAGTATGTTCTGTGATACTTCCACCCTAGTCACAAAATAACCTCTCTTTCATGGGAGTTAACAAGATACTTCTCATCCAAAAAGGACCCTGTAAGACAGCAGCCAGTTCTCACCTCTGATAATCTCAAATTCTACATAAACCTAAACCTAGCACACGAAGACTTAAGATACTGAAACTAAGTAAATACACGAATCCTACATGCAGAACAGTTTGTTGAGAGTCCAGAAAGAGCTCTGCATATCAGACATTCCATTCACCTGAGAAAAAGTTAATTTTAACATCAGCATACCTGCTGCTTACTCTTACATTCTGCACCTGGGCTCAATCTCCCCAGGTAACCCTAGTTGTAAATAAAAAACCCACCTTTGACCTTAAGAGAAAATCCTGTGCACTTGTGCATACATACATAGACATATGCATAAATAAAAGGAAAATATACACAATTAGCCCTATGGGCAACAAAATAATTAGAATTTGCAAAGGAAAATCAGATCTTCAAAGCTGTATCAATAATTAGCAAGAACTATCTAGTTGTGAAGGTTCCGGATTCCAGTACCACCAAACCAATCCTCTGACCAAGGCTGTGAGACCAGCATTAGCAGAGGGAATGTATATACTCTAAGGAATGATAAACTCATTTTTAATTTTCCCATATCTGTAACAAAATTAAGGCTGATGTATATTTGTAGATACCCAAAATCATCCTGTGGGAATGTAAGATAAGTTGCAATAGAAGTGAGGAAAACACCAAACTTTCTACAACAGGAAATTAATTCTGATTTCTAAACGCTGTCTTCATATAGAGGTGACCCACTTTTTAAATACATGGATTTTAAATAATTCCTTTAGGAACAAAGCTGAAGTTCAAATGAGGTTGTGATGTAGAAGGCACCAAGAGATGGCAAAGGATGGCAAAAGATCAGATTCCACACCCCCCCCACCCCCACCCAAATGTGATTTGGTATCACTGGGAAGAAAAACACTTCTTATAAAGCTGCTCTTTCAAATGCTGTTATCCTTTCAGGATATTTGATTTATGCTCCTCCCTGATACAATTAAAAATAAAATATTATGCTTGCCTATTCTCACTGCTGTTTTAAGTCCGTGCATTTCAAACTGTGTTTATACAGGAAGCCTATGAAATGTCTCTGTGCTTTTTGCTAAAACTCACCGGTCACACTCGATATTTTATGAGATGGACTTGGCTTAGATGGAGTTGAAGCTCTGGGTCCTCGCTCAAGGCACAGCACGGCTACCAAAAGGTGGCACTGTCGAGTCTACTAATCTCCAGCCTTTCAAGGGGAAATGCTAGGTTTTAAACATAACTAAGTCAATTACCCCTCTTAATTCACGCTAGTGGGTTAGTGTGTATTTTGAAGCGCCAGTTTGTGATTTTAGAAAAGCAGCCAAGAGAAGCCAGCACCCTGAGGCTAAGCATCTGCTTGCTGGAAGATGACAGATGCTGCACCAGCCAAGAGAGCTGCCTCTTGCACTACTGCAGAGCCATCCTGAGCTTTCAGGGTTACCTATGAGAGCAGACAGCCTTTCTAACTTTTGGTGAACCATCCCTAAAGAGGACGGGAAAGTTCTTGTTCTGCAAGCAACACACACAGTCTTCCTACAAGACAGGCAAAGGCCCAACATTTAGTGTATCTGAAGCTCATCTGGTGACACTACTACAGGCACTGTCAGGAAATGTGATGTGAAATATCCCCCACAAGCTTGTTTCCCCCTATTTCTAGGGAAAAAGTTACCCAAAAAGCTGCCAGGACTGATGATCCACAACACAAACTGGGTCAGCCACTCAGACCACCTATTTCAGCCAACACTGGATTTATTTCAAGTCTAGCAGTGTTAATGTGATTAGTCATTCCTCTGATGTTTTGCAGCCAAGAGAATTTAGAGGATTTTAACAGGTTTTTTTTCATTATATTTTTCAGTCACTTCTTCCTCTTCTGAAGTAAAATCACACATTTAAAAATAGGCACCTTACTATTCAAAAAAGCAGGATGCTGGGCCTTCACTGTTATCCCTAATAATCTTACAATCAAATATTTTAAGAAATTCATAAAAGCTTAAAACCAGAGATGAGGGCACAGATATTTCTGTATCAAGCTTTATTTGCAACAGTATCTCCCATACAATCTTAAGAAAAAAATCCACAGAGTTTTAAAACCAGTTGCAATATTAGCAAAGTGAAAAGGCACTGGGAGGAGAGGGTGGGCGAGAGAGATGAGACTCAGGAACAGATGGAGAAGTAGCGGGACTGAAAAGGACAAGGTGCTGTGAAGCCTGGCATGGATCACACGAAGGCAGGCAGGCCTCTAGTAACTGTAGAAAGTGTAGGGGAGCTAAGGGATAAGACACCAGGCAAAGGACAAGAAATATCAAACAATGTGACTTCAACCTTGACACTGATTTAATATTTTGGAAATTAATCCAAAATTCCATTTCCATGATTTTAAATCTAGCATCACCACCCTGGTTGCATTGAAAAAATCCCACCACCTCTACAGTAGTGGAAGCAAGCCAGCCAAAAGTTTGTTTTCAAATAAAATTTGTGCCATATCATGCTGAACATTTCACCTCTTCACCAGTCAAATAGAAAACTAGTTATGATGGGGGGAAAAAAGGAAAAATGAACTCTGGGGGTGGGGGATGCACATAGACACAAAACACCTTCAAAGGAGGGTGGAGGCCCAAGAACCTCAACTGAAAGAAGTGGGATGCAGTGGGCATAAGGGCAGGTAAGAACAACAAAATGTTCAGTGGCAAAGGCTACACTAAGAACAGTCATCTTTGTTGAGGAAAGCAGGACACAGCCGAGGGTCATTTACAAACAGTACTTTGCATTTTACAATTCCAAAGCAGCATTCAGACCTTTGTTTCCAAATGAGGAGTGACCTTGGTCTCAGGGTAACATCCATTTCTGAGGGGAGCTGCTCTGCACTCTGAAAACATACAAGCTTTTGGAGGTGCCACATACAGAATAGCTGAACTGGCCAAGATTTTAATCAGTTTTCCTACTGTCAGTATTTTAACCTAGAGAAAGATATCAGCTATAGGCAGCCACAAATCTAACCAGGGCACAGAAAAGATCATGTTCAGCTGCCATGCTTTCTGCCCAGCTGCTGCTGGGAAGCCGAATGTCAAGGAAGACTATCAAGTGAGCAAGCAGTCTTCTTTAAAGGATCAGGAAAGAAAATTAATGGACTAGTGCATCTCTTACTGTTAAGAGTAAGGCCATCAATACTTAAAACTGATGTTAAGACTTTCACATATTGTCACGTGAAAAGGAAAAGTATAGCAAAATGCTCTTTCAAACACTGCATGCAAATAAAGGGATGTGAGACAGCACTGTTTAAGTCACATTGCCTGTTGCTAGGGTATGGGATTAAATGCATTTTGTACACAGCATTTGGAGAATTTTAATTTTCACATGTTGAATTCATTTTTTGATTCCATGACTGTATAAAACAATCCATGTTTTCTTTGTTTAGGAGACAGAACCAACTATTAAAGAATCAATCCAGAGATATGAGACAAAGTCAAAAGAACAAAGGTCAAATAAATACGTGCCCCAAGTGGAAATGAGGTTACGTTTCAATACACATAATTCCATCAATTAGGCTGTGCATATTCAAGTGATAAGCACCACAACATCAAAACAAGAAGGTCTTGAGAATGAAAATTTGATTTGTCAATTATATTCAATTACAAAGACTTATGACATTCAAATCCCTGTTTTGGAATTTCAGGAACAGTTCACATAAGTCTACTGCAATCTCCATGCCAATGGGCTTCATGGCCAAAATAACTTGGATTTTACAGTGGTTATCTTCAAGGACCATGTGGAAAACATTTTTCTTCCCTGCCCTAAACAGGGTTTAATTCTTTGTGCTTCCTATCTGCCTCTGCATCCATTTCACTGTTTCTTCTATCCGAGGTTTCTAACGTACGTATACGTGATATGTGTAATTTGCCCGTGTCCGAGAAGCCTTTGGACAACGCTCTGAAATGCATGGTTTAATTTATAGGCTGCCCTGTGTGGAGCTGGGACTCGATCACCACTCTGTGTCCCTTCCAACTGAAGGGTTTCAATAACTTCTGCAGGAAGAATATACACACAATACTCACAGCACTCATTTGAAATATGAAGTCTTCCAAGACTATCTCATTATTATTGCATTGATAAATCCTCACAATTCATTTTTTTTCCTCATTTGGAATTATGTTTAGGACAATTATGAAATTAATAGATGAAATAAAAGCAATTTTTTCCAAATGTCAAATACTTCCATCTTGCATAGCGCTGACAGGAAAGGTAGACTAACCATTTACACCTTTTGCCTCATACTTTGAGCTGTGCACATTTGTTACTATACTTTTTCTATGTAATAAAATCAATCAGTACCAAGCACTCTGTAAACCTGAGAAATTGGCATATTTATGTTTTCCCATTATTAATATGCACGCATCTCCTTTTATAAGCACCTGTCTCAAAACATACTGTTAATCTGAGACCAACCTCTACTCTCTGATCCAATACTACACCTGTTATTTTACAACACACCACCAGGCAGTAGGGTGGCATATTAGCTATCAAATTACAAGGAGTTTCCTACTATCCTAAAGCAATATAAAAATCAAAGGCGCACACACCCACCCAATGTTGCTGTCACTGGTCCTTTCTTTGGCATTATCTGCAGAATAAAGGAAAGCTGCTGTCCCATGTTCTTGCACACCACCTAGGGCAAGATTGCTATTAGCAACAACCACACTGTCCATGAAGAGGCCACTGAAGGTTTCTCCTGACGAATAGTTACACAGTCCTAATTACACTGTAAATAATGCAATTTGTCCCACTCCAGAGAATAGCAACAAGCCTAAGCTGTCCCTTACAATGAGAACATGTAACACCTGCTACAGTTTGTAAAATCATACTGTAGGGGGAGAAAAAAGCTAGCTTGGAAATCAATCAAAAAATCCATTTAAATATGGGTTGAGGATGAGATGTATGCCTGATTAATACGACACAAGTACATGCGCAAGAAAAGTAAGTCAATCATGTGTCACTTCCCTCAAAAATAAATAACACTTCCTCAGAAACAGGCTACCAAATTCTATATAACTTCTATATTTTTAAATCAGATCTAAGAAAAAGAAGGTAGTGCATGTTTCTTCCTCCTTAAATCTGGTGCACTGAGCAGAACAACCCTACCTGGAATAATTGTGCAGTTACAAACACAGCACAGCTCTGATTCTTGACTAAAACAGAACCTTCAGAACATTACACTTAGCATGTCACACATGAGCATTTCAAATTCATGTGAATACTAATGCTTAGCTAAAGCAGAAATAGTAGCAGCTTCAAGGATACTGTTTTCTTCAAGCAAGCTTTCAAACCACAAATACACTTAGTGAAATCAACTGAAATGGGATTTAGAAAGCTATAAAAATAGTATATTAACCTCATATGAAGTTTAAAAATCTTTTAGACCTGCTTGTTTTCACATAAATTAAAAAGTTGAAAAATGTTGATTAAATAGAGTAGTTAAATGGACAAAAACAATGTACTGCTTTTCATGTTTTGTGGTGTTGGTTTTTTTTTTTTAAATCACCGCTCCAGTACTATCTGCTTTTGGAATTTATAGACCAGTAAAAAGGGGTGATTAAAGACCTTGGGAATCATGCAACTTTGACAGCAGCTGAGGGCCTGTGCTAGAAGAGAGAACCTGATGTTAGACCTGCACTAGGTTTCTTTTGCTGTTACATCTGGAACAGCTGAGGTCAGGTGCTCTAGAAAACATGGTGATTAACCACAGCTAACAAGCAGGTGCTTCAGGTATCCTAAAGCTATTCTCTCCATACTGCTGAATGGCTATTATGATATGGACAGCCTTTCTAGAGGGTCGGCCAGAGTCTGTTATAAAGCAGTGTAATGAAGCCCTATCAACATGGTTTCTCTGTCCTTGCACATCACATTCCTCCCCAGCCCCACCAGACAGCTGTTATCTCTACATCAAATGAAGAATCTCAGAAAATTCTGTAGTTACACACCTGCTACTGATGGATTAAGAAGCATTGAGAACAGAAATTATTATTTTAAAGGCATCTAAAAGGAATTTATTGAGACCTGTACACTAGATACGGACTTCCAAGAGACAGAATAATCAGTGAAGTGGAAACTATTAAGTCAGCATACAAAAAGAGGTATGAGGGCACCTCCTGACTTTCTAATTATTTGTGCTTCTGAAGTGGTTAGATCACTACAGAAAACTCCAGGCACTAAATACCATACAAATATTACAAATCCATAACCCAGCAAACAAAACCAGAACTGAGACTTTGCTGATTTCTGATGACATGAAGAGAAAAAGGAGTAATCTGTGTTTGTGCACATGATCCTTTTTTCAAGATATATCAAAGCTGACATGTAGATCAGCTGAAAAGTGTTTGCACTGCAGCTACTGCTGCTATCTAATTGTCAGCCAGACAATTAACAATATTTTCTGTAACAGGAGATTAAGACCAACTCAAAGGAACTTTCCACAGAGACTACAGCAGATGTTTATCTTCCGGTTTTAGCACTGAATCTGCCAAAAATAGTTTGAGATTAATTGGTTCTAGCAATTGCATACAAAAAAGGATACACTTAAATATAGATTCTGTTGCCTAAAAGCATATGGGGGAAGTACATGGCATGGTCTGTGCAACCACCAACATCACCCAACAGACTCTTCATGAGTCCTACCAAGGATCTACGAGTCTTCCACAAACACACAGAGGTCCACTTTCAAACTGCCAAAGGCAATTAAAAGTAATGCAACTCAAGAAATACTTTTGTAAACCTAGAATCAACCTGTACTGCAAACATATTTTTCAACACTATGGGATTTTTCTGGTTCCCCTAGTCCAGAAGATAAGTCTTGCTAATGGCCCCTTAATCTAGCAATTTTTAGAACTGTGCAGTAAAGTTGAAACTGGACGTCTTGTAACATTCCTGCAAGCTCTATGTAGTTCAGGGGAAGGCGAGCAACAATTTGCAGTGTCATGGATCCTGTAGTTTTGACTGCATATAAATAAGTTTTTTTCCACTTCACTGTAGCCAGTATCAGTCATTTTGGTCTTAAAAAAAACTTTGCTACTGCCCGTATAAAGAGTTTTAGACTAACTTGAATTTGTAATCTGGACCAAGCATTTCTACTATGAATCAGCCCAAGGACACTACAGCAGTACTGAAGCTTCAACAAACCTTCAAAGAGGACAAAGCACAGAAGTAACAAGCATAATTAGTTCTTGTACTAGAGCATCAAAAACATACAGTGACTTTTTCTAGGTCACTTTCTGATAGTATAGATAGTACTTATCAAAACCCATGAAACTAACATAACACTGGCAACATCTCAAGTAGTTTTTCCTCCATCTCAAGGCTACAGAGAGCTTATAGAGACTTTCTACATGCAGTTCATTATACACTTAATACAATTTTTTTCCCCTGTTAAGAAAAGAGAATGTTTTTGGGACAAGCTAAATCAGAAGCATGGAAAGACTTCAAACTCCAGAAGTGATTTTTGAATCAAGAAAAGTATTGTTACCATTAGCTCCTTAGTTGTAATGTGTGCTGCAAGATCCTATCAATCCACGCAGGGCAGCCTGAACTGCACCTTCATTTTCCTCCAATATCACAACCTTCAGCTAAAAGGAGGAATCCTCTTACACATGTTGCAAGCATCCATTCAGTTAAAGACCCACATAATATTATGGCCATGTGAAGTGCAGAAGTGAACAGCGCTGAATGTTTTCTTGTGGAGCCATTTGGTTATGCGCAAGAGGGAACAGCCCAGCCAAGACATCTGGCACAAACTACCAACACAATTTTTTGCACAGTTTTAAAGAACTCTCGTCAGCACCTGCACGTTGATGTGGAAGTTGCAATGAGCTTCCAGGGCCTACTTTTAAATGAGAGCCAGTCTGGCACGACTGAAGAATCAAAATACCAATCTGCTTTGGCACAAAATTAAGCGGGCACAGAATACTCCACCTTCCTTATAAAGCTCAATATTACAAGGCTAAATATCCAGATACATTTTTTAAAAAAACATAAAGGGCCTATTTAAAACAATATTCCTCCCTCTGTCCATAAGTAGTACGACAGTCAAGAGATTCCACTCTACCACCTGTAGCTGGCTATTCCCTTTTCCTCTCCTGACTCAGAGAAGCTGAAAGCATGAATTAAGTCATATTCGCATCTGTCCCAATTCACCTACCTGATATAGGGATCCCTCCCAGACCTGTGCTGTGTTGTGGGAGATTCAAGTCCAAGAAATTACTATTTGAGGTGGGATTTGCTGTGTGGTTCAAGTGCATGATGTTGTTGCGGGGGAAGGCCATCCAAGGATAGCGAGCTGCTTGGCCTGGAAAACTGAAGGAGTTGTAAACTGCTCGATGCTGTTGAAACTGTGGGAACCTCTGTGGCATGACTGGAAAGGTGCTACTGAGAGAGTTGGCATTTGTGGGTGCAGCAGGATGCAGGAATCCAGAGCCTGGCCCTTTGGCAGTTGTAGTGTGTGGGGTAGGGTTCTGAAGAGATGTGGGCGAGAGGGAAGGTTGGTCTTGGACTGACAGTTCCTTCTCAATCAGGTCTGCTAAGGCTTTGCGGGTGATGTCAAAAGGGTCAAACCCTAGGTCGTCCTCTTGCTGTTTGGAGGAACCAAACCCAAAAGCCGCTTGCCAGTCTGTGGAGGAGGATACTGGTATAGTTTCTGTCAGAAGAGAGAAACAGGATTTGGAACAAGAATTAGTATGTGTTTATCCATACAAAAATTTCAGCCTCCATGTTTCTGAGTAGTGCCCACTAGAAAGAGACCAATAAATACTTGCTTAAAACATTCTTTACACTCATATTACTTGGAATTTTTACCCAGCAGAATTTAAATAAGGTTCAGTTCAGTATTTTGCTTTCAGCATTAATGCGGTGCTTCAACTCTGCTGTGCAAGAAAGGCAGGGAGGAGATGTTGCCTCTCAAAGAGGGAACCTCTGAGCAGTGGTTAAATAAAACAAAACTCCCACTCTCTACAATTATCAAGAAAGGTAAGCCAAACTGAGTAGTCACCTTGATAAAACAAAAGGAAGTAAGGAATTGCATTACAACAGATTAAATATTTTGAGACAATGTTTAAGAAAAAAGGGTTTATCCAAATTTCCCTGCATTTGCAATCAGTACTTCGTTTCATTATACTGTTTAAGTTTCCTATTCAATTTCAGTGAATGCTGGGTCTAGCTTCACAGTGTTTTTCCTCAAAACTGTGGTAATGCAAGCTGATGAGTACAAGGTACTAACACTGACAGCGTTAACTCCCTCTGCTGGTAGGAAGTTTGGTCTGCTCTTTCAAGGAGTTAAAATTAAACTCCGTATCCTCTTAGAAAAAAAAAATCTACACTTCTACTTTCATTCTAAAATCTGTGTCAATAGGTAAAATAACTTTCTAGACCGACAAAAACGTCCTTTGTATTCTTATTTAAATAGCAACCCTACATTTTTAATTAATTATGAAACAAACGATCTCTACCACCTGGAAGTTGTCTCACCTTAGCAGCAGGTAATTTCCTTGGTAATAAATATTGTTTACAAATGGGATTATGACATCCAGAAGTCAGATAAACATGAAAAGGAGTTTAATCACTAAGTAAACAAACTGTGTCCTCAAGTATAATTTGTATTCTATTTATTACTGATATAGTTTAATTTATATTTCTAATAGCTCTCTCAGATTTATAATTTGTGAGCTCTTGAATACTGTTAACCATTCCCAAGACTATAAAAACACACCTAAACCAATGTTTCATTCATAGGAAGTGGCATTTCATAGGAAGATACGGGTATCTCTCAGCTGATGCAATTAACCATATTTTTATCTTTTTTGAATATATATAATCTCACTTCAGAAAAAGATTAGGCACCTTCAGGTAACTATGCAGGATACAAAAGAAGATTCTGAAT
Source organism: Zapornia atra (assembly GCA_013400835.1). Taxonomy (NCBI): domain Eukaryota; kingdom Metazoa; phylum Chordata; class Aves; order Gruiformes; family Rallidae; genus Zapornia; species Zapornia atra. The sequence continues at coordinate 9,819 of VZTU01012712.1, read as the reverse complement.
TCTACTGAACTGCTTCTAATATTAGAATTATAGATTCTAACAGATAACGAGTGACATCAGTTATATACTGATACCACATTTTCTTTTTCCCCACACTTAATAAAACCCTGTAACATTACATATTTAAAGCACACGTCACATCCCATTATTTAGACAAGCACATGGCTACAAAAAAACATGATAAGCACTCTGATAATTCAGACATGCAGATGGAAAACTCTGTATTATGTCAGTGCAATTCATTTGTCATTAAGTGACAGAGGTTAATCACTTGTGAAGGGGGGAAAAACCCCACTATGGAGCATGTCCTAGAGTTTTAAGTTCTCCACAGTTTTAGGTATCAGTTGCAAAAGCAAGTAATACCCAGCCAGGTAAACTACATACATACCTGACGTGAAGAGGCTCTGTGGTTCTGGTGCTGTGGGCCAGTCATTTGAAGTCTGTGGAGAGCTGGGGAACGGAGGAAGCCCACTAGGGATGGGGTTAGGGTGCCGAAAGTTGTCAGAGAAGAGCGACTGTGATTCTGTTACGGCCCCTTCAAAAGGGGACCGTGCACTGTGATTAGATGAACTGATGGGTATTACTGGATTGGGTTTTGTTAAACCAGGTGGTGGTGAAGGTGTGTCACTGTTTGTTATCTAAAGGCAAGAGAGGAAGACAATTAGGACATCAGTGTTTTTATAGAAAATATTTTTCACTAATGCAGTTGAAAAATTTCCTCAAAACTTTTGGCTGCAATTAGGTGAGCTAACATATAGCTCAGTACAAGTCCAAACATAAAAATTAACTTAGTAGCATTTTTTAGTTTTGTTTAAAATTGTCATACACTTCCTAAAGTACTTGCTTCTTCAACTGCAAGCTGCATTGGGCCCTCAAACTCAATTCTTCCTTTCACAGCATTTATCTTTGTGTCTTACCTGCTGAGAGCTTTCACCATTTCCTATACTGAGGGAGTCTGAAGGTTTGTCGATAGGGCTGCAGAAGTGGGAGGGAAAAAGAGACATTAAGTCAACTCAAGTATTTAACATGAAAATCAACATTTGCTTTTGTTGTGAAAAGCCTCGAAATAAAGACAAAGTGAAATGAATTAGAAGGAGTTAAAAAGGAAAAAAAGTCCCCTTATTTATGGGAGTGTTTTGTTGTGTTGTTTTGTTGGGTTTTTTTAAATCATAAGCAATCCAATTATTTGCTATATACTCTAATACTGCTTCCCACCACTCTCCACTCTGCTTGTGGACTTCCCTGTTAAGGAACAAAAGGAAAGTTTTAAACATGTTCACAGTAACTCTACACCATACAAAAAAAGCAGGACTCTTGCACTGTGGCAATATTCTGTAGTAGTCCATTTCATCTATGCTACTACTAGCAAGAAACCTGGGAACATACTCATTTTCCAAATACTTGTCAGTTCCCATAAATCCTAAATAAATCTGGGGAGAGATTAAAGATTAAATAAACTATTTAGTCCTAGTGGCATATTAAGCCTTCCACCACGCTTACAAGCTTTAGCTAGCAGAAGTTAGCTACAAAGTTAGAAAACTGAGTTTTGCAATGACAGAAGGGGAAAAACACAAGAAAGCTATAGCCTAAAAACCTGCCAAGAACCATAAAGAGAATAAAAGGTAAGATACAGCAGAAAACCACCTCAGAGAGCTATTTACTGGTAATTAACATGAGTCAGCCGAAATGGCACATCACAGGATTCAAGATTCTGACAGGCATCTGTGAGTTGCCTTAATTATGCTAAATACCACATTAAGGAAACAGCATTAGTTCAAGTTCAGATTATTTTTGCTTTACGATTTTAAGATACTTCATTACTATCTACCCATAAAAGAAGATGCACAAGCATCAGGTTGCACAGCCCAAAACACTGGTCCTACAAACAAGGACCAGAAGAACATGAAATTCAGTTCCATTAAGAGTCCAGAATGTGATACAAGTCAAATTACACGCACAATATGTTAACACAAGACAAATATAGTAATTACTTTAACTGGGTGCAGACTTCAGATTCTAGCTAAACCTTGTTTTGAAATACCCCTTGTTACTACAACGTTCAAATACTGCACAGTCACATATCAAGGTCAAAATTTTGTAGAACCGCTTCCCCCTGTGTTTGTTCTCCTCATCCCAGAATAACCAGAGTCGAAAGAAACTGTGTGAGAGTAATCTATCAATGAAAACTGGTTTTTGTGCAAAGAAAACTGAAATCTGTATCTCAAAGATAACTGAAGCTTCAGTATTTGTAAGAGAAAAAAAAATATCAGAGGAATATACTTGCAAACAAGCATTACTCCAGTGAAGACTAACAAGTACCTTCTGCTCAGTGGTCAAACAACATGAATACAGTTCTTCCATTTGAAACAAACTGCCTTGGGTTAGTAATTTCTGAACACCTATAACACAAGAATTTGCTACAGAGTCTTTATTATACAGTCTTCCTGATTGTAGAGCTGATATTCCAGCCATTTTCCCAAAGCTGGTGACACAAAGTCCCAACGCTGCAGTTTAAAAAGCTATGTGTAAGACAACTTTTAAAGACAACCTAAGCGCTGAAAATGTTTACTATACCTGAACCTGCCTAAGGAGCCTTTAATTGCTAAGACAGGCTTTCCAGCCCTCAGGAATTAAAGTCTCATTATCTATTTGCTACAGTATTTTTGCATACATTTTGTACATTCTTTTCAGAAAAGGGGGAAGCTGTACGTCACTACTGAGATGCAACTGCAAGATTTCTGAGCGCACCTCAACGTGACGGCTATTAAGCCTAACAAGAATGTACCACTTAAAAGCACTCACAATGTTAAGCCATCAGTTCAATACTGATTTAATATAAAGATCAGCTACTTAAAAATCAGCAACACCACCTCATGAAATATTTGGTTTACCTTGTTATTTTCCCATCCAACCTCTGAATGAACTCTACTGATATTACATAAGGGGATCCATAAAAAAAACCAACCCACAAACCATCACGACTACAGACTATCACTGGAACCACAAGCAATGCTTATGATGGAAAAACAACACCAGCTCTAGTCAAGGAGGGCACCAGAAGAGAAAGTGTTGATTTGCAGTAAGGAAGTTATTGCAAACAGATTAATTAAATCCTCTGCACAGAGCCTCAGTCGGACCTGCTGGCCCTGTTGCTCCTGTTACTGTATGATAATCATGGACCCCTGACCTCTGAACTTGTGTTTCTGGAACACACAACTGTAAAGGGGTAACAGATACTCTGCCCTAGTATTTAGCTTCCTTCTGTTGAAGCTTTTCCAAGTGCCTAGCCTCCTAAGCTACAGGAACTAGGATGTTAACTTCTGTGGAGTCTTCTGTATAGAAATGGAGGGTTCAGCTCTGGCTGGGACCATGCAGCTGTTGATCCCCTGGTTGCCCAGCTCCCCTCACCCCTCACCTGTACCATCACTTAAAACTTCACAGTAGGATTCTCCTGCACAATCTGCCAATCAGTCTTTTTGACACGGGCTAGGCTAAGCCCAACTTTTTGTGACCTGATCAGGATTTGAATCCAACTCTCCAACCAGGGAGACTGGAAAATCATTCCCTCCACACCAATCAGTGAGAGAGAAAGCAAGCTATCTGAAGTATAAAAGGCAGCACAATTACCCGAAATCTGAGTCTGCACCATCTGGAGTCATGTGTTCTGGGTCTGTGCCATTTTCTAATATAGGAGGCGTTTTCCTGTGTTCCATTGTTAAACCGTTGGCTGATTTACTTGAACTCTGTAATGATGGCCAGGCATCTTTGTTATTACTGTTGGGTCTGGAAAAAGGCAAGAGTAAAAAAAAA
>VZTU01012707.1:9664-40249 GCA_013400835.1 Zapornia atra | reverse complement strand
TTTTGATACATTCTAGTGTTTAGCTAAACAAGTGAAGAGGCACCTTTCTTTGCACAATTTTAATAAAGAAATGGTTTGATACTTCACTACCTCATTCTCATTTTCTCTGAGATTGACAAACTGTTCTTTCATGGAAAATGCCCAAATGAAACACTCTGGTAAAAGAGAAGATTGTTTTCAGATGGTCTTCTTCTAGGAACTCCAGTTCAAATTCACTCCCTTTCCTTGGGTTATTTGTACTAACCATTTACACCAGTCTGAATGCTATCTTCACTGTGGAAGACAGATTTAATCTTTGGCAGCTATCTTGAGAGAATAAGGAACTCCATCAATTCCTCCATCTGCCAAATGAGAGTGGCACACTTTCTGGTTAGCGATCTACCTGCTGGAGGTCTGATGAGACCTCAAGTTCTCAGCTTTGAACCACTCTTTCCCCCTTGTTCACCTTTATCCTTGAGTAGGTCATTGGGATTCAAAGCTTACAGTGAAACAAGGAGGACAGCTAATATACCAGAGCTGGTCTCTTGTTCCAAGAATTTATTCGACAGACAAATTTCTAAAACTTATGAGTGCACTACAATCCATTCAATTCAATAAGCTTGAAAGTCATCAAGTCCAGCTCCAATTTTGAATGGCAGCACCATATAACTTGCTAGTAAAGGATTTTTGTAGCATCATTAAGATGAAGAGCTGCAGTTCATGTGTCTGGCAAATCTGAGCATCTCCAACACATTTAAGCTATTTAGTTCAAGCAGTTCCCTCAGAAAAGTATGGGTAGAAGATTGTAAGCTGTCTGAACCTCAACATGATCAAGATCATGTAGGAGAAAGGCTCGGATCTTCAAGGAATACCTTACACTTCTGCACAAGCTCTTAAGCCCTCAGTTGTGGAGTCGCTCTTCATTTTATTGCATCTGGAAAAATTTGAGAGAAATACTAAGGATGGAAAGCTTATATGAGGACCAATTCCAAAGATATCAGGTGCTATTTCAAAAAGTTAGCATCTCAAGTTGTCCTCTTCCACAAGAATGTGAATACAGTGTGTATAATCTCTTGCTGAATCTCAGGAAACTCTGAGAGCTTACCAAAAATCCCATGAGCAAATCACAATTTCCCCCTACTCTTTTTTAAAAGCAGTTTCTAATGGAAACACAGATGCACGCACAATAAAGTATGTTGCCTGTAACAAAAATATTTAATAGTGCCTTTTTAAACTAGGAAGCCTTAATTATATATTAAGCCCATAGATTACTACATTATGTATCTGTGACATGTTTTAGCCTCAGAAAGTAATACAATCTTTTCAATTGACTATGCAGGAATAATGCTTCTTTCTGCCTAAGCCTCTTAATGCTTAAGTGTTGCATTTATTTTGAATTTTTTTTTTCCATTTTTATAAGTCCAGGAAGATCAATTTGGGATTTCTTGTGAAAATACACATTTTTCTTCTGCCTAGAATAAAAGTATTAAAAGTACATTTTATAAAGCTATCCTTACACCTTCCTCGAAATTCAAAATCAGAAGGAACATCTCTTAATAAACTAGAATAACGTATTACTGGGTTTCACTTTTGCTTTATTTTATTATAGACATGTGAAAAAATGTCTCAAAAAACTGTATTGATTTACTTCCAAATAGTCACCTCTTTCAGAATATTGTGCAGCATTGTACATAACATTTTTTAAAGAACGATATTGAGTGACTTATTCCTATCATCCTCACGTTCTCACACACTTCATTTTTGTCTACTACAAAATGAAGAATTGTTTAGCAATGCAATATCCTAAGATATGCAACTTAGGGTATGGATTCCTGTTCCAGTTTTTCTCCATTAATATTCTCTAGTAAAATGCTGGACTTTGGTGAGATGAGTATGTCCCACTATAAACTATCACAAAAAGTGACAATAACCTCTAACTCGTAGAAATGGGGCAGCCTTCAAAATCTTAAAGGTTCTTCATCACATCTTATCTAGATCAAGCCTGGATTTCTTTCTTCTGGTTTTATTATTTGTTCATTTGTTCACAAAATAATAATGCTACATACCTTTCCAAGACAACCTAGAATCTAACCTAACATGCTTTGCATTTCCTTTGCTGTTAAATACTTGCTCAAGATTCTCATACATACTACGACAAAATAAAAATAATCCAGTTACAGTAGGGGAATCTTGTTTCTGGATTCTAACAAGGACCAGCAACATGAACTGCAAAAACATATGGCCATAAGGCGACTCCAACAAAAGTTAGTCTGCGTGCACTGCGTTTATGTGAAATTCATCGGGAATGGACATGGAGGAAGCAGCAACAGCCCTGTCTGTGCTCTGTCCTTGCTAGACTGAACTGCACACAAAATCTCAGTTCTAGTTTTCCTTGCAGAATATGATGTCTCATGTTCTCAGGAATGAAAGAAATCAATAAAGGGGTCTCATCTGCAGTTGGTCAGAGCAATCCTTTCACCAAATAATGAGTAAGAGGGGAGGAGAGTCTCTTTCAAAAAGGAACATATTTGCCTTTTCCAGAAAATACCTCATGAGAATCAAAATGCGATCTTTTGTATGAAAGACCAATCTGTGAAATAAATGAGTCCTGCTTATTTGACTAAAAATAAACCAAGACCCTAAAAAAAGAAACAGCAGAAACAAAATCTCTATTCTGGGGGAGAAGAGGCTTCTTATTTTCCCCTCTCTTGCTCTGGTTTGTGGCAAACTATCAACTGCTAAGTGCTGCACAACTGAAAACACGTGTACAGGTTGGGAAAAAAGCTGGGAGTGCCCTGAAGAGGTTTTCAACACATGCTCATGATGTTGACTCCATCACATGCACTAGCTTGTAAAAGTGGAACCATATAAAAGGGAAAACTGCCACTACAGCTGATGCTGCCTGAGCCTAGGGGAGAGCCAAGATGATGTTTCAGATGGTTTGTTTATCTCCACCTAATAGGGTTACAAGCCTCTGACATTTCCACAGATGTTTTCCACCATGGCAGGGATGAGTTACTGGGCATTCCACATGCGTGTGGTTTTTCAGCGTGACGTTCCTGTCTCGCTTCTCTTTCAGTCTGAGCATTTTGTTCGTGTTCACACATGTTAGGTGCTGGTTAAATGGGAGTTGTTCAATAAGCAAACAGGAAGGGTGGAAAAAAAGAGGACAAAGTATAAAACTCTGATTTTTCAGTCTAAGCACATGTCAAAGTTGGACTGGCTACTGGGAGTCTTAGTAAACTGGAGTGAAATGAAATTCCTGTAAACAGTATGTGTACTTCCTTTATGTTTCAAGGCCTGTGAAAAGAAGATATTAGTGAAGGTCTTTCCACTCACTACAAGGCCTTTTGAGAATTTCTCTTTCTATATGGCCAATTTACTATGCTTTTACATATTAAAAGGTTGGAAATTTCGATTAGTTGCCAGAGAAAATTTTGGAGAAGGTACTGGAAATAAGTTTGGAAGGTATTTTGTGGCCTGGAAATAACTACAGATTTTAATTGCCAGATATATATATGTATTTCAAAAAAGGAAAGCAGGAAGAAAAGACCTACCTCTCATAACTATACATGATTCATTAATAAAAGAACAGTTGCTTCAAGGGATTGTTTACAGCGTCTTTCTTTAGGTATCTATCAGATGCCTAGTTTAATAGACAGGGCTCCCTCTATGGCCAACATAGAGAAATCTATCTCTGCAAAGATGACTGATAGAATCTGTTAGTTATATCCTAACCTAGTTGCTCTGATCTGTCCTCTTTGGGCACCAGACTTTCTCCGTTGACAATAGAGATATCTGATTTTCAGTATCTAACAACAGTTTCTCCCCCACCTATACTGGACTGTAACAAAGAGTAGTGTTGTCAGGAGCAGGATATCTTTTATGCAATGGCCATTGTATACCTCAGAGTACTGCCTTCATGAGGCATAAATAGATCACCTTGTATTTTTACCCTTTTCGTTTATGTCCTCCATGATAATGCCTTCTGCCATATGTAGAAGCCCTGTAGAGAAAACAGGGAAGAATCAAACACACTCCATATTTTGTTTCTTCCCCATAAGTTTGAATATTTGGGGAAAAAAACCCATGCTTGATGGTGTTTCCAGACATTATATAATTCACATTAATACCAGTTCTTTTTGCAATATAATAGGATTTCCTACAGAAATTACAGAAAACAAATGTCTAAAAATTCAACTTCAAGTTAGGTAGTCTGATGGTTAAGCAATTTTGATTGCAGTAGAAAGAATGATTTCCAATTGTGAAATAAAAATTCTAAAAGTGTCATTAAGAGGTCCCAGCAAAATCTGCTGTCATAGATGGTGGACAGGGGCTGTACTACGGAAGTGCTAGACTACATCAGACAAGTCCTATTTCAGCTTTGCAATTAGAAATGTAGTTAAAATGTTCCTTACAGAGCACTGAAATGATCTTGCAAGTTATCTGTAATATTACTTAGGCACAGGACTGAAAAACAGATTTTCTAATCTGCTAAAAGTATGAGTCTAGAGTTGTATCGTACTTGTAGGCAAGGACACAGACATCACCTTTGTGTGCCCCTTTTTTGTTAATGGAATCATAAAGCATCTTGACAAATCGTGCTGATTGCACCCTTATGTCTGCCTAGATTGATCATGGAAATTGGACTTTAAATTACTAAGGTGAAAATGGTGATTAATGGTAATCTGTCATTTAAAGAAATTAAGCAAGTGACATTTCAGCTTGATCCCATAGATCTTTCTGTACCTATTCACTCTTACAGATTCTGACCCATTTACTCCTTCCTTTAAATCTAATTTATAAAATATCTCAATGAATTCTGGAAAGAACTTCCTAGACTAAGTACCATGTAAAAGCAGTAAAGTGATGAAAGCAATAATGATGACAAAATGTGAACCTGTAGTTGGTAAAACTATTTCATCATGGAATCAGCTGTTTTTCCTAATAAAACATGAGGATATAAAAGCAATTGCTAAAAATCCTCTTCACCATTTTGTGTCATGTCAGATGATTTTATTATTATACATAGGACCACTAAAACTATAAGCACCAAATATGAATTCAAGGTTATTGAGCAGTCTGCCGAATTCAGAGGATTTAGTATATGAATATAGTATTTCTATTACATTTGACTATCCCAGTTGAGGAAAGGAAAGAAAAAAACAGCTGAAACATAGCAAGGCAATCTTTATTTGGAACCAAAATGGGTTACATAGCAAAGAAAAAATGTGTACAGACACCAGAGGTCAGTGAAACCTATCTTGTCAGCAGGGATTGAGCTGAAGAGTAGGACAAAGGTGCAACTTTAACCAGCATCTGAAATTAATTATATTTCCAAATGTAAATTCCAACACACGTGGGGAATTTGAGCTCTGAGCCTGTATGATATTCAGTACTTACATCCCCCCCCCCAAAGTAATCTATTATTTTTTAAGTCTTTCTTTGCTTTATTTCAACTTTTTCCACCTCAATGATGTTCATTTAAACTAAATATGTGTTACATATGAATTTAATAGCATATCCTCTAATAAAGCTGTTAACAAACACTGTCTTATGTTTTGGCTTGAAACGGCAAATGCCATTAAGAGTGTAACACCAGATGTATATTTTTGTTGCAATGTAAAGGAGGTGGTTTACAAATTTTGTAGTGTTCTTTTTCACACTGCGATGCTTCATGGAGAATTATATTCCATCTGCTTTAAAATGACCACAAAAGAGATCAAAGTCACAGACAGATCAGGGCTGGAATGTCACCCTGGCTCAGAATAATAAAGAATAGGTTTTCTAAGGTATTATGCAAAGTTCTTAATGCCCTGTTCTTCCTTCTCCAGCTGTCATCTCCCTTTTTACTGTATTTTTTCCCCTCTATTTCTTTTCCACTCCTCTTTTTACAAGTTTTCATATGGGAAAAACAAATCAAAGCAATTTTAATTTGAATCTAGCTTAAAAGCTCCAAAGCTTAACTGAATCCGAGATCAGATAAAGTTAATAAAACCCAGCTCTAACAGAAATCATTCATGATAGTCCTCATTCAAGTTCCTCCATGGTTTCCTGCTTAGGAATACAGCTGTCATCTTTCATCTTCTCTTTTTATCTAAACTGGTCTTTCACTTATCTTTAGATGATGCAAATGACTGTAGCTCCACTGGAAGCAACTCAATGCAGCTGAGATATTTTTCTGTCCTCTGCTTTGTGCTTATTTGGCAATAAGGAGTTTTTACGTTACCACTTTATATTTTTGGTGCTTAGACATTTACTCCATACTAATTTTGCCAAATTTTTCATTCAAGATTGCTTTTAAATTTCCTATAGTTCAAAGACACACTCCCTTTCCTCTCCTGCTTTTCTCCACTGAACATTTTCTTTTGGAACATCCTGTAACTCTATAATTCAGGTCCTTCCTCTGGGAGGAACCAGGCCTCTGTAATAGTTATTATGTCCTAACTTTCATTTGTCATGCTTGTGTTCACCATTGAACTTCTTTCTCTGTTTGCACTTAGTTAGAAGCACTTAATTTATTTTCCAGTTTCAAAAATAATCATGATCAAGATTTTTACAATTTTTCTTGTTTTAACTCTGGATTCCTTTATGTGTTCTCTATAATTGCAGTATTATAAACACTGACTCAAAGCAGCTGTCTTGATCTATCTCCATGTTAAAATCAAATTGTTTTCCTCTCTTCACCAGAAAAAATTAGTTCTGACTGAATTTATTAAATCATCTTTGTCATTCTTTTCTCTCATTCTCATATGTGTAAGCAGGCATATTAGGTTCATTATCTGTTGCTCTGCTCAATGATAAGACTCTCAAAATATTATTTTGGGGAAAATGCAACATACCCTACAGAAGAAGCTATGAATTTATTACTAGTCCAACTCATTCTGTAACTGTCAGATAATCAAAATTCTTTGTTAATACAAAAAGCCTTTTAGTAATGCAGTTTAAATTGCTGCACAAAACCATCCCAGAACCTACCCCTTTCTCATAGCTTTATATTCCATTGTCCCTCTTGGTCTTATCCTTGACACTTTCTGTCTTCCTAAAAAATAAAATAATTTATAAAAAATTACAAAAGAGGTGCTTACAATAAGTTGTCAGCATCCCAAAGGAGGGATGTCAACATCACAAGAATGAGTGTGATGCTTTTTATGAGGGTTTTTTTTTCTTCTCAGGAGGTGTATGACATCGGTAGTGATGCTGTTTTCCACCTTTTTCTTGAGGTTCACGTCTGTTTATTTTTTTGGGACAGTCTGCCCACATATTATTTCTCTCTGCTGGTTCCTGATTATACATTCCTGTTCTCCCTGTCATGTCTAATAGCTCTATCTCTTTTTCTGACTCTCAAGTTTGCACTTCTGTGGTGGCTATTGGTTGGCAAGTCTGATTTGTGTTCATAGTCTGGGAGATCTGGCATCATCTTGAGTCTGTGCTCTTCTGCACAGCATTTTATTCCTGCTGTACGCAGTGCATTCCATACAGAATAGTGCTTGTCTTCAGTGCAAACTGAAACTAAACTGCAACAGCCTTAGCCATTGGTTACCTGGTTGTTAGACAGCTGCTGCCACAAGGGAAACAAGCTAACATCAGGTTGGGCCAAGAAAAGCCCAGGTAAATGCAGGACCTGTATTGGCAGACTAGTACAAAAGTGGGACACTGAACCATGACTTCCTGGGAAAAATCTTTGTTTTTAAAGAATCAATTATTTTATTCAGCAATTAGCCAAAACTGCAAGCAAAAATTAATGCTTCTACAGCTGACAGCACAATTTAATGTACATCAGACAAAATTAAATAATGCTTCTTTGCATCATCGTTGTACAGGAACAACTGCTTAGACCACATTCCCTCAGGGGAACAAAACTACATGTGCAAAAGCCCCTTCATGATAGAGTGGATTAGAGGATGGAAAAAAAAATTCTAGTACTTTCCCCTTATAAAACCAGAATTTAGCCATTCTGAGATGCCAGGAAAATGGCTCATGAAACAGAAAAGCCTTGAAAAGGGTACTGAGTACTTGAATAGCTCCAGTATGTTTGGTATACTGGCAGAAAAATGTCTTTTCCAGCAGAACTTCTGCCACAGAACACCATGCTTCTTAAGAAATATGGGCCACTTGAAGCCACATGAAAGCAGGTTTGAATTCCAGTGGAGAACTTGAAGCAGCGGAGAACAAATGAAGCAACAATAAATTTTATTGTCTTATGTGAAAGGGTAGGAAGTATAGGTCAAGAGCACCGCTTTCTTCCCTGCTCTAATGACTACAAATCAATTTCCTGACACTACTCAACGAAGAATTGTAATTCCACTCTTCAGAAATGGTTGTTCTGGTCCACAACCAATCACTACACTCACTCCAAGTGAGATTCAAATTCTTTACTGTTGACTGTCTGCATCTCATAACATTGAGGCAGGAAGTTGTGAAATTTCTGCGGGATATCAGATCCACCTCTGCAACAGATCTATATCTTCCTTTGATGACACAAAACTACCCAGAAACTGCAAGTAACCTTAAGGTAAGGTTATGCTGCGCTAAAGGAAAACTTCTTCACACCTGGAGAAACCTACGAAGGGAATCAGTCTGTTTAGATACCAAAACAGTGAACCTCACTAAATTGCTCTCACTGTTTGTTTGTGTCCTTCAGAGCTAGTAGCAGCAAAATGAAGGACTTCTTATAATGCCACTTTGGCTGCACTAGCATTCTTGATCTGAAATGTATACAAAGTCTATAGAAAAAAATGGGAGTTTGGAACACTGGGATTAAGTTTTATGTTTATACTATACAGAAGAAGGTTTGGTTTAACTTCAATAAAACAGCTACCTAAATAAGGATGACATTTCCATACATTGGCTGAAATGGTTTTTAATGTATGGGATAAGCAGTTTCCTAACAAAAACACACTGTAGACAGGGTGGAAAAATACTTCGTGGCTGATACTTTTACTGCCATGAGACTATGAAGGGGTAAAAAATCCTGTCCAAATAGCTCCAGGTTTCACCTGCTGCTCTCTAGGAAAAGAGGTAGCAAATCCAGGTGGTGGTGGGTTGACCCAGGCTGGGTGGCAGATGCTCACCAAGCTGCTCCATTACTCCCCTTCTCAGCAGGACAGGGAAGGAAGAAAAATAAGATGGGAAAAAGCCTCATTGGTCAAGATAAAGGCAGTTTAATAAATCTATAGTAAAAGACCGCAAGCAAAGGAAAACTGTAATATTTATTCTCTACTTCCCATCTGCAGGCGATGTCCAGCCACTTCCCAGGAAGCAGGGCTCCTTTATGCATAGTGGTTGCTCTGGAAATCAAACATCATAAATTGTGAATACCCTCCTTCCTCCTCCTTTCTCTTAGCTTTTATTGCTGAGTAGATGTCTTATGGTATATGGAATATCCCTTTGGTCAGTGTGGGTTAGCTGTCCTGGCTATGTCCCCTACCAAGATCTTGCCTACACCCAGTAGGCAAGCCCTAGAGCCCAGGTGATGTGCTGAGTAGCAGCTGCTAAGTAGAAGCCAAAACACCGCTATGTTATCAACACCTTGCTGCCAATGCAGAGCACAGCACTCAGAGGGCTGCTACAGGGAAAATTAGCTCTGTCTCAGCCAGACCCATTACAGTGAGTAACTAAAAGGAGAAGGGCAGCAAAGGGAAGGAGGATAGTGTACTTAGCTCCCTTGTTTTGTGTCAATTTGTCTGGTCATCTTTATCTTGGTGGAGAGACTGTAAGCAGTATGTATGCAACTTGAAAGTGAAAAGCAATTTTTGTTAATTATCACACAAAAATTGTTTAGGATTTGATGGGCCATTAGACTAAGCATCCATGTGCTCAGCACCCCAGTACAGCACCCAGAAGGTCTTTGCTAGCTGGGCAGGAGGGGAACATTAACCCTTGCAGCTTCTGGGGACAGGTTCACAGTCATCTTGTGTTGCTATTGTCCCCCAGCTCCATCAGCAGTAGTGACTCTGATAACACAACTCAAAGCTTCCAATCCAACCTAGAGCAGACTCCCTTACTGTTTCTATTACTATCCTATACCTTCCTAAGTTGGTATGTCAAATCTTGAACTCCTGATCTACTAACAGTCCTCATTCAGGTATCCCACCTCTATTTTTCTTCTCTTTTTATAAACCAGCTCACAACTCTTGACTGAGAAATTTATTCTGCAGTCTGAGCCCAGGTGACACTACTGAGGCTGGTTGGTGCCTAGGATCCTGGGCTGGTGAAGGGGGAAGGTTATAGTAGGGCTTATGGGGACACACTAAGGAGAAATAAAGATGCAAGAACAGAATTAATATTGTGTCTCAAGTATTTCTTGACAGGTTTATATGGATTCAGTGAGAGTTTGAAAATATCACACTCAAAAGCAAATCAATATTAAATTTTAATAATATTAAATATTATTTGAAAAAAATGCCTGAATACATTTCAAGTCATGTATTATATCTGTAAGAAATTTATCTGTATATTTATGCTTCCAGATTGCTATCATACAGTGATAGCTTAGATTTGAACAACTTTAGGTAGTCCTCTACTGTCACCCTTAGCTCTCTGATACATGGCAAGCTTTGTGATCGACAGAAAGCTATTGAAGGATGGTTAATATAGAGACTAAGGCAAGGTTCAAATTTCTTGTGAAAAGGAAGAAGCAAGAGTATTTTTTACATTCTGCGAAGGTCTTCTCCTTTTAGGAGTCAAAATGAGTATTTACATTTTTAGTTTATTATCTTTTACAAGAGAAATAAGTTTCTCTTTATCACATGTATGAATATCCTACATCAGAAAATACCTGGATTTACTGATGGAAGGGCCATGACACCCTTGAAGCTGTAGCCTCTCTAAGAAGAATTTACATTTAATTTTATGTTGCTATATTTCATCAATCACATGTTGCTGTAATGAAATCCAGATCCTTTGCAGAACCATACATAGCTTTTTCAGTGTCTTATTTAATTGTGCACTACCTTTAATCCCTTTGGATTAAACTGCTCTCGTTTTGGCATACTGGTGGGGTCACTGTTGTCTCTATCATCTCATCTACTAAAAAGGTAGAGAGACTATAAATTTCCTCCAGTTCTTTACCTGACGGCATTTTGAAGAAGAGAATAAGTACCTCACAAGAAAATTGTTCTCATTCCTGTAGAAGTGTGCATATGTTGCCTGAAAATACTGTGGTTATTCCAATCACTTTAATTAAAGAAAGATGCTCTCTAAAAATACCTTTTAACAGTACTTCATTCTTTATTTGCTGAACAAAACAAAATTGTTTCTGGGTCCCAGACTCAAAGAATTAAGCCCATATTATTTCTGTTTATAAATCATTAGTCATAATGGTTCGCAGCCAGTAAAACTCCTGATGTCAAGATGCAGAAACATGCACACATTAGTCTGCTCCAGCTACCGCTGCTTTCTATTGGCTCCACAGCTGCTGGCTACCGAATGCTCAGTTTTATTGCAAAAATTCAAGCGCTTTATATCGAAAAACTAATAAAGAATCACACTTATGTAATTTTTCTGACTGTGTTGAAATGTGGTATCAGAAGTAGTATCTCTTCTTTCCTCAGTAGCTTTCTAACTAATCTTCCCTCTCTTCACTTGTACAATAAAATGATTCTTTGCTAATATTCTGTAAAATACAGAAATATTATTGCACTGTTATAAGATTTTAAACACATAATTTTTCAGAAAAGTAATATATTTTTCAATCCGTGATAGTTCAGTGATATCAAAAGTTTGGCATTATATGGTAACATTTCCAGAATGTTTATGATCCCATCTTAACTTCTACACTGTTGCTATCTCAACATTGCATGATAGTTTGCTTTACTCCTTACAGAATTATACACCTTGCTTTTAATCTTGCTTTACTATTCTCTCCAGGGTAGCACTAAGAAATATTTAGTCCTGGTCATTTGAATGAGCTGCTAAAAATCACAGCCAATTTCCATATCACACATCCAGCTTGTTCTCCTTTCTGCTGCTGCTGTTTCCTCTCTTGTCGCCCCACTAAGTATTCTTAGCTGAGAAGACAGTGAGTGAGTCTTGAGAAGTTCACAGCCTTGAGGAATGGACAGAGGATTCATCCCTGCCAGCTTCTCACCACAGAACCTGCCACCTTTTTTCCAATGTTATTATCACCATCCACCTTTAGAAATAGCTGGCACAAAGATAACAGTGTGTCTGACATTCACAGAATCACAGAATTACAAGGTTGGAAAAGACCTTTAAGGTCATCAAGTTCAACCGTTCCTGTCCTATGATAAACCATATCTCTAAGTACCTCATCTACCCATCTTTTAAACACATGCAACTCTTTCTATTCTTGGCTTGCATAGTAAATATAAACATGTATGTAACTTGCAGGTGACTTTTAGGCCTGTGAGCCATATGCATTACTGTGCTCATCTCATATAGTAAAACTCAAATAACATTGTTTCATTTTCATTCTAGAAATTTGCAAACCCCTAAATTTACCCTAAAAGCAGGTAAAAGGAAGAGTCTGGGAGTTAGAATACCTGTATTCAAATTCCTGTGGCCAAGATATTTCTGGATGTTAGTTCTTAATGTAATTATGTTACTCAGCTTTCCTTCCTCCATAAATCACAATCCTTAGATGATCAATATGTGTAAAAGTGTTTTGAACTATATTAAAGTAGAATTCACTGTATTCTATTCTATTCTGTTAGTACTTTGTAGCTGAGTTTGATTCTTGCAATCATTTCTTCCTCTCTGATTCCAAGTATGGTAACTGAAAATGGCATATTTCTCTTCTAAGTCACTTCTGTCACTCATGAGGACTCTTGGATCTGTGTATTTAAATAGTTCAAATAGGGAAAACCAGCAATGTTTTGACATTTTGTTTTTTTGAATGTGCTTTGGTATTAACTAGTAGCAGAAAGCTTCCTGTGTTAGGCAATAAAGCAAAGCATTTTTTTCCATAAGCGGAATGTCATGTATTATCAAACTGAGTTCTCCTTGTTTCTAATAGTTTTCCCATGTGTTTATTTAAAGGGTCTTACTGAATCACAGCTTGAATATTTTCATCCCAATTTATTCACAGCCTTTTATTAGGTTTGGGTGAGCTGTAAGCTTGAATCATTATTATTTTTTATTGGTATGCTGCTCCAGTTTCAGGTATGTGGAATAGAATATTAAATATTTAAATTGTTTATATGACATTTACCAGAATAGTCACCACAATTTAGTTAATAGACAAGGTATCTTGTAATGTTTTGCTTATGAAAACACAGAAGAAATCTCTCAGAACTGAAAGTTTGACATGTATTATCATTCTTTGTTTATATTTTGTAATTCAATATTCACGTCTTCTCCATAGATGTATGGAATAATTACATTAAAATCCACACTCAAGTTACATTTTACACAAATACAGTTTAAGAAATAACATTTAAACTCTACACTTTAGGTAAGGCTTGTTTGCTCACCATGTAAACAGTGTTGAACAATGTGCTCAGGGTTTATGTCCCAGACTTTGATGTTTTATAGTGCAGATATTTTTTCAATATACTATTGGCTCTGTATGTTTTCCAGTAAGTCCTTAGAAAAATTTTAGGCTTTTTTTTCAAACAGCTAAGAGTTACTCTGTAATATACTTTCTAATCACATTTATCCCTTGTTGACCAGCACAGTATTGCTCCAATTCCAGAACATATTTGGAAATGTTGTGGACACACATTTTGGAGACTCAACTGTCTATATTTACATTTTGCACATAGTTTTGTTAGAACTTTGGATAAAAAGGGAGAAAACCTTCAGAAAATGAGACAGTTACTCATCTGTGACAAAACTTGTCAGGAAGCTTGCAGAAATAGTATACCTATAGGATTTTTTCAACCTTAATAAAGTTAAAATAAATTGGAAATGAGAGCAATTGAAAGGCAGCAAAGGTAATAGTTATGTTTGCAGAGAACAACATGGACGTACACTCTAATTCTGTGTCCTACTTAAAGGAATGACATATCTGAGCTGTATTCTAGATTGCAAGTTACCTTCAAAGGTCACCTGTCTTTTTCAGTTTATTTGAAAGCTTTTTTATTAAGGTCCTTTTTTCCGTTTGTTTAAGATACAATTATTCAGTTCTTCAGGAAAAACATGAGTTAGACAGAATATTCATGAGAGCTAATATCTTCTGCAGATTCTTTAGGCAAAGAGAGAGAGGAAGAGACACGCAGACAGACAGATTCTCCTTTAGAGAATGACTCAAGAATGGAGCTTAATTTAGACTGGTCTCTGTGTTCAAAATCAGCCATTGTGAATAAGCTTTGTTTATCCACCCCTATTAGTTCTGAGATTATAATATTAACAATCTTTAAAGGTTCCTCTAGATGATCTTTAAAGGTCCCTTCCAACCCAAATGATTCAACCATTCCATTAAAAACAAAAACTACTCTAAAAAAAAGGGAACAAAATACTGGCCCAAAATATGAGTATTCAACTCTATTATTAATATAAGCATGGATTTAGGAAACAAACATGCGCTATGCAATAATTTCTCAAATTTCTCAGTAATTTCTCAAAAAACCCTTGAAAATTTCTCAAAAAAAGACTTCAGCTTTGTCTGTTACTCCCTTTTTAAAGAAATCAGGGCTGATTGTCCTTTGCAGAGTTCATCATCTCTGAAGCATTCAGTCACATTGGTCTACGGTATTAAAGATATATAGGTTTTCTGTAGTCCCCATGGATTTTTGGAGCTAAAAGTCTACTTTACTGTTTATTCAGTATACAGCAGTAATTGCTATGTGACACAGATTGGTTTTTATAGAGTAATGACACTAGTTTATCCAACATCGTTTAGAAAGGAATTTAATTTCCCCACTAGCATGAAGATCTAGGAAATATTTTTTTCTGTAGTTAAGATTTTTTTAAGAAATAAATTTATAAAATTAAAGAAATAAACCTGCAAAGAATAAATTACTGTTGACTGAAATAGTCAACTGCTCATTGTTCGATAATCATTAGGAGACCTTTTATATTGGTGTCCTTAGCTAGTGAGAGGATTATGTATCATCGTTTTTCTTTCTTTTAATTTCCCATGTAGGTAATACACTGCTGATTTGCTTATTAGGAATCAGACCTGCTACATTGTAAAATGGTTACAGAATAAAAAGAAATCTTCGTTCATTTGACTTTTTCTTGATGAATTTCACCCACTTTCTTCAACAGTTAAGCAACTCAAGCTTGTGGTTCTACTTTATGAGGTTGCTTCTCCATGCCAGGAATGTGTTTAGTGAAAGCACAACTGGACAGATAATGTTCATTAGATACTAAAGTTCAATACCCTCCATCCTTTTCCTTTGATTTTTGCAGAGAAGTATTTGACCCTTTCCCCTGTCTTTATGATGTTTCCTGTTTCAGGATTAATACATTGTCCATTTCTCTATTGGGAGATATATGTACCCATGAGGAAGCATCTTTGTTCAGCAACTGGACTATTAAAACCCATCTGGGCACTTGAACAGCCTGGTTATATTGCAGAACATGTACAGTGCGGTGCCGGTTCTCACCTGACAGCTTATCTGACCATCACAAACTATTTTCTAAAGAACCAAAAGACATAGGCTCTGCTGCAAGAGCAACCCATGGCTGGGGACAATGCGGGGGCTAGCATCACACTCAGCATGGGGGTGTCTGCTCATGAGCTTGATGAGTGAGGCTTCCTTGCACTGTGTCCAAAGGGAGTGAAAGACCCACTCTGCCATCTTCACCCATGTATTGTATGGACTTTGGGGCAGTACTTCTTCCCAGCACAGGAAATGTCCTGTTTAACTGGAAGGGAATGTGAAGATCCATAAGCTGAACAGCTTTTTAGAATTTACCAGCCCATTCTTTTGACAAAGATGGGCAGTGTGTAGCCAGAAGGAAAGTTGGGCTATCAGTTCAGCATCCAGAGGAGGACTTGATTTGGGTTATCACAGCTGTGCAAGGGGCAGAAGGGATTGATTTTGCTACCTAAAACAGAAAGAATCAATTCTGCTACAGTTTACTGAACTGTTTCTTTAGGCTGTGAGGCTTTCTCTCCCTTTATGATAAACTCCTGTTGGTTTGAATTCAATGATTTAACCCATTTCTTGTAAGGAAGATGTGCTTTTCCTTAAGCATTGGGACAACAGTTTACTTCTCTAGAGGTCTGTGAGCAGATTTATGCTGCAGATTTTGTGAATTTTCTGTCTATAATTTGATTCTCATTCCATGTTGATAGCACCTGGTCCCTACTTACAGCAACAAACTACAGGAAGCCCACAAGAAGTGATGACATTTCATTTCCACTTTGAAATTCAGTGGCACTTTCTCACCTTGAGTTTGCCTGTATCTTTGCTTGCCAACATGTCTGATAGAATCTAGCTG
The DNA here is from genome assembly GCA_013400835.1 of Zapornia atra. Lineage (NCBI taxonomy): Eukaryota > Metazoa > Chordata > Aves > Gruiformes > Rallidae > Zapornia > Zapornia atra. The sequence goes on along the minus strand of VZTU01012707.1, from coordinate 23,914 downwards.
AGAGAGAGTTAGAAACTGATGATGAAGGTTGCTGGGTAGTTACACACAAATAAAAGTGGTGTCTGAACAAGTATCATGAAGGCTAAGCTCAATGTGAATTCAGACTTGATAGCTATTTCAGTATCTGTCACATCTCTTACTCTGCAGCAGGCAGAATGCAGAAAATAATTGGGCTAGAAATTCAAGTGCTTCTAGCACACATCACTCCCTGAAATAAGTTAAAGAAAATTATCCTGTGCAGTGGGTTGCTTCGTACTTGCCTATTTCAGGTTTTCCATGCTTTCTTCTGATATACTTAGTACCGATTGCTACCCAGGGGGTGGGACATAAGGCTGCAATGCATATTTGTTTTAACTTGATGCTCTTCTTCTAGAGAAAATGCAGTCCATGAAGAGTTCCTTTACTGCCATAGCTCAGAAGCCTGATGCACAGAGGTGAGATTATAACTTTGATAAAGTGATCATCACAAAGAGGTGTTTCATGACTTAGCTTCAAAGATGCATTTGCTTGGATGCATGGCAGGCAATGATCAACTAGCAGCAGGGAATATAAAATTGTAAGTATGTACAGAGTCTTGCAACATGATAGTGCTGTCACAGTCACTGTGGCTTTATGGAGTTCTTGCAACACATAACAGAGACAAAGGTCATGGCCAGGGCCAGACAAAGGACAAAAGAAATCAACTTTAAAAGAGAAAGAAAAAAGGGGAAATCCATAAGAAATCTGTCGGCCAAACCCATCACAGACAGATGTGTCATCAGGGAAGAAAATATTAAAAATCATCTCAGTACATTTTCCTTTTATTTAGGGAGATTTCATAAAACATTAAAAATAGCTATTTTACACAATGTTTTATAGAGAGTCTGTGCTCAGGTCAGCCCTCTTTCTCTTGGATGCAGTCATTTGATAATCATCTGCTACAAATGCTTCACAGCATATGGTATTCCCAAAAATGATGTTTCAGATCCAATAAAGAAAGCCACTTGCTGTTCTTGAAATGTCATTCCAGACAAAGAAACTCCAACTCAGTAGTTCATAAGGCATCAAAGGCTGCTTATTTGCAAACAATCCTTCGGAGTTATTATTTCATTGCCAGCAGACCTTGTGCAAATTGGATGGATATTATCCCAGTTTGCAAAAAGACTGCACTGAGATGATCTTGGGGGCAATGTAAGTTTCCTTACTAGAAATGTCAGTGAATCCCAGAGCAGGTGTCAGGACTGGACACTTTAATACCTTAATTCCTGTTCAGACTTGAGCAGGAATTGAACTCTGGACTTCTCAAGGAACCAAACACTTTTTTGGCGGGAGGGACATTGGGTGCCCATTTTAATTTTGTTTTTCAAATGTGAGATGTCTTTATTTTTTTTCCATATGCAGAAGATTGCACAGATCCCTTACACTTCCCTCTGCATTTAGAGAAAGGACTGTAACACCAGTTTGTATTGTGAAGGCCAGTCACTACTAAATGCTGAGCTAGGCTTTACACTCCCTGCAAGGCATTAATTTCCAGTATGCACCCTCACCTTCACAGCACTTCTTTTTTTCATTTTTCTTTTTCCTTCCCACTTGCTTTTATCAGAAATCTAGTTTTTGACAATGTTAGAGTCTGTTTTAAAGCTTGAACAGATTGTTCCATCTTTATCTTATGTTTAAATAATGCATTTTTTTCAAAACAGCCCAGACAGATCATTACCCTCCAGTGACTTGTATCCCCTTTGAATCAGCTATTTTTAGCTGAAGTCACTACTTAGAAACACAAACTTCTGTTTTCTGTAATGTATGTGATCTTTCAAACAATGTTACACATTAGAAAATACTGCCTACTCCACAAACATAGAGGAAAGGAGGTGTGGGATTCTCAGAAGCCACCTAGAGCATCCGCATGCCAAGTTTCCATTTATTTTAATGGAAATCTGGCACCCTTAACCTTCAGGCATGTTTGAACATTTTCTTTTTAAAATACATATTACAGACAACTTGCAAATGTTTTGCACTGGAGATCTTTAAAGTTTTTTTCATGAAACACAATAATTTTCTTATTTCTCACTTTACTGATGCCACTTAGTAAGCAGAAAATACCTTTGTTCAGACTGCAAAGATAAAATCACACAGAGAAGCATATTTACTGAAAATTAAGTTCATAACACCAAAAAATATGGATGTTTCCTAGACACACTTCCCCTGCCTTGGAAGCATCTCAAGTCTTAGAGCAGAAGATGACAGACATGTAAAAGGCTGCCATGGCCGTCCTCTCATCCACATTTTTCCACATGGCCTATGAAAACTGTACTCTTCCAACGGAAGGATTTAAGCAATTTGATTTAGAGCAGGAGCTCTAGCCATTCCAGATCCCAAAGTGCTTTTCAGTGCTGGACATCTTTCACTGAGAAGAAATTCTTCTCTGAGAAAGCATAACTGATTGAAGTTCGCATCATTGCACCAGAAACCTTTGATTGTGATGAACCTGGCTTCTTTATGGATATAGCAATGCAACAACAATCCACATCACTTTAATGTAGTGTCTTAGTGTCAATCTCCCGCCTTGCCAAGCAGTAAAGGAGTAAGCATACTGGGGGGCAGTAAAACTTGTTCAGATGCTCATGATTTACTTGCTTGGTCCTTTCTTAGTTCTTCTACAGAAGAGTATGAGTGTTCTGGATGTGAAGATGAGAAATGATGTGTGGAATGAACCTTCTACCAAGCAAAATGAACCCTTACTGGTGCCTAGATTTAAGGGCAGCTGCTCTGGTTTGAATCTGGTTTAGCTCAAAGTCTGTCATATATGTCAGATCCTGTAAAAGGCTTCAGTAAAGGCTAGGAAAACTGCCCAAAAAACCAAGTGATATTTATAGCCTTTCCCAAAAGCCATACTGCTGGCCTAGCCAACACAAGTCACAGCTCCCCTTTTCCTCTCAGGCTTATTTCAGTATTGCACCTTGACTGCCAAAATTTTGCATTTCCTATCATGGAGTTCATACAGTTTTGATGGAGACAAATACGTGAACTCTGGTTTTCATATCATAAACAGCTCTTTGTTCATTACTGGTGCTGAGTTCTGCTGAGTCAGTGTTTCAGGAGAAACATTGTCTCTTTCCACCTGATGCATGTGATATGGGAGCTTTTCCACCTCACAGTTTTAAGAGAGGAAAAGGCTTCATCAGTCAGAACCCCCTGAATGTTCAATGGCAGTTTAACATTGCACTGCTGGATGTCTGGCTATCAGTCCGCATCCAGTTAAAACTCTTGGCCTCCCCTTGGATACTAGACTGGGTACATTCTTTTGATTCAGTGAGGTTTACATCAAAAATTCAATTACTCTTTAGCTGTGTTCCTTCCCACTACTTCACAATCACACACGGGGACAGCCTGACACCCACATCCTCCGGACATGCAAGTGTCTTCAATTTTTTAAACCTTTTTAATGATGTGTCACTGGCAGTCTGTTAATTCTCTATTTGCCCCTGCAGCTCTCACCAAATGCCTTTAGGAAGAGACTGAGACAGACCAGAAGACCTGCTGTTGGGTGAAGCTATCTTCACAGTGTCACCAATCTGCTAGCTATGATTGCAGCTCAAGTTTAAACTGGGTTGGGCACAAATTCCAGTTAAGTCGATGGAAAGATTGATTTCAGTGAACTTTCAATCAAGCCTGTTAAACATAAAATGTTGCTTTCATACAGACACAACAAGGACTTATATTTTGTCTGCCTCATTTGTTACTCATGTCTCATGTTTTTCATTCTCACCCTTAGCAAGGTTTTGATACATTACAAATAAGCAGACATGTCTACAAAATATTTCTGCTATTTGGAAATGCACATTTCCATAGAAAGATTACATTATATGGGGCCATGTTACTTGTTTCAAGATCTGTAAGGTACATTGCCCAAGATTAATGAATAGCTATTCAGCTGTCTGTGGAGACAGAACAAGGGCCAATGACTTCAAGTTGGAGCATAGGAAGTTCCGCACCAATATGCAGAAGAACATTTCCACAATGAGGGTGCCAGAGCACTGGAACAGGCTGACCAGGGGGTTATGGAGTCTCCTTCTCTGGAGGTATTCAAGACCCATCTGGAGTCCTACCTGTGCCATCTGTCCTAGGGAACCTGCTTTGGCAGAGGGGTCGGACCCGATGATCTCTTGAGGTCCCTTCCAACCCCTACGATTCTGTGACTCTGTGATTCTGTGAATATATGCAAGAGATACCAGTTTGTAGATCTTCCACTCACCATCTTCCTTTCTTCACAACATGCATGCCTCCAACTATACAAGCCAGAAATTTTGACTGTTCTTAGCAACCTCATAAAGAAGGAGAACTAGGCCTGCAAAAATGTATATATGAGGCGCAAACTTGTTTTTCTGCAGACCTTGGTTCACCCCTTTCACCTGCAGTTCAGAAGGGAAATAAACTTCTAATTTCTTCAGTGTTTGCTTTCTCCTGTGTTCTTGTTCAGACTATGCACTCCCTTCAATGGCATTAAAACTATTTAAATCCTTCAAAGTGCCTTATGACTCCATCTGCCCACCAGCTCTGTGCCAAAATAAATGCACTGTTATCCGCTAAGTGCAGCTAATGAGCACCTCAGAAAGAATTCCATGGCTTTGAAAGTGTGCAAAAAAAAGAAAAAAAAAAAAGAAAACAACCATCCAGCTGACAGCAGCAAAAAAACCCTTTCCCTTCATTCATTTTTCCCTTGGGGAGGGTTTAATTCCACCTTATTCATTTTCACACTAGCTGAATGAGTCCATGCTTCTGGGGCCTTCTGGGTTCACATGGCATCCTTTAAGTTAAAGACATTGTGTATAATGTCTGTATGCCAAAAAACTTATGAGAAGATCATGGGCAGTAGGGATCAGAATACATTATTTAGTAGAAACCAGAATAGTAAATGGGAATAAATTGCTGGACGACTGGTACTGTAACAGGACAAAGCAGATGGATTAAAAGTTACAGAGATAGAAACAAGCTGTGATGAGAAAATACAAATTAACATCCTTGCAAATTATGTCCATGATCAAAATGATAGCAAACTTGCCTTGAATATGACCTTTCTCTCCTCTTTCCATATTAAAAGGCCATTGTTCTTTTTCGCCCCAAAGCATAATTACCCTGGGGAAGTCAAAACTCAGCAAACGAGAATGCTCCCTGGCCGCCAGGCGTGGGTGAGCACTTTGGCAATGCCCCGGCTGCATGTCAGGATGCGGTGTGGGCGTACAGCATCCATCCTTTACATGCCAGCTTCTGCTAGAAACAAAGGCTCATAGCAAGGGGGGGCTGCAATACCCTGCTGCTCGTGACACTCACAGCCATCAGATGCAAAAGTATTTAACAAAGGTGAGAATAGTATGCTGATAAATTAATAGGTTGAGAAATTACTCCTTTTTATTGTTTGTTGGTTGCTTTTTAAGTACTCTAAGGAGAAGGGTGAATAAAAGGAAAACAAATTGTGAAAAATGAAAAAGCAGAGATCTAGGAACAGTCACTGAATGAGGGGCAGATGTGATCTGGTCACAACTGTCAGCTTCACCAAACTTCATGGAGGCATGACAGTATTACATGAGGAGTTGATCAAACTATTAGTTATATGAGTAATAAAAGCATCTAATACTTTTTTATAATAGAGTAATCTTTTGGGAAAGTTCAAGTCCTTCACAGTGACGTGTGCTGATAAAGTTAACAGAAATGTCTGATTTATTAAGATAATTATGATAACTGTTCTTCTCTAAGGGAAGTAGGACAGTGAGCCAAAACATGCTGAATTGAAAAGTTTCTTGAGTAGAAAAGTAAACTACCCCTCCGTAGGATAAACAGACTGAAAATTCATGTGACATTAAAGTGAAGATGTTGCACGTCAGAATGACAGAAGAACTGACACAAACATATACACAGAAGTTAGAAAAATGCACAGAAAATAGGGTGGACAGCTGTGACTTGTAAACACTTTAATTCTATCCCGTTCACCATCCTACATGAAAAAACACAGAAAAATAATATACAATTAAGTAAAGGAGGAACTCATTAAACACCTAATTCCCACCCAACATGCTTTTGCTTACTTTTACAACTGCCCCAAATGCTTTTCCTCAGTCTGTTTTCAATCAGATCTAAGTTTGCATTGGAAATGAAGCGCAATGAGATATAGAAATGTTTCTACAAATACATAACCTTGGACTCAGGAAAATATTGAGTTTATTCTCCTACCTCGGACTCAGGAAAATATTGAGTTTATTCTCCTAATTCCGACATTCTGTTTTTTAAACTATAAAGTACCATCAGCTGTGCCTCTTCTTCATAATAGTATTATTGTCATTTCTTACGAAATAGGCTTTCTGGAAGTTAAAAACAGGTGGCGCCTTTGACTGTTTCTTTTTCCTCATGGAAGACATTTCTCAGAAGACATGTGTCTTCAGTGTAATCCCTGGCTTGCACTCTGTCTTCCACCTCAAAAGATAATACAGTAGGCCGAACACTCCTTCCACTTCTGGCTAGGGACTAAAAAGAAAAACAGCTTCTCTGAGACTAACGCCTTCTTGATTTATTCAAAGGATTTTCACAATCAGAGAAACTGTTGAAATATACTACACATGTCAGTATAAGCTAAACCTTTTCTTCTCTTGCAAATTAAGACGGACTCCATTCAACACAGCTGTCCTTCACTGGGAAGTGAGGCACTTACAGACTCACTGCAGTTTCTGCCACTCAGAGCTTCTTCCTCTCAAAGCTTAGCTTAAATCAGCTAAAAATCTGGGTGGCTTTTTTTTTATTTTTCTTTATCTCAACTTTCTGAACTGTATCAAAAAGTTACTGGGCTGCCACTTCAAAGTTAACCCTCAATGACATGAAGTTATAAACCTTTAAGTATTTGCTGGACTATGCCTTATGTATCTATAGCCTGCTGGTTTCCTGCTTATGTCAATAGAGCTCATTATCAAAAAGCATGTGAATATTGTTGTTTTTCTGGAAATTAACATAAGTGGGCAAAGCTTAGCATCTCCATCTTTATAAGCAATTCATATATTTACAAAAATGTTACAGGTTTATCTTGCAGTCTCATCATTTTTACTTCTGCAAGCCTCAAGTTTGTAGAGACTTAGACACATGCTTAAATTTAACAATTAGAAGCCAGTATCTACTTACTTGCTACTCTACACTACATCTTTTTTTTTAAATGGTGAAGGTATTAAAACATTTTCTGAGGGTTTTTCTATACTTACATGTACTTGGAAATACAGGTATTCAACTCCTGTTGGTTTTGGGGGGAGGCACAGGCTAGTGGCTTAAGACGCCACTGCACAATGTCTTGCATAGAATTCCTTTTCTTAATATTTGTGCCAACTTCTAGTGTGGAAGTAAGTCAGTTAGGGATTAGCAGTGGTAGTTCAGGGGACCTGAGGAATCCCTTTCACCAACAGATTTGAAAAAGAATCTCTCAGCCAAATATATACTGTAACTGACAAAGGCTCCTCTGCATAGAATAGAAAACACTGATCTGCTCAATCACAAATTCCAGCTGATGAGCTATGCTCAATTAACTATTAGAATTTTCAAAAAGTTGGATATAGTTTATGGAGAAATAGTTCCTCTTTCCAAATAAGTTTCCCATATCCACCAGTGGCTTGTATCCATTGAAAATCACTTCAAAAAACAAATGTCTGACATCATTCATCTGCCAAAAACTTACAAAGAATTTTTTGGCTTGATGTTGAGTCATATATACTAAGGAAAACTTTGACCAAGAAAACTGTGGTGCAGTGAACTAAAAATAAAAAAGTTCTTCAAACTCTCCTCTTCTTGCTGCAGCCTTACCTGACAAGCAGTGCAAAGACCCTAAATAAGAGGAGAGGGGAAAAAAAAGTAGGAAATGTAAAATATCAGACTAGTTTCTTCAGTAAAAAATATTGCTTTAGAATCACAGTTTATGTTTCAACTTTCTATAAATATATAGCATAGAGTAATAGATGAAACATGTATATGCCAAAGATTTATTTGCAGCTTTAGTAGAATTTTCATTAGAAACAGTTCTATCCAGACTTTCCAACTAAACACATTTCTATAGCAAAGATTTGGAAGAATTTCAGTAAGCTCAATATGTTGCAAGATGTGGTAGAGATAATGCAGGCATCTTTTCCTCTGAAATAATAAACTCACTGCCTCAGCTCTGTGTTACAATGCTTTGACCTTGGATGTACCTTCAGTTTCCAATATGTGTAAACCAAGTCAAAAATAATTTGTAGTTCCTTAAGAATTTATGGCATTTTCTGTATGAGAAGGCATGAGAGCTATAGGATAAGAAGTAGTGTGCAGAGTTAACTAGTTATCGATAAGGACTCCCAAGAACATTTTGGAAAAATCTCGGCATATGTGGTCTAAAAGAATAGTTAAAGATCCTCTCACAGTAGTTACAGTGAGCTGTAGGTCATTGGAAGGAATGGATAACAGAAAGTTAAAATTCCTTTACACTCATTTAGAGTCTCTGATGCATTTGGTCAACAGGCAAGAGTCAAAAGGTGCTTAACACGGCAATGTATTGAAAAGTATCCAAGTTTAAACTGGCAGCACGTTGCAAGCAAAAAGGGTGGTCAGAAGAACATGTAGTCACATTAGCACAGACTGTCTCCAAATTCACTCACTCTCTTAATTTAGCCAAGAGTTTTATAGCTGTATCAAAATTTTCCTTGACTCTAGACAATACCAATATTTAAGAAAATGCTCTCTGAATTGAGCTGCTTTATGTTTTTTAATTATATAACTCAGGCATGAAAAAACTTATTAGTTGTTAATTGTCTTCCAGTCTTCAATATCATTACAAGTGCAATAGCCAGCCAAACCATAAAATTCAGTGTGGCTTGTGAAAGCTATTATGTACTTTCATTATTTGTTTCCCTTGTGTGTTTTATATACTACTAAAATTTGAAATTGTCACTAAATACATACATTTTAAAAGATGACAGACACATTCCTTGAAAGAGCCAGAAGAAACTAGTAAGCTCATTTTAAAAACAGTAAACTATGTACTGATTTCAGGAAGTATAGCATCAGATATCACAAAGAACCACAAAGATTTTTTGATCCATTTAAAACCAATTGTCAGACTTTCATATTTAAGACAATTTAATATACACTCAATCCCAATCCAGAACAACATTTTAGAACAATACACAGACAAATGTCCTTCCTACATGTTGTTCTTTATTTTCTTACTTTTTTTGATTGTCATATGGAGGGCTGGTATTGTTTAAAATCACAGCATGAACTAAAATCATCAAAAAGACTGTATGGTATCTGTCAACTAGTTATTATTTAGTTCCCATCCTAAAATAGCATGCATTTATTTTTCTATCTATTTTTCTCTCTTCCTATTGATTAAACTGGAGACAAGGAAAAAAATAACTAGTTCAATAGCTGATATAATTTTTTTGTACAGGGAAAAGCATTCAGACAAATGTAGCATGAGTACAGAAAAAGAAGTAGCATAGTCAAGATGTAAGCAAAGGACCTTCTCAAATAAGTAATCAATTTTTTTGAGACAGAAAATTTTGGCACAAATTTACCTGGTGGTCCGGTGAGCAGATACAATAGGCATACCTCACATTCTCAGAATCTGATTTCTTGGAAATTTCTTCCTCCAGTGTTAAGGAGTACTGGTTTCTCTCCATCTTCACAGGAAATCAAAATATCATAACATTTGCTAAAAAGGAAAAAATTCTGCTAATTGATCAGAAATCAGAAATGGTTTTCCTGTACCAGACTTGCACATTTACAGACCATAGCACAGTGTGCAACATTGTAAATTCTCAGGACCTTTTAAAACATGACACACACTGATGTTAATGAGTGGGACCGAGTGGTGTAATAAGAATTACAGACAATACTTCTCCCCTACTTGTATGAAAGAATCCTACATTAATGATAGTAGTCCTTTAACCTAGAAAGTGTGTCATGTCATGCAACTGTTTCTGTATGCCTGGATTGCTCAGCACATAGGGGAAACTGATTTGGAAAATGAAGACATTAATTATTAATAGATGTATCTATAAAAATAAGGCAGCTTCCTGATTCTAGTGCTCTTCTCTAGCCAGATGGAGTTCACTGCAGGAATGGCAAGTGATGTTATGGGCTTCTGGGTACCCCAGGGACTGTGGAGATCTCATGAATCTGCAGAGTGTCAGGGAACACTCTGGGAACTGTTCTGCGTTGGCTCAAAGGGTAAATGAATGAGGAAACTTAATATTGGAAGTCTGTGAGGATGTCCTTTCCTTTGGCCATGCCTGTACTTTCTCCTCAGGGAAGAGTGTTAATCATGCCCCTGATATAGGGCATAAGGGTTTGGGTCCCCAACAAGTGACTGCATATAACCTGCAGGCTTAGAGATGGAATTGAATAGAAAAGCTGCCAAGAAGTCAGAAGTGCACTTCTAAAACAACAGCTTTATTTGTCATTTACTTTCTCTTCCCAAGAAGGTTTCTTTGTAACATATTCATCTGTGTATTCCTAGCGTTCTGCTTCTTAGACTTCGGAAACCTCAAACTGCTAGGCCACGTTTTAGTAAAACATCATGTAAAAGGGCAAATGTAAACTCAAATCAAAAGGTCCAAAAGCACCAGCAATAACTACACTTGCACTTGTGTAAGAGTAGGAATTCACATGTAAAGTATTGCTCATAGCATCAGAGGTACAGATTGTTGAGGGTATGAATGGATGCTGACCATGCCAAAGACTGTCTCAAGCCAGCAGGATTTTTGTATCATCTATTTAATTGCAAATATCTTTAAACCTAAAGTAAATATTTTTAAAATTCTGCCCTTAATACTTAGCCTCGATAGTACTCTGTTGAGTATGCATTTTGAAGGGTCCTGAATTTTAGAAAAAGATCTTTTAAGGTCAGGGTTCTGGTGCTTTCCGATACGACATAATTTTTATATTTTCAAAGCAATATTTTCAAACAAACAAAACCCAATATATTCTGAAAAAATGTTCTTTTTCTAAACAAACCTGATTTTTAATAACATTTAATATTAAGAAAATATCTTTCCTGACATACAAAAGGGATTTCTCTGTCATACTCCCATAAATTTTCAGTATACATTTTATGTTAAGCTTTATAAAAGGAACTTGCTCTGCCAAGGGCAAGGGTGGGGGGTGAAACCAACCTTATTTTTTTCTTTATGCTGATCAACCTACAGTTTTTGAGAAGTTTTCCTCATTGGAAAATATTCGTAATGCTGTCTAAGGTCAGAAAGAAATTGCCATTTGATGGCTCTTTGGTAGACTGTTTGAAAGGAATCTGCAGTCTCAGTTTAGTTCCCAGTCAACAAATGTCCAGCACAGCTGTCATCAACTGGCATTCGCGTTGGCAGCCACTGCAGAGAGGGCAAAGGCTAATGTACATGGAAGCTGACCTATTTTCTGACTTTTCTTAGTAGTTCTGCAGAACAGGCTTCTCAGGGTGAGGTGAACACCGGTTCTTACTGCCGTTGCTGAGGCTTTAGGCTTTCTTTGGATAAATAAACTTGGTTTCCAAAGCTCCCAGTCTGGCATCTTTCACACATGCTAAAACTCAGCCAAAAAAGAAATATTCACACAAATAGTAACTTGATGATACAGTGTTTGAAACAAAGCTTATTAGTACTTGCACTGAGAAGGCCGTATCTATTAAGTTTCTTTCCAAAAAGCTATTTGTTAATTAGCTGTTCCTGTTTCTTTTTCCAATAATATTGTTAAGTAGATATGGACATCTGCTGCCAAATGCTGGTTCTCATTCTGTTATTCAGCTCTCTGTAATTTCTAACACTCTTGACCATGTTGATTTTCCAGGCAACGTTTATTGAACGCAATAAGCACTTGGCAATGTCTTTCTAGGCTAACCCATAATCAACTACTACTTCCTAGCTACGATACCCTGTATGCCCATTCATTTTCTACATTCACTTCTCTCTAATCGGCAAAGTTTTCAGTACCGCTGATGGCCCTGTTTATAGAAAAAGCAACCTATACTCAGTCCTGCTCCAACACTGAACAATTTGCTATATGTGCCTCAATGAACAGCAACATATTTATCACACGGAGGGATAAGAGAGGAGACACACTAGCTTTTTGGGCTGCAAGTACAGTTTGCAATCACAATATTACAGAATATTCATCTCCTAGCTGGTAAACTGAGATAACTTAATATGGAAAAAAGTGGAATATGGAAACTGAGAGAAATTTAGTGCAAAACACAGTGATGTAATTTCTTCTACTTTAAACCATGACACTATTGTTTTGCTTATAACGATAATCCTAAACCAAATACAAAATACTATTCATCAACAAGTAGATGTTGATATCACAGCCTAGAAGTAAAACAATCATCCATTACATGCAAATGACTAAATTTGTTTACGGTATTTCTCTCTAATGAACCTGAAGGGCTCACATTCATTGATTAGGAGGCATATACACAGTGCAATTAAGAGAGAGACAAAAGATTGATTTGTGTTCCTTTACAATCCAATTTTCTCACTTTAAAGCTACCTTTTGAACTTAAAAGAATTTGTTTCCATGTCCTTTTACAATAGGTTCCTTTCCAGCTTTGTGAGCTTTAATTTTATAAGAATCTTTTTGGCTTAAGTCAGCTTCTGAATTGGACATATTCATTTTCCTATTGCTCACCAAGCAGACAAGTGTAAAACTCTCCAATTTTTTATTAAAAGCATTTTTTTCTGTTTATAGCATAGTTGTACAGCTTTTAACATTCATGTATGCTTTGGGCCATCAAGACTGTTTTTCATTGCTCTAAATCTGCTTGTTTATTTACCCTTCCAATAGTTTGACATTTGATGTGTCGAATTTTCTCTATGGAAAAACATTTGAGGGAAATTACTCACAGTACCTTGCTCTTGTACATTTTTCCCTCATAAAGCAGATTTTCATGCACACCAGACCTCTTGATAAGGTGAAGTCATTAAGTGCAGCGTATGGTTAGATCTTTTCAACCACTGTCATACTACGCAGCAATATTCAAGGATGGACAGGTTAGCTGATCACTAGTCACCCCCTCCAATCTCTCATAAATTTGTCTTTTAGGAGTGTTCTATTTGAGTGCCACATAAGCACATGTTTTCAACTTAAAATGAATCACCAGTCAGGACAACATATCAAACCAGCTGAAATAAGCTTGATAACCTTTTCCAGCTGGAATGAATGAAAGAAATATATGCCAAACCGCAGCACGTGTGCTTTTTCCTCTTTGGTAAACATGGAACTTTTATAACTCTTTTATCAGGTTGCATGAAAGTTATGAAAACAAACAAACAAAAAGAGAGCTATGCTTCATCGTATGAGTAGATATGAAAAAATTGTGCTTTGTCTAACCATGAATGCTTTCAGTGCAAAAGATTTTATTTTTGTCGATATATGTCACAAACTCTCAGGTTATTTTTTCTGTAGCATGCCTGTTAAGAAAGATTCAGAAAAGTATTAGTTAGAGTAACTGAGACTTCACATACATGCGCCCTATCTTTCTGTCTCTGTCTCTTTCTTTGAAGCTAAGAGGTTATGTAGTGCTTCATGAGAGCAGTAAGTTCCTATAATTACAGATGGATGTCACAGAGGAGACAGTGAGAAAATTAGGCAGAGAAAGTAATGACTCCAACATTTTCAAAGAGCAAATTCCATGTACCCCATCTAGGTCTGTCATTTGCCCTTCATACTTTGAACTGTTTGAGAGATTTTTCCATATGGTTTTCTCAGACTTCCCAGTTGCTTTACTTTCAATGGTTGCAGCATCATCAGCAAGCTTTCACCACATCCATACTTCTGCTCCAGATACAGTTTTCAAGGAGGAAAACAGAGTCTAACCTCTTTTCTCCAAATTTATGTTTTCCAGGGGTAGTCAATGCAAAAAGTTCTCCTATCGCAGAAGTTCATTCCAGGAGCCTCTGCCTTTCTATTGCAGATATAACAGCTGAAGAATTATTCTTCCTACTGCATTCACTGCCTGTCATTTTCTTTTGATGACCAGAGATATCCGCTATTTTAGATACATAATCACTGGTACCTTCTTGACAATTTTACCGATGTTTGAAACTACCAGAGGAGATGGAAATAATAACATTCTTCGATATCTTGAGAATTCAGACAGCGATTCAATGTCTTGTTACAAATACATAGAACCACTTAGGTTCATAATATCCAACTCTGTTGGTGATCCAGCCCATTCAAAACACCAGTCCCTCTGCTAGTGGCAGGTAGAACATGGCATCA
>VZTU01012701.1:1557-52516 GCA_013400835.1 Zapornia atra | reverse complement strand
TCTGGGCAGCCTGTTCCAGCACCTCACCACTCTCTCTGTAAAGAACTTCCCCCTAATATCTAATCTAAACCTTCCCTCCTTTAACTTTAATCCATTCCCCCTTGTCCTGCCATTCTCTACCCTTTGAAAAAGTTGTTTGCTGTTTGTATGCTCCCTTCAGGTACTGGAAGGCTGCAATGAGGTTCCTCCGCAGCCTTCTCTTCTCCAGGCTGAACAAGCCCAGCTCCCTCAGCCTCTCTTTGTAGGGCAGGTGCTCCAGCCCTCTAATCATCCTCGTGGCCCTCCTCTGAACCCTCTCCAACAGTTCCACATCTTTATTGTATTGTGGGCCCCAGGTCTGGACACAGTACTCCAGATGGGGCCTCACGTGGGCAGAGTAGAAAGGGACAATCACCTGCCTGTCCCTGCTGGCCACCCCTCTTCTAATGGAGCCCAGGATACCATTGGCCTACTGAACTGCTGGCTCATGTTAAGTTTCTTGTCCACCATGACACCCAGGTCCTTCTCAGCAGGGCTACTCTCAAGCATCGTTTAGGGATGATTCTGTAGGCCATTAGGTAAACTTCAAAGGGACAAAACAGACAGACTGAGTTTTTGGAAAGCACTCAACGTGGTTCCATTTCTCTGGGAAAGAAACCCTGGCCTTCCAACCTAGGTAGGGGCTCAGAACGCTCCGTCCAGGTTGTCCATGGCATGTGCAAGTCTGGAAGCTGCCAGTTCAGCACATCTTGGGCAGATTTTATTTATTGAATTTAGTGGAACTGACAGGTCTCCAGTATGCTTGGACAAGCTTCAGGAAAGGTGACTGGGCTGCCTGGCTGTAATCTGCTAGTCCAGACATTCCCACCACCTTTCTCTCTATCCCAAGCTCTCCCCACATATTTGGGGCGGTGGAAGAAAACTGGCAGATGCAGCATTTTTGACTGTGCCAACTTTGTTAATGCCTCTGTGCTACATGACAACTTCATGTGTTTTGTTTGATTTTGTGGAGATTTTTCTGTAATTGGTATATGGTGAATTTTACCAAAATGTCATAAGTACACATTGAATTACGTGGTGGTTTTTCTCTACAAAGACAATGGCATTTTACTTCCCCCCCCCCCGCATGAACTACCATAACAAATAATAAGTTTAACTTTATTCTTCACTTTCTTAAATAATACCTGGAAACTAAAGTTAGCTGGAAACACCTCGCTTCTGTATATAGAATAACAAACATTAAGCTGCTAAAGTGAACCTTGTTCTAGCATATATATATATTTTTCTTTTTTAGTTTGGGTTGGAAGGGACCCCAAAGCCCATCTAGTTCCAACCCTCTGCCATGGGCAGGGACACCCTCCCCTAGGTTGCCCAAATCCCCATCCAACCCAGCCTTGAAGACTGCCAAGGAGTGGGCAGCCTCAGCTTCTCTGGGCAACCTGAGAGGCCTCACCCACCCTCACAGGGAAGAATGTTTTCCTAATGTTCAATCTAAATTTTCCCTCTTTTAGTCCCTTACAGGATGGGACACCAAGATGTATCATCCAGGATCCATTTATCTGCATGTTCTGTACCTTCCCATCATTTTATGCTTGAGCTTACATGAATCAAGAGCAATGCTGGGTTTTTAAAGGTGCTATCTTTGCAATGACTATATTTCCAGCACTTCAACTTCTAGAGCACCAAGTAATTTTGGAGGTCTGTTCAAGACTATCTGAGTGGAACCTTGATACATAGTGCTTCTGACAGCATGAGGCTTTTCAGGTAGCCTAACAAAATTCTCTTTGGAAAAGTCATGCCTTGCTTGTGAGTGTTAGGATGTGCCCATAAAGACCTGGTGTGGCTGGGGGAAGTCATTGGAAACCTGTAAGCTTGACAAGGAGTGGATTGCACTAAGAAAGCTGTTGTGTGTTAAGCTCCCTCTTACTCCCTGGGTAGGTTCACTTCGTCACCAGGTGAAAAGGCATTCCAGGTGAAGATCACTGCTCCCGATGAACAGTTCACTCGTGTTGGTGTGCAAGTATTGGACAGGAAAGATGGTTCCTTCCTTGTGAGATACAGGATGTATGCAAGCTACAAAAACCTGAAGATAGAAGTCAAAACTGGAGATAAACACGTTGCAGAGTCTCCTTATATTTTACAAGGTAAGAAGCAGCACTACACCCCATTTTCCAGTCATGGCTTTTTCTCACAAACCGTGTCTGAGAGTGTCTTCTGGGATTAGCACAGGATTCTGTGGGACCCCAGTGCTTCTCCAGACTATCAGATGCTCTTGGAATTATGAATCCATTATAACTGTGTCCTTTATCCACTATTCAAAGTGAAAAGAATCAAATGCCATGAATCTGTTGCCTAGTGAATACCAGTCAGGGCCTCACAGAAGCTGATGTAGCGAGGCAGGACTCCACTGGACTCAAAAAGTGTTCAGACATGTCCATTTAGAGTTGCTGAAGGTTTGGCCCCAAGGAATGAATGCTGAGTGCCTGACCCTCTTTTCTGGTCTCAACAGTCTGACTTGCTGGAAATAAAATAATTGTGTTCCTGATAGGACCTGTTTACCATGAAAACTGTGACTGCCCTCAGGAGGACAGCAGTGCCTGGCTAGAGGAGATGAACTGCCCTCAAATCATTCCACAGATTCAAAGAGACCTAGCACATTTTCCCCTTGTTGACCCGGATAAGATTGCAAAAGAAATTCCACAGAGGTTCGGACAAAGACAGAGCCTGTGTCATTACACCATCAAAGATAACGAGGTGCGAATGGGTTGCTGTGAGGTCCGCGTGGGGACGTGGTGGGAAGTCATACAGCTGGTTGCTTGGCGGTTCCCAGCTGACAGGCTTCTCCTTGTCTGTTCTTTAACAAACTTCCTTTGCTTGCTCCTCTGTCCTTGAAGGCTTCGCAGCTTGTACAGGAGCTCAGTAATACCTGTCCTACCTTGTAAAGCACTTTTTGTCCATGTTACAACCGAAGCACGCTGAAGTCTAATCACTTTCCAAGCAATCAGTATGAGAACCGGGCACGGACCCAGTTACCCTAAATGCTAACCCAGTTCCCTGATCTCTGACCAGTACCTCTGTGGAGCATCACGATCATCTAATTTGACATACACCAATAAATTAAGGCTGTGATAATAATTCTGAGGTAAAGAAATACCACTTGCAGCTCCGCTGAGGATCAGAGCTACAGTTCTGTGTAACAAAACTGTTCTGACCACAATGGAGTTTCATGTGGAGATGAGAACAATGTAACACAACCATAGCAGGCAAGGGGTTTCTGTTTCCACGAGACAGACCTAAAACTTCAGCAAGAGCAAGCAAAGCTTGTCTTTTTATTTTTTTCCTTATTTTCCTGTGATGAGTTAGAGAGAGATGAGGTTTCTAAAGCTTCCCAGCTGGTTAATAAATCAATGCAGCCATACAAGCAGTCTGACCAGTTACTTAGTAAGTGATTAAAAGAGCTCTAAATTGTGCCAGCCATTCTCTGAGATGAAAACACTGGACCAGGAAAATCTGTGTTTCTTTTCAGGTTTATATAAAGACGTATGGGGAACATGTTGGCTTTAGGATCTTCATGGATGCCATACTGCTTTCCTTGACAAGGAAGGTAAGTAGATCTGCACAGTCATTTATTCTAGATCTTCTACTTTATAGCTGCTTGGGCTTAACAAATACCCTCTATTATATAATATACATATTTCTTGCTATTTCTGTTTAAGAGCTTTTCTTGCTCCTTGATGAAAAATGGAGAGGATAGGTGGATTCTCCTTGTTTGAAGTTGGCATGTTGCAGAATGCGACCTGATCAGTGCGGGAGCATCGCAAAGGTTAATCGAATAGCAGGTTTTTATAGCAGACTTTGGGTAGATTTGGACAGGTTGTGGGTTGGTTTGTTTTTGGTTTTTTACAGACTAAATTAGCATCTAATAGAAAATCTGCTAGTACGTTTTACAGGATGGCTGAGGGGGGTAAAAAAAAGAGAATATATATATATCATTCTCCACTAAATACCATGTGTTGAAAACAGAACAGAAAGAGCTGAGAAAGAGCAGCAAAAGCTCAACAGATGGCATGTGGGAAAACTCCCTTGATGAACAACCAAAAAGCATCACACAGACTCTCTTCCCTAGGGAAACTTTGGGGAAAAAAATGGCATTATGTACATAGTGGCAGAATAGAGCAGGGCTGCAGTTTCCACACACACAAATATGTGATTATCATGTAAGGAGAGTAGAAAGAGAAATGGAAAAATACCTATTTTTGAATGTATAAAGGCAAAGCACTTTGGTTTTAAAAAGGAAAGAACAGAGGACCTACTAAACTATGGAGCTGTTAACTTTAAAAAGACTAATTACAAATACAATTTAAAAAAAAAACCCCACATGCTTTATAAGCAGCTGAAAGATTGGGTAATTGGTATGAAGCAACATGGATTTATCACCAAAAAAATCAAGGCATACCTATATAATTTCTTTCTACAACAAAGTAATAATGGGATTCCTGTAGGGATGTCAAGTATGTTAATTTTAGTTGGGCTTTTGAAGGTTGGTCTCACAAGTTTTTCATAAACCAGACAAAAAAACTTTGGAAGAAATGCCTGTAATCTGCTTGGAAAGCCTTATTTAAATAACAGTTGCCAATGTTTCCAGAGAGGTGAAAGGTGTCACATGTATTCTTCAGAGACTTGGCCTAGGTTCAGTCCCTGTTTAGTAACTTAGTCTCATATTTTGACTTAATGATGGACTAGAGAACATGCTTACTGAATTCTCAGATAACAAAGGTGAAAGAACCTGCAAGCATCTCGTGGTACAGGATAAAAATTTTTTCAAAAATCTTACAAGTAGGAGAAATTGTATGGAAAAATGAATAATAGGAAACTACATAAAGGCTGTATAAGTCATATAGTTGTGTCACCTATGTAAAATAGGGAGTGACTATCTTCTGCAGAACGCTGAAGGTTGCAGCAGCACAAATTTAGTATGAGCCAGTGTGGTGGTTTAGCCCTGGCTGGAGGCCAGATGCCCACCAAAGCCAGTCTATTACTCCCCTTCCCAGGTGGACAGGGGAGAAAATAAATATTAAGAGGCTTAGGAGTCAAGATAAGGACAAGGAGAGATCATTTTATCAGCGACGATATGGGCGAAACAGACTCAACACAGTGCAGGAAAGAACTATTCTAATTTATTACACTACACTAGAAAGAACAGTGAAGAACCGGAGTCAGGAGTGCAATCAAATCTTAAAACAAATGCAACCAGATCTTAAAACACATTCCCCCCACCACTCCCTTCTTAGCAGACTTTAATCAGAATCTTGCTCCCTTCTTCCCCCCGCTCGCAGTACAGGGGGGGCAGGGACTGGGGAAAAATGGGGTTCTCAGTAGCACCTTCCCCCCACCCCTCCATTCTAAGCAGAATTCCCTTTAGCCATGATTTTACTCCCTTCTTCCCCCCCTGCTCGCAGTACAGGGGGGGGCAGGGACTAGGAAATAATAATGGGGTTCTCGGTTACTTCATGAGCTGTTTTCCTTTCCCAGATCTTAAAACACCTCTACCTCCCCACCCCGCTCCCTCCTTAGCAGACTTCAATCTAGTCATGATTTCACTCCCTTCCTCCCCCCGATCACAGCACAGGGGGGCAGGGACTGGGAGACGGGGGCTTCGGTCAGTTCCTTGCAAGTTGGTTTCCTTCTCGGCCGGGGGGGGGGAAAATCCATTCCACACACCCTCCCCCTGCTGCACCGTGGGGTCCCACGCACTAGAGACAGTCCTCCACGAACTTTCTCCGTGTGTCTCATCAGCTGCTCCGCCTGGATCCCTGCTGTGGCGGGCAGCAATAAATCACAATGTCTCTCAGTCCCACGGGGTCATCAGCCTCCCCCCAGCAAACCTGTTCCAGTGCATCTCTCTCTCTCTCTCGCTCATCTCTGTAGGTTCCAAGTGCTGGCAGGGGCTTGCTTCAGCGTAAGGGTCACAGCGTCTTCTCTATGTCTCCACCTGCTCCATCCAGAGTGGAGCCCCTCCACGGGCTGCAGGTGGGGTCTCGGCCTTTACCATGGGGTTTCTCCACGGGCTGCAGGGGCATCTTTCTCTCCGGCACCTGGGGCGCCTACTCCCCCTCCCTGGCCTTGGTGTCTGCACAGCTCGTTACATCTTCTCACTCCCTTCTCCGGTGGCAAAATGCAGCTGCTTCTGGGTTGTTTTCTCCTATATGTGATTCCCAGAGGCGCTATGACTATCTCTCATTGGCTTGGCCCTGGTCAACAATGATCCTGGCCTTGGATTGTTTACATTTTGGAGCTCCAGAGAATTCCAGCAGCTCCTCACAGCAGCCATTTTCTGTACCCCTGTTCCTTTCCAGTGCCCAACCTTGCAAAACCACGACAGGCAGCAGGGGCATGCTGTTGTGAAAAGCTAAATGCACACATTACTGCAATAAACATGTGAAAGTAATGTAAAGTAACCATTCCAGGGTTAGCAATGGACTGGTTATGCTCCTGTGTCTGCTTTTGGGTGTCAGGCTTCAAAAAAGGTTGTTCAGTTACTGACAGTGCACTGGAAAGTGGTAAGAATGGCCAGACATACAAATGGAGATTCGTGTAGGTGGGAATTGTTTCATCTGACAGCGTCTGAGGGAAGACGTGGGTGTAGCCCTTCCCTTACCTAAAAGGTTGGAAGGTGGGACTAAGCTGTTCCCAGTGTCAGTACTGTTGGACAAGAAGTAATGGAATTAAATAACATCAAAGGTATTTGGGCTACATGTTGGAAAAGATTTGCTAACTCCCAACACAGAAACTGTTTACAGACACAGAAAATGTAATTTGTCTCATCTCCATTAAGTACTGTGGGAATTTCTATTCAGACAATGTCACTAACAGACAATAGATCTGTTGGGTTGGAGAAGATCCTCCTTTCATAGAGCATGTAGATAAATAGCTTTTTAATGTCCATTTTTCAATTTGTAGCTTTTTAATGTCCGTTATAACCATTAGATGGCACTGCACTAATGAAGTTTAGTGTGGAAGATCAGAGAAGGTAGCCAAACCCTCTTTGAAACAAAGGTACACATTAAAACCTTCAGTTGGTACACTGAAGACAGAAGGTCCTGCTTTGGGTGTTTGCCAGAGGTCATCAAATTAGAGGAACAACAAGATCTTCAACCACTTAGGAGGGTGTTTAGTATCTGGCAAGTTATTAATTTCTACCTCTGTCTATTAAGCCAAATTAAATTAGAAGCTTACTGAAACCTATTTGGACCACAGAAAGATCCTCAAATGTTAGTCTGCAACCAGCCATTCTGATCTGAAGAATGAAGGGGTTTGAGAGGAGAAGTGCTTCAATGCGTGTATGTAATGAGTCAGCAAACTGTTTCAGCTCTATTTTTACATGTCTGTGTATATTTTGAGAATTTATTATCAGTCAGAATTATTTTTCTTCAGAGAAGGTATTTTCTTATGTAGATACTAAGATAGTTGATGGTAACATTTGAACAAAATGTTCTTAGTAACACATATGCATATGGTCCTGATCTCTAAATTACCTGTCAGTAGTCAGGACAGAGATCATGGAGTTATTTTATTCTCTTAACAGTTTTCAAAAAATGCCAGTGTAATGATCAGATCTTTGTAATAGTCAGATACCCAGTTAAGACTTAGGAGAGAGAAAAGAAGATTATGTCACAGTATAAAACCTGTGACATGCCTCTTCTTGTGAAAACTGCAGCTCTTATTTTACATTCTCAAAAAGAATGGCACGCAGCAACAAGATATTTGGGGAGGAGTCTTTTGCTTTGAAAGAGGCAACTAAAGGGGATGTAGTAGAGATTTAATTAAAAAAAAATCATGAAGAGATTAAGAACAGATACGGCATCAGTACTGCACTGACATTATCCATGCCCTCAGGGTTGTGTAAAATTCAGCCATGTGTCACCTTCAGCCTTCTGCCCTCCCAGTTGAAGTGTCCCACTGCTTTCAGTTTCTCCTCACAAGTCAGCTGGTCCATCCCTGTGGTAGCACCTGCCTTTCACTGTACCTCCCCTTGCTTTGCTTGCAAGTACCACAACCACCCACAGCACTCAAGACAAGGGCCCATCAGAGTTTCACTTGACAGCAAAATTCTGCCTCCTGTGCTGCTGCTGCAGCGCTTCTTGGCCACTAACAGTATTTCACTTGGGTTTTGGCTGCGCCGGTGGTTTCAGATACAGTTCCATGCTACCAACTGTTTTAAATAACTGCCAATGCTACCCTTAATAATTAATCCTGGCCCTGACTAAACGTGGTCTTTCCATCGTGGCTGTTCATGTCTGTTACTTCTGTTGGATCGAGCCATCGTGCAGACACAGGCCCAACCGGTTCACTCGTGTGACAGAAAATCAATGTGCCACCCAGCAGCGATTCTCCATAACCTTGGAACTTAACACCATCACTCACTGGCTTTCAGTGCTAGCCTGGTACAAAGATTGTGCAGCCAATCACCTGTATATAACAAGAAACCACCCTCTAAACTGAGGTGTTCCTATTCCTTTTAAAAAAAAAAAAAAAAAAAGCACATTTGTGTAACTTTGCATCTTTAAAAAAATAAATAAATAAGTCTTGCAGGCTTTACTGTGTGGCCTGAGTACTTCTAACATGTTTCAGTTTCATGGAGTACATTAGAGACCTGGCTGGTTTTTCCCCTCAGTGAGGCTGTTCTCAAAGTGCAAGATGCCAGCAGCAGAACATTGCTGTGTATTACAATGCATTTATACCCACTTTGCTTCTCTTCAGGTGAAAATGCCAGATGTAGAGTTTTTTGTTAACTTGGGGGACTGGCCTTTGGAGAAAAAGAAATCCACAGAGAACCTGCACCCCATCTTCTCATGGTGTGGGTCCAGTGAGTCAAAAGACATTGTCATGCCAACATATGACTTAACAGACTCAGTTTTGGAGACTATGGGACGGTAAGAACTTGCTTAAAATTTTCACAAAATAAACAATGAATGATCTTCCAAAAGACACTTGCATTATCTGCTTTGCTCTTCATTTATACATTGAAGCGTTGGCACCCTCTAGGAAGGCAGTAGCTCTGTAATCGGTATCTCAGCATTAACCAAGCTGTGTATTATACAACACAAATAACATTTATTAAAATACTTTGCTGCTTTATGTAAAAAATCTAAAGTAATGTAAACACAGTCAAGTCATGGAAAACAGCCCGCAGAAGGAGTGTTCCCAGGGTAGGTATTTTGCTTGTTCGCTTTGTTTCTGTCCCCATGAGCTTGTTGGCAACTGGCTTTGCCAAAAATCTTGTTTCCTGATTTTCCTAGTACCCTTTTTTCTGTACCTGTTAAAGCCCAGTGTAGCCAGAACTCTCAACCCAGAGCCTACCAGCTCCCGCTTTGATTACTGATGATAGCTGGCCTTGATAACTGCTCTGTCACTGTCTTGAAACACTGCAAAGCCAGCTTCTGTGAGATAGATCTTTGTTACCCATTTTGAACCTGTTTTTCATTTCACAGCATTCAGTTCAGGTTCCTCGTCTTTATTGTCAAGGCTTTTCCTAAATTTGCTCCCCCCATCTCCTCAATTTACAGAATCACACAGAATCACAGAATTGGGGTTGGAAGGGACCTCAAGAGATGATCGGGTCCAACCCCCCTGCCAAAGCAGCTCCCTATCTCATATTACATAGATAGGCGTCCAGACGCATTACCTGAAAAGGCATAAGAGAGAGAATCATAGAATCATAGAATCATAGGGGTTGGAAGGGACCTCAAGAGATCATCGGGTCCAACCCCCCTGCCAAAGCAGGCTCCCTAGGACATATCACTCAGATAGGTGTCCAGATGGGTCTTGAATATCTCCAGAGAAGGAGACTCCACCACCTCCCTGGGCAGCCTGTGCCAGGGCTCTATAAATGTTTTAATGTACATGTTTTAATTTAGCAAAGGAAGTGAAATACGTTGACTTAACTAGTCACATAAACACCTTGCTCTGGACTATCAGGACTGCCACATCACCATTACCTGCTATTGCACGACCCCGTATCGCATCATCTGTCTGGCAACTACATCCCCTTCTGGGAACTTCTGACACTCCTCACCTGTTCTTTTTATGGCTGCAAAAACACAGATGCAATACACATAAAGGTGTGCTCGTGACTTACCTTCATCCTCAGTACTTTTGCCTATCGGTGCCGCAAACTCTTTCAAGTAATTGCTCTTAAAAAAGTGTTTCTAGGAGGCTTGGCTGTTAAACCACTTCTTTCTCCTCCAGAGTCAGCCTGGATATGATGTCGGTTCAAGCCAACACTGGCCCACGGTGGGAAGACAAGAACACCACAGCATTCTGGAGAGGACGCGACAGCCGCAGAGAGCGGCTGGAACTTGTGAAACTGAGCAGAAAACACCCGGAGATCATCGATGCTGCTTTCACAAACTTTTTTTTCTTTAAACATGATGAAAGCCTCTACGGCCCCATCGTTAAGCACATTTCCTTTTTTGACTTTTTTAAGGTAAGCCACCAACCATTTTTCACACTACAAGGTTCTCAGAGCTCCCCATTACCGAGTAACTTTGGATGTATGACCAGTAACAGAGTGATCCTTATTTTTCAGCTCGACACCTGTAACAAGTGCAAATAGGCACCCCCCTCCGGTGGGGTTAACTGCTATGTAGCTCTTACTCTGAGGATAACAATGTTTGATTTGCATCTAAAGGTTCTGTGGAACCTGGTGTAATCTCTGTGTAACCCCACGCTCCTTTTTATTTCTTCTCCCTGATTCAGCGATCGGGACTACTAACATAACTAACATAGCGGGGAAATCAGTGGACGAAGCGGCGCATCTACCCTCACATCCCAGGATGAGCGTCCTAAGAATTTCCAGAGAGCTTAATTGGTGAAGAGGGGCATCTCTCTGTACCCTGCACTGTGATGAATTCCAAACTAAATACTAAAAGCTACTTAAAACATTGGTGCTTGCCTAGCCAATCCTGTGTTTCTCAGTATCAGCAAGTCGGTCACACCGGTGCCCTCAGAATAGCGCGACCTAACCAAGCTACTCGGACCTCCTGTTTGTTAATAACTCACGGTCATTTTCTTTCCAGTATAAATATCAAATTAATATTGATGGCACAGTGGCAGCCTACAGATTGCCTTATCTACTAGCAGGAAACAGTGTGGTGCTAAAGCAAGACTCCATCTACTATGAGCATTTCTATAACGAGCTGCAGCCGTGGAAACACTACATTCCATTTAAAAGCGACCTGAGTGATCTACTAGAAAAACTCCAGTGGGCAAAAGAGCATGATGAAGAGGTAAATACATGTTTAAAGGGTCTTGGCAGTGTTTCTAGATAAAATAGAGGAAAAAGTGCCGTTCTTTAAAACAAAAACAAATCTGTTAGAAGGACTTAAAAATTAATGTCATCAACTCTACAAATAACAAAAAACACTTTTTGAAAAAAAAAACCACCCATAATACTGCCCTTAATATGACATTAAATTGAACTTTGGAAAGGATCAAGAATATTGTCATAAGAATGCCTTACTTTTAAAATTAAGAATGCTTAAATAACAATAAATCAGTTATCTTAAACTGTCAACACTGTACTTAACTCCAGAACCTACTTCTATCTTTTGAGAATTAAAAAAAGAAACCCTTTTTATTTCCTTTGGCAGGCAAAAAATATTGCAAAAGCTGGACAAGAATTTGCAAGAAACAACCTCATGGGAGACCACATTTTTTGTTACTATTTCAAACTTTTTCAGGTTAGTATATTTATTTTTAACCGCCACTACTGCAAAAATAGAAATCCCACAGGAAGAATTCAAGGCAACAGAGCTGCTGGCAATTGGCCAGCTCAGTACTTGAAGCCACAAAGGCAGCAGCAGCAGCAGAGAACTTCAGTTGGTTTACAATTAGTTATTACCTACAAAAGGTAATAACAAAAACAATTAGTATGCAATTACTTATTACCTACAAAAGTTATTACCTACAATTAGTTATGCAGTTAGTTATTACCTACAAAAGAAACTCCTTAAGACTACACTGGCAGTTGGAGGAGCCACTGGATCCCAGAAATCTTGATCTAATCTGCAAGAATACGTTGCCCACCGTGATCAAAGAATTCCAGATCAGCTGCCCACCCTGTGAACTGCAGCTGAAAATGTCTGTGCATTAGCACCGAGGTATCGAAACTCCAGCGAGGCACCCGGGGGGGCTCCTGCCTGCAGTTAGGTATCTGCTTACCCTGTCTGTGACACAGCGAGGAGTCATGGATGGAGCCAGGCTCTTCTCAGTGAAGGCCAGCGATAGGACAAGGGGAAACGGGTGCAAGCTGGAGCACAGGAAGTTCCATGTGAATATAAGGAGAAACTTTCACTGTGAGGGTGGTGGAGCACTGGCACAGGCTGCCCAGAGAGGCTGTGGAGTCTCCTTCTCTGGAGACATTCAAAACCTGCCTGGACGCGCTCCTGTGTGACCTAATCTAGGTGATCCTGCTCTGAGAGTGGGTTGGACTAGGTGATCTTTTGAGATCCCTTCCAACCTCTACCATTCTGTGATTCTGTGCAGCCCCAGAGTTTCCACAGAATTACTCAGCCAAGCTGGTGCAGTATTTAGAACCAGATGTACAACCTGACACGTGTTTGTGAATACTCCTTTTTTTTTTTTTTCCTTCCAAACTAGGAGTATGCCAGCTTGCAAGTGAGTGAGCCAAAAATCAGAGATGGGATGGAGAAGGTGCCGCAGCCTGATGATGACCTGTTTCCATGTACTTGCCACAGAAAAAAGGTAAAGTACACACAGCATTAGGCTGTAAAATGCTGGATGTTTTCAGTTCTTGCTGACCAAATTGTAACAGCCCCTGCTCCGTAGCCTATGGTACCAGTTACTGTTAATGCCCATTGAGCTTAGAAACCTTTTCTTAATGTATTTGCAGGACAAGTTAAAAATTGAGTTTTCAACTAACTGAAAAATGTTTCTTCTTTCTTGACTACAGGCCAAAGACGAACTCTGACAGAAAGAAATGAAATTATTTTTTTAACATTTACCTACATTCAGACTGTCATCTTAAGGAAAGAAGAAAAATCTGGATTAAAACGCCAATGGATAATGTCAATGAATATTATGAAGTTTACTGTATCATGTTCTACACACAGAAGAAACCCAAGCAACCCCTTTTTATCATGTGGTGGTTGCAGAGCTTTGTTCCAAAACATTTTTACAATTTTTTTCTTTTTTAATAAAAACCAAGTTTGTATCAGTCATGTGTTACAGTCCTGAGACACCTTGGAAACGCAGGTACTTTTTACTTGTTCTGCTGAGTCTTCATGAGCGTGTTCTGCAAAAAAGGGCAGATAAGAATTGTAAATCTACCCAACAGCCCATGTAGCTGTCTAAAGCCATCTTTTTCAGACCGTAACTTTGTTCCTGCTGGGAGAAGCAGTATTCTCAAAGACAGTGACACAGGGTTTATGACGTGAAGGAAAAACCACAGTGCTGCTGGACGCCTTAGTAACATTAGGTAAACTTTTTCAAGTTCCAGATAATTTTTTCAGATGCTTTGTTTTGAAATTTACTCTCTTTGGCAATATGGAAAGAATTAAGTAGCACTGAGCAGTGACTGCTTTGACTGTTCCAACAGTGTATTTTTTAAATACCCACTTTACCTGCATACTGAGTAACACAACTGTCACCTTTGGTCTTAAAATGATCCACAGGTGGATTTAAAAGTCAATGCTAAATTCATCAAATTCTAATTTATTCTCACTGTAACAGAGCCAGTCTTTAAGTCACTGTAGCTGTTGCCATCACAGATGTTTAGGGGTGCTATGCTCACTGAACAACATCACTGCTGGGAGAGGAGTGGCCTTGAGGTACCTTGTGAGAAACTGGCAGAGTGTTGTACCCAATTAACATTTTTAACTAATATTTTCCTACAGTAAAAGCCAGCCTAAGGAATGGCTTGTTTGATCATGCAGTAAACAAAGTATGTTACAATTTAACTGTACTAACCTTCAGCCCTGAATGCATTTTTTTATACAACACAGCACCCAAGTGAATGCAGCTGGCCAAAACACGATGGCAATCCTCTCAGCTCACTGGGCATACGTTTAAGCAGCTCTGCAGCGTCACAGCAGCTACTCTCACAAATGACCTCCAGCTCAAGCTCCCTGTTTGCTTTTAGCAGGTCTCACTGCAGCACCAAGCTGCAGAACCAGAGCAGGTTTTAGGCAGCTCTTGGCCATGGAATTGAGGCCACTATTGCAGGAGATGATGCCAAGATGGTTTTCTTGGGACCAGCAGCCACTTCATCATGATGGGTCATCAGTTAGCCACCACTTGCTGTTGACTTAGCTGAAAGCAATTAATGCACCACTGTAACCTGTGGTGGTACCAGCAGCTGCAACCACACCTACAGCTTTTCATCTGCTCTGAACACCCCAATTCCTTCTGCTAGGGGGTAACAGCCCCTCAGCTACCTCTTCAGAGCCCTCCTGACAGCAGCCTTGTGCTCCCACAGGAGTTCCTCCACCTCTATAAACAAACATAATTCCTCTTTTGTCAGTTTTTAATAGCCTTCTCTGCCCCTCTCTCCAGCAGGCCTCTGACCAGGCCTTATGGGAGGGAGCTTGCTGGAAGGTGACTTCAAAAGGCATGTCCTTTGCCTGCATTGTCTCCTCCTCCAGACCCAGAACTTGGCTCCTTAAGGTAGCACCATCATAAATTTCAAACAATTATAGCATCAGGAATTCACTCAGAAATTAAATACATCTAAAGGATTCACTGCCAAAATAGATTCTTTCCAGCATATTACTTCAAGCGTTTACTTGTTAATGCAGAGCAGTGGTGTATGGTTATTTGCACAGAAACACAGAAAACCATGCTGCCACAGCATTAAGTATTTGGGAAGTTTTCTGTCCCTCCTTTACAAAATTTTTTATTGTTCTGCATATCTTTTTCTATTCAAAGAAACAAAAATGTTTTATTTGCATTTACACTTCGACCTCTGAAAACACCTGTTTTAAAAAAAAAAAACCCACCACATCTCACCTAACCTGCTGCATTTAGGAAGAGCTAAATGACAATGCTGCTATAACACTGCAGATCATTTGTGCTCCAGTTCAACATTCTTTCCAAGCCAAGAAAAAACTTGTGTGTTTATTTCTTCCATGACATCATCCGTTGTTCGTCCTTTGACTGCCATCCCATGGTTTGCATTATCAATCCAATGGATTTTTTTAGGGGCTTTCATTTTGCTCACCACACCTTCTAGCAGTTGCTGTGGGAAAAATAAGAATGGGAAAGTTAGGATAATCAGCTGCTACAAACGCAGAGCTCCTATATGTCTCTCACTTGGCTTGTGCAACACAGAACAGGCAGCTCTTAGTGACAAGACAGATCTGCCTGCCCACTAAAAACATGTGGATAGATGTGATGATGCTGCGTTCAGCAGCAGAGTTTGCTCAAAGGCCAGCAGAAAGTAAAGATAACTGCAAAGGTTGCAACCCTGTGCATCTCCTTCCCCATGAAATGGTGAAGGAATCCTCTTTGACTGCCAGCAGGAAAGGCAGAGCTTCTCACATCAGGTTTGTCTCAAGTGGCAGAGTAAAATTCCCTAGAGACGGGCTTTGGCTCTGTTCAATTTTCTCAGTAAAGAGATGTGAGAACCAGTTCAGAGACTCTTTGAAGATTGCCCCATTAAGAGGGCACTGCAAGGATCTGCATGTTGCTAGCCTGACTTATTTTGGTGACAACTCCTCACAAAAGCATTATGAATCCTAAGAAACTGTACAAGCACGGAAAGTGCTGACTGCACAGCGTCCCAGACTCGGGCTGAACTGTTCAGGAGCAAGAGATACTGGAACAGGCTGCCCAGGGAGATGGCTGAGTCACCATCCCTGGAGACATTTAAAAGAAGAGTAGATGTACTTGGTGAGATGGTCTACTGTTGGACCTAGTAGGGCTGGGTAGATGGTTGGATTCAATGATCTTGAAGGTCTTTTCCAACCCAAACCATTCTATGATAAGAGATACCTATTCACAAGAAAGCAAGGCAGAAAACCACTGCATCCTGGGCTCTCCATCTCCACAAAACCAGCGCTTTCTACCCCAGAAGTCTGACTTGGGGGTGGAGCTGCTTTCCTGAGAATTTGTCATGAGAACGTGACGAGCGTGGACTGGCAGCTCAGCACAGTGTGTGTGGTTTGTAACCTGAAGTGGCTGTAACAGAATAGCAAACAACACACCCCTTTCCAGAGGCTGCTTTTAATTTGTATGAGCTTATCCTAACTAAAAAGACAGATTTTAAGTGAGCAAACTCCTCTTTGGGCCACTAAAATATTGCTGAAGTGGATCATTGACTATGACACAAGTTTTAAGTAGCAAAAGCAAGCACCCCCAGGTTTCCTTGTGTCCAGTGATGTTTCCTACCCAAGGCTTCCTTCAGAAGACACATATATTTAGAGAAGGCTGCAAATGGAATTCACAGCTGCGCACGGGGGTACAGATGTCACTCATGCTCATTCCTGTCCCTCCATACTGCCCCCTCCCCCCTCAGCAGGATTTATAAGGGTACTCACTTTTTCACACATCTCATCTGCTGATCCTGAGATAAACAGCACTGGACACCTGATAAACAATAAATCTTCATCCCGGAGCTTGGACTGAAGTTTTGGTCGATGCAGTGGGTAAGATAAACATACTAGACCTTGAATGAAGTCATCATCATCCTCCTCCTCCTGGCTAAGATGACGTATCACAGAGGCAGCAGCTCGTGAGCCCATGGAACGGCCTTTCTCCCATGGTAAAATAAAGAGGGGGGAAAAAAGGGTATCTGCCATCATCTCACTACACTGCTTGATGACACAGCTCCTAAAACCAATCCAACTGTGTGTATTTCAGCACACCAGTAGTACAAGATCCTAGGGATGGTTTTATTCCTCTACTCCATGAAAAATATTAACACCAAATTTCAACATTTTCTGCTAAAATTATCTGACTAGTTATGTTTCCATATTCCCATTTAAGAAAGAAGGGGAAAAACATAAATGAGAGAGATCCCCTGCAATATTGGAAGGAACACCAGTGCATCCTGGGGGCAGGATCAAAAGAGGAACAAGACAGGCCCTTTGCTCCAGATCCTTCCAATTCCAGAGAGCAATGCTATTATTCCATACCATGTCTTTTTTTCAATCATATCTTTAATTCTTCTCATGTAATATTAATTTACTTAAATTAGAAACAAAGTTTTATGTGCCTTAGACCCAAACCAAATCCAGCAAGTGTATATGCAACACCTCAAACTTCTGCCTAAAAGGCTGGAGGCAGGGGGGAAGAGGGTTTAAATAAAGTGTGAACTTCTAGCATGAGGTCCATCAGTGACAGCACAAGGGTATCAAAATACCTCCTCGAAGAAGAGGAGCTGACAATGCTCTGTAATTGAGTGTTAGAAGTGGCCCGTTCCAGTGGGATTAAGTTACATCAACACAGATCTGGTTTCGCTTAGTCAGAGACCATTCAGGGTTTCCCATACCAAGTTATTCCTAATCACACCACCCATCTACTTCCCCTTTTCACATGAGAAAACTGCTTTTCTAGCTGCCATGAAGCTTTATCTACCAAAACCTGCTTTGGCAAAGCAGTTTTCCATTTACCAGGAACCAAAATCCTTCAAGACCACGTGGATTATCAGGGAACTCACGCCCTGATGAGAAGCAACAAGGTGGTTTTCTTCCAAAGTAAAAACATTGTCTATTGCTCCTTCCTCTGGAGCAGGATCTGTGGGATGGTGAGGAGGGTGACTAGATCTAGACAGCCATGCTCTCAGGAGAGCATAGTGAAAGGCTGGATGTTCCCATTTGGGACAGAAGCAGCAGTGCTGCAGGACAGGCAGCTGCACACCCACCCGCTACAGGGCTGTGAGCTTTCAGGTTGAGAGACCTGAATGCCGACCATGCTCAGTACCTACGTTCCCATGGCAGTCAGTGGGCTTCTGATCAATTAATGGAGAGCACTCAGCAATTTGTAAAGGAGGTCACAGCAGACTTCAAAAGTGGTGTAATTACAGATTGCAATCCTGAAAGGGGGGCAGCGTAAGAGAGAAAATTATAGACACTGAAACAATACCTGCAAGGAAGACACCAGAAAGTTTATATTCATCAGAAAGCTTTAAGTATTCCTACAGAAAGAAGATAAAGAGAAATGTTACAAGTCAGAATTAAGACAGCTGAGAGGTCAGGGATTTTAGCTACTAAACACACAATGAGCAGCTCTTTCAGCCCTGCAAATTAAACAAAGAAGAGAGATGCACACAAGTTGCACTCTTGCTTTTTCACGCAAGTAACTACATGACATTTTGCAGCAACAATAAACTTCAGCAACTTCACATCAGCTCTCAGCAAGCCTAAAACATCAGATGCCTTACAAAGTTACCAAAATACACAGTAATCATTTGTATCAACTGAGTTACAGTAGCAGATTACATACACACTCAGCCCATCCAAAGGCAAAATAAATTAGCAAAAAACGCCCTGCACTGAGGTCATGCATTTCTAACTAGAAGTTTAAGGCACCATCAGTTATGTCTGACAGAAAAGATAAACTTAAGCAAATCTTTTTTTTTTTTCCCAGTATTTAAGCAATGCACTAATTAGATGCTACCTTGGCAGAGGCCTTTAAAGTACCTTCACACACCAGCATGTTAATATAAACTCACTAACAACATCATGCTTCTTCGTAACAGAGAGCAGTTACATTAAAGCTAGGAATGTCTAACTTCAAACTACTATACATATAATCACAATGACATAATACAAGTTAATTCCTTAAGAACTGAACTTAATTCCCCAAGAAAAATATCTGATGCTCAATGCAGATCACTCAAGCCATCTTCCCGCACCCAGCTGAAGTAGCTAGATAATCAGAAGAACATTTCCCAGAGTGGGAAGATACTCCAGGATGACCCTATTCTAACAAGAGGTTGCTCGTTTTAACAAAACTTAGGTACATAAAACCACCTTAAATAAAGTAGTAGGAGGAGAAAGAGAAAAACACATGCATATGTCAGTTTAAACTCATTTTGAAATCAAGACTATTTAGGTTCTAGGGCACTCATATGCTACTCCCAATCTCTTTTGCTTCAACTCTTCCTGCGACTCAGAGTCCCCTACTCTTTTCCCAGTCTTTTCTTCCCAGCTACCAACCCTCAGAGACCCAGCACAATTCTGAGGTCATCTTCTTTCCTTTCAAAATTGCTCCCAAAGCTGTATCCCTTATTCCCGCTCCTCCCACCAAGCCCTCCCAGAACACCCACCTCTGGTTTCCATCTTAAACGCCTTCATTTTTATCAAGCTCTAAGTTCTGTAGGAGAAGGAACACCCTTCCTTTCTTTACACCCATTCCTCAAGCTTTTCTTTCTCTCCCTGAACTCAAACCCACATACTTGCTGCAGCTGTTCCAGCTGTTGTCCAGGTAAAAACTGCTCCTGCCGTCTCAGTTTACAGACAGCGCTCCGTTTAGCTAACTATCACTTCTCATTTCCTCACTGTCACTTCACTGATCTCTGGTCACACTTTTAAGAACCCCAGAGAATGACACCCACTGATCTAAGCTTTGGCAGAATTTGGTCACTCCTTACCACAACTGTTTTGAAGGCCTTAGCCCTATAAGCAATGTTAAGGCCTTTACAGGTAAATCGCAGGCACAGAACTCCGTGGGATGCCAGATAGGATGCCAAGGACACCAAGTGAGGGAAATTCATATCTCCTCCAGCTCCATGGGTAAGAATCACCCCATAGGTTGATTTCTTCTCTGGGACAGAAAAGATAGCATCAATGTGTTTGTTTCCAAAAGGTATCTTCACTTTAACCTAAAAATGAAAGAAAACCCAATATAATATTTTTTTTAAAAAAGCATATTTCCAATCTACACATTATTATGAAGAAAAAGAAAGAAAGAAACCAAAATTACAAGTCCACTTCTATTCCTTCTGTTCAAGAGTACTATATTAGTAACTCTACCTCTGTGCAATAATGGGCAAGCTACCTTATCACTCAACACCTTATTTTCTCCATTAGAAAATGAAGCATCTCCAGCTTCAAAGGGTGCTTTGAGGCATAAACTGAATACCTTCTCTATGTATCAGTATCTAGCTATTCAAGAGCTAACTGCCATGATTGACTTGAATATTAAGTCTTCCACAATAAGAAAAAAACCCAGTTCTTCCATAAGACTCAGAAATAAAGTGGAAACATGAACTGTTCTATAATTACAGTTCACAGAACCACTGAGGTTGGAAAAGACCTCCAAGATCATCTAGTCCAACCATCCCCCTACCACCCATATTACTCACTAAACCATGTCCCTAGGTACCTCATCCAACCTTTCCTCCAACAGCCTGAGGGACGGTAACTCCAACACCTCCCTGGGCAACCCCTTCCAATAGTGGAAAAAGTATTTTTATCTCCCCTCTCTCACACACATTATTAAATAAAAGAATTACAGATGCCCCTAAACATTTATTACAACCAAATTACTTTAGATCTGGAGAGCCATACGGCGTATATAGGATTAAGAGAACTCCATGCTGGCAGCAACTATCTAATCCAGTATCATTTGCGTACAAGCTTCATCACACAGGGAAAATACCAAAGTAGAGCATTATGAAAAGTGGATTTCGATACACTAGCTTCAGGCATTACACCCACCTACATGAAAAAACCCACGGGAATTACTTTTGTCATTATTTTTCATTTTTCAATAACAACAAATGGCAGGTGTCGCAAGACAGTATGTATTCCACGTACTTGTATACATCATATCCTCAGGCAGGCAAGGCACTTACTCTCTAGCAGCCTAAACCCCAAAAACCTGACACAAGGCACAGCCCGGCGAAGTAGTTTCCAAGTCAGCCAGCAGCCGGCACCGGGAGGAGCGGCGGCCTGCACGCAGCCCAGGGCCTAGCTTTCCTTTCCCCTAGGCCACGAGTGAGGCAGCACAGGTTCAGGCGAAGCCAGCCCAGGCTGGCAGCGGGCCCCCAGTCCCGGCAGACGCCAGGAAGAGCCCGGCTGGTGCTGAGCTGAATGAAGGGGCTGGACGGCACTTGTGTCCCTGGACGCGCTGCAGCTTCTGCAAGCAGGGTTTAAGCGGCCAGCAGCCTGGCTTACACCCGCTCCCGGGGCGGCAGCGCAGCCACCCTCCTCCCCCAGGCCCCTCGGGGGGGAACGGCGGCCACCGGAGGACCACACGTACGCGAAGGCAAACCCAGCGCACGGACCCCCGCAGGCGGTTGCT
Source organism: Zapornia atra (assembly GCA_013400835.1). Lineage (NCBI taxonomy): Eukaryota > Metazoa > Chordata > Aves > Gruiformes > Rallidae > Zapornia > Zapornia atra. The sequence continues at coordinate 31,270 of VZTU01012701.1, read as the reverse complement.
CCGCCGCCAGCCGCAGCTGCCAGGCCAGCCCAAGGGGCCGGCCCGAGCCGCGGGTACCGGTGACCCCGCGGGGCTCCCCGGAGGGTTCAAGGCCTCGCCAGGCTGCAGCCGAGGACGGCAGGGCTCCTCTCGACCTGTGAGGCACCCTTAACGGCCAGCCCCCCCCGCGGGTGAATGAGCAGCCGACTCCTGCTTCCACCCCCCCAGGCAGGCGCCGCGGGGAGCGAGGGCAGCGGCGGCCATACCTCTGCCGGCCCGCTCATACCGCTCCCGGCCTCGCGCCCGTGACGTCACGGGAACGGCGCCGCGTCCCTCGCTTGAGAAGGGTTCCCTAGGGCGCGGGGGGCGTGTGTGTGTATATGGGCCTGGCGCGGCGCTTGATTGGCTGGCCGCTGAGGCAGGCCCCGCCCAAAGGGGCTAGAGGCGGGGCCAGGCAGCCACACGCGGCGGGCTGTGGGGAGTGCTGATGGAGGCGGCGGGTGGGGTGTTTGGGGTGCGTTGGTATCGCCACTGGTACGGACCCTGCGCTGGAGGCCACGGGGACTGCGTTGAGGCACTCGGCCGGAGGTCCCTGGACTAGGCCCCCAGAGAAACTGAGTTCCTGGGGCGCGGCTGGCAGGGCTTGGTGCCTGTGGGGGTGGGTTGGTGGGGACTGAAGCACTGGGCAATGTGGTTGAGCCCAGGTAAGGGAGAGGAGTGGGTGTTGGCTGCCTTGTCTTCAGCGAGGCTTTTGACTGTCTTCCATGGCACCCTTGTAGGCATGATTGGGAAAGGTGAGTTGGATGGCTGTGCCGTAACGTGGCTGAGAACTGCCTGAATGGCAGAGCTCAGGGGGTTGATGGAAGCAGCATGGAGTCTAGTTGGAGGCCTGTAGCCTGTGGTGTGCCCCAGGGGTCACTGCAGGGTCTGGTCTTGATCAACAAGTTTATCATGACCTAGAAGAGGGGTCATAGCATGCTCTCAGCAAATCTGATGATGCAAAGCTGGGAGGAGTAGCCAGCACACTGTGAGGCTGCAGTGCTGTTCAGCCAGATCTGGACAGGCTGGAGAGTGGGGCAGAGAGGAACCAAACAAAGTTTAACAAGAGCAAGGTCCTGCACCTTGTGAGGAACAGCCCCAGACACCAGGATAGGGTTAGGGGTTGACCTGCTGGGAAGCAGCTGTGCAGAAAAGGACTTGGGAGTCCTGGTGGACAACAAGCTCTCCATGAGCCAGCAGTCATGCCCTCATGGCCAAGAAGGCCCCTGGTATCCTGGGGTGCATTAAGAGAAGTGTGGCCAGCAGGTCAAGGGAGGTTATCCTCCTGCTCTGTCCTGCCCTAGGAAGGATATGTCTGGGGCACTGTGCCCAGTTCTGCGCTACCCAATTCAAGAACTACTGGAGAGTCCTGTAGAAGGCTACATGGATGATACGAGGACTGGAGCATCTCTAATATGAGGAAAGGCAGAGAGAGCTGTATATGTTCAGTCTGCAGAGGATACTGAGGGGATCTCATCAATGCTTATAATTATCTAAAGGGCAAGTGTCTAGACGATGGGGCCAGGCTATTCCTGAGAATGCACTGGTGAGCACAGAATCAGAGAATCTTAGGGGTTGGAAGGGACCTCAAGAGATCATCGGGTCCAACCCCCCTGCCAAAGCAGGCTCCCTATCTCATATTACATAGATAGGCGTCCAGACGAGACTTGAATATCTCCAGAGAAGGAGACTCCACCACCTCCCTGGGCAGCCTGTCCCAGGGCTCTGTCACCCTCACTGTGAAAAAGTTCTTCCCCATGTTGGTGCGGAACTTCCTGTGCTCCAACTTGCAGCCATTGCCCCTAGTCCTGTCCCCACAGACCACTGAAAAGGGGCTGGCCAATTCCCCCTGCATCCCATGTCTAAGATATTTATAAACACTAATTAGGTCCCCCCTAAGTCTTCTTTTTTCCAGGCTGAACAGACCCAGCTCACTCAGCCTGTCCTCATAGGGGAGATGTTCCAGACCCCTAATCAACTTTGTCGCCCTTCTCTGGACTCTCTCCAGGAGGTCCCTGTCTTTTTTGTACCAGGGATCCCAGAACTGGACACAGTACTCCAGGTGGGGCCTGACCAATGCAGAGTAGAGGGGGAGGATCACTTCCTTCGACCTGCTGGCCACACTCTTCCTGATGCATCCCAGGATCCCATTGGCTCTCTTGGCCACCAGGGCACACTGCTGGCTCATAGCCAACCTGTCATCAACCAGGACCACCAGGTCCTTCTCCACAGAGCTCTTCTCCAGCAGGTCATCCCCCAGCCTGTACTGATACAGTCGGTTATTCCTCCCCAGGTGCAAGACTTTACACTTGCAGTGACAGGACAAGGGACAACAGGCACAAATGGGAACACAGGAAGTTCCATCTCAACCTGAAGAAAAACCTGAGGGTGGCAGAGCCCTGACACAGGCTGCCTAGAGAGGTTGGGGAGTCTCCTTCTCTGGAGACATTCAAAACCCATCTAGATTCTATCCTGTGCAACCTGCTCTAGGTGATCCTGCTCTGGCAGGGTGGTTGCACCAGGTGATCTCCAGGGGTCCCTTCCAATCCCTATCATTCTGTGATTCTGTGACCCTGTGGGTGTCAGGTATTAGTAGCTATATTTTTAAAACCTGTTGGTCTATCAAGAAGAATCATAGTAACTAGAGAGGGAATTCTAAAAATGGTGGTTATTTAGTTGCTGAATTAATTAGATCAGAGTTACACTGTTTGGAGAGTTCCAGTTGCTCCCCATAAGTAGTTTTAATTCTTCCACAAGAGGAAGCATAAAGACTGCTAGTGATAATTTAGAAGAATTAATGACAGTTGCTTAGAAATGGCTTGGAAAATAAGATTCACACTGACTTCAAGGAGCATGGATATCATCTCTGCTGTGAGTATGTCACAGATATGTGAAGGCAAGGCATGTGGTCAGAGAACATGTCATAAACTCATATAAATTAGGATTTTGTGTTACTTAGCTGGCTGAAGATTCCATCACTGAGTGGAACTTTCCTTTTCATGTGTTCACCTGCTGGAAAATAAGCGTGCCCTGGCTTGTGCTCCAAATTTCTTGCTGTCACTCAGCTGGCTGGATGTTGACAAATGCTGGGATCCAAATATTCTCTGTGAAGAGAACTCAGCAGAGCAGCTTGGAGGTAACCGCTATCAGTGACCACCCCTGATGTCTGAGGGCTGCCAACCTCACAAGCAATTTCCCAGCCCAGGCATTATTATCATGAAATGTCAGTGTTAAAGGCAAAAGAGGAGAAGCTCAGCTGTCATCAAGCTGCAAAAAACAGCTTTATTTGCCTAAATTTCTACCTTGCTTAAAGCATATCAGGCTCATGCGAGGTGCGGAAGCTGAGAGGCACCATCACTGCTGGTGTGAGTTGTGTGCCTTTCACTGGGAGCTGAGCTGCAGATGGTGCTGAGGTAGCAGCTCCTTGAGCCATGGGTCACGTGTGGGGACTCCAGCAGACTAAAGGGGAAGAAAAATGCCTCGAAGCAATACCAGATTAATTTATCTTGGATGGAGATGGCCCTATTCCTTCAGTAAAAGGGGACTGAGAAGATTTGTTAATCCCAAAGCAGTTACGGTTTCACCCTCAGCTTCATCCTTAATTCAGAACAAAGGAATGCAAGAAGGAAGAGAGTGTTAAGGAAAACTTTGTATTCATTTTCTGTGGGGGTTTTTTCTTCATAACTTTTTCCCATACTAATGGATGCTCATGTGCTCTGGTACAGCTCATATTTAGGGTGTTGCTTTGCTTCTTTCTTGGTCTGATTTTTGCCTTCTCTCTCTCTTTTCCTTCCTCTCCTGTACACCTGCTGTATTTCTCCTGCTTTTGGTTATTCACATGCTGTCTCCAGTGCAGGCCTTGTGGAACGTGTATCCTATTAAATCTAGGAGGGTGTAACCCCCTCCCCCTGGAAAACTCTTCTGTTAATGCTTTCTGCATACCACAAGTTGCTACCAGTTTACTTGCTGTGTTCTCTGTTTTCTTAGCCCAAATCACCTCTCAGTACTTAAAACTCTTCTCTGCACAAGCATAGCATTCAAAGCAGGTTAGCTAATACCTAGTTGAGTCCTGAGCAATGCAAATCAACGTGAATGCACAGAGGAAGGGGAGACACTGTCGTTATTTAATCCCCTGATCCATGGGAATAGGGTCAGACTGGTCTCTTTTTGCTGCACTTTTTCTGCAGTAGCTTTTCTTCAGAAAGATTAGGGTCCTTTGTAGTGGACCAAATATTGCTGAGATGTCGAAGGCTATGAAATTTAGATATATAGATTAGATTCCAACTCATGAGTATATATTTTGTGATGGATAAATTCTGGGTTTTATGAATTTTTGCACATGTAATAAAATCTGTTCATTTAAATGTGAAGGAATTGCTTTTTAATTCTGCAACATAAGGTACCACTTTAGCTACTTGAAATTAGGTTTCTGTGCTTTGAGGGGGACATATAAGTAGATTCTGGTTGATTTTCAAATGTGATGAAAACCTGAAATCCAGAAGTATTCGCTGCCAGCAGTCATTGAAAATCAAAATATTTTACTTGCTTAAACATGAATTGAGAGTGTAAGTTTAATCTCCCACCTTTGAAAATACCGATTATAAACCCTTTCTGAACTGATGCTTTTAATTAAACATCTATGAAAGCATTGTTTTTTAGATGAATGACTTCATTTCATAACTTTAATCTGACATCACTCCTGGAAATAGAAGTTTACTTTAAAAACAATAAACGGTGCATAATGATCTAAATTTGTCACCAGATGTGACAGCTATGAAAGGTATGTGACTCGACATGTCTCAATGAAAATGTATGCTGTGTGTTATAATAACCTATACACCACTGTGAGCACTTCTGACAGATCTGATATGCCAAAGGCAGCTGGGTTTGAGGAAACCGTGGCTGTTTATCAAAGAATGACATTATCCCCAATCTAAACTTGGGACCTGTTAACTTTCAGTAGCACATCAGACAATCCCTGTTCTTTTCCTTGGATTATAAATATGCCTTTACATGCCAGACACTTAGATTTATACGTAATAGGAACAACAGAGCTGACCTTTCCCACTAATCTTGTGTCGGAATAGTTTTGCTTGGAAAAAAATATATTAAAATCATTACAGAAATATAAAATAATATGGATTTTATATATTTTTATTTCAGTGCAAAATTACTAAAGGCTGAAGGGCATGTGGGGATCAGAAACAGACCTTTTCTTTAATTTATTTTCTCAAAATTCTTAGTAAGGGACCACCAACATTTTTTGTTTTGTTTTAGGCTGTTATTTAAAAAGTCCAGCTCACTCTAAATGAGTGAGCAACTTAACTGCTGTCCAGCATCCTTCAATTTTTGTTTTCCTGTGAGTGGGGCTACACATGCTGTGCACACAGGTATCAAAAGCACCTTTACTGATTTTTCTCAAAGCAATGAGCAAACTATTGTTTGATTAGCCAGTAGAGTTCCCTGAGTTAAAAAGGAGCGATATCCGTAATGCTGGCTGATTGCAACTACTGTATGGTACTTCTTGAGGCTCTGAAAAGACTTGGAGGTCCCCTGTGAAGGGGGAAATGATGAGCAACAAGCAGAACCGCTATGACATGTGGAAAAATACTGGATTTAAGAGTGATGTGCTGAAGTCCCAATGTCTTTACAACGAACTGGAGAACTTGGCAGTTTGCACTCAGCAACTTTCTCTGGGAAGGGTGAAAATGCAACACCTTCTGCAGATGTGGATGTCACCCATCAGTGAGGTCAGAAACTGTCTTGGCTGTAGATTCCCTTTGAACCTTAGGCTAGTCAGACAGTCAATTACCCAGACCAGAGACCATTTATATAGTGGTAATTCTGTACTTCAGGCTGATAAAATATATTTATTAGGCAACTTGTTCATTTGACATTGATTACAATATAATAGTTCTACTATTCTAGGTTTTGTTCCGTGGTCTCAGCTTTCTCATTGTGTCCATCCACACTTACTGTAACACTTATATGTCAGATACTGATTTTATGAAACTACAACATGGGCCTTTGTGACTGACATAGTGCTACAAAACTCTGAGAGCATGAATAATGTCAGGTAACAAATATGCATTGCATAAAAGCTTTTCCCTTTCGAACTGCACGAGGCTCTTTGGGAACATTTCTGGCTTCAACTGGGGTGCTAAATGGAAGGTCCTTCCTTTAATTAGGGAAGGTGTCATCATAACGCGTGCTTCTGGATGGCAACACTCAGATGCTATACATTTCTCAGGGTCTTTGTTAGGGATTTTGTATCCCTTCGTTGTTCTTGATAAATGCAGCCCCTTTGTTGTGCAGTGGCAGCTGATACAATTCCTTCGTGTGCTGGGGCTGCGCTGGGGACTGCTGGCAGGAGGTTGCCCTGGCTATTGTCTCCCCTTGGCTGACAGTGAACTGACCTGGCCAGGAGCCAGTGGAACAAACCTTTCTGCTCCCACTGCCACAAGGGAAGAATTAATAGCTTTGGCTTGTTCGTACAGTCTTCGAATGCTGAACTCAATTCCGTGTATGTTTGCACTCTGAAGTTTCACTCTGTTTCTGTCTGCTGCTTCTTCAGAAGATTAATGTGGTTAGGGATGGTAAAGAACATTATTGTCACTGCTAGCATTACCTTTGTTGTGAACATTGTGTTAAGGTCTCAGACACCTTAGCATTCAATTCTCAGTCCAAAAACTGATGCCCTCTGAGGTCATGCCATCAGTCATCCATGTGAGTTACTTATCTGGAGACTATTGCTATTTATCATAGAATCTTAGAACGGTCTGGGTTGGAAGGGACCCCAAGGATCATAGAGTTCCAACCTCCCTGCCACAGGCAGGGCCACCAGCCTCAGGCCTGGATCTACACAAGGTTGCCCAGGGCCCCGTCCAACCTGGCCTTGAACACTTCCAGGGACGGGGCATCCACCACCTCTCTGGGCAGCCTGTTCCAGCCCCTCACCACTCTCTCTGTAAAGAACTTCCCCCTAATATCTAATCTAACCCTTCCCTCCTTTAATTTTAATCCATTCCCCCTTGTCCTACCATTGTCTACCCTTCTAAAAAGTTGAATCCCCTCCTGTTTGTATGCTCCCTTCAGGTACTGGCAGGCTGCAATGAGGTCCCCCTGCATTCTTCTCTCCTCCAGGCTGAACAAGCCCAGCTCCCTCAGCCTCTCTTTGTAGGGCAGGTGCTCCAGCCCTCTAATCATCCTCATGGCCCTCCTCTGAACCCTCTCCAACAGTTCCACATCTTTCTTGTATTGGGGGCCCCAGATCTGGACACAGTACTCCAGATGGGGCCTCACAAGGGCAGAGTAGAGAGGGACAATCACCTGCCTGTCCCTGCTGGCCACCCCTCTTCTAATGGAGCCCAGGATCCCATTGGCCTTGCTAGCTGCAAGAGCACACTGCTGGCTCATGTTAAGTTTCTCATTCATCAGAATCCCCAAGTCCTTCTCAGCAGGGCTACTCTCACCTTGTTATGTCCCCATAATACAGGAACTTGGTACATTTTGCCTCTTGTTGCAAGCTCCTAGGCCATTTTCACTTCCATTAGTAAACTGATTCATTCTAAGATGCAGAAAATGACACTGCACCTCTCTACCTTTAACATACATATTCATATGAATTAGGACGTGAAGCCCTTTGTATACAGACAAGTTGTCAGAGCATGGGTAACTGCAGAGTAACCCTGAGGCTCTGCAGATGTCTGTTGTACCTTCCTCAGGGATCATTCCTGCAAGTTGTTTCTTTCATTTATGAAGATATTTGCCTCCTAGTCCCCTTCTCTGAAGCATTCCAGCAATCCCCCTCAGCCTCACATTACCTGTACGTTTAAGAAGTACATCATCTACTCTGTAATCCAAAATTTTTCTAAACACAGTGAGCTGCAGAGAGGAGTGCAAGGAAGCCTCCTTGATTTGTTCTCCTGTTTCAGTGGACTACTGCTGGCGTTGGTGAGAAGTGCATTCTGGCTTTACATGTGTGCTCTTGGAAGTTGAATGCCACAGCTCCCTGATAGAAAGAGGCAGTGGCAACATGCACTAAAGTCGATGTCTGCTGCTCACAAAATCTGCTACACTGGGGGTAGGAGGAAAAATAATTTGGTTTGACACAGCTTAGCAAATCCATTCTGGATACTGTTTGTCTTTAAGAAGATTTAAGCATACACAGGGTTGTATTTGCTTTAATAGTGCCTAGGAGCTGGAGCTAAACTGAAAGGTCTAATTACTGGCTTCTCCTGATTTTCTTCTTTTAACTTGCACGTTGTCATAAATTGCCACATGTAACAGGATCTGGTTTCCTTCCAACTGTATGCTTTTGAATATAAACACCCATACTGATACATACACACACACACACAAAGTGTTAGCAAGCAAGGAAACACATAAATACCTGAAAACTGACTGACGGATGTAGCTGTGGATGGCCCATGCCAAAGTCCTGGTACTGCTCAAAGATGTCTCCTAGCTCACGGTGTGCCCAGAGGCATCACCTAACTGTGCTCAGGGAGTCTGAGGTGGGGGAACACTTACGTGGCTCCTGGCTATTGCTGGCTACTTTGAGTCCTCCTGGTGTCATGCAAAGTGGCAATCGAGGCTCAGCAACCTGGCAACATCATCTCAGTGTGTGTGGCCTGTGCATCAGTGCCTTCTGGAGCTGGCATCTTGCTGCACTTAGTAATTCAAATAGGTGTGTATTCTTGAATTGTTGCGTTTAGTGCTATATCTAAAACCAACCTCAGCATATCTGGAGAGATGATATTTGTCAGGGAATCAAGTATTTTTGGCACCAATCTCTTTCTTTACATGACCTGCTCTTCTGTGCATGGGAAAAATTAATTGTAGAGAGACAATATCCTTCCTTACTGCACTCCTGAGTTCCCAGCTGAATCACTAGCTGGAAAGCCTCTCCCTTACCCTTTCCTTGGGTCCATGTATCCATACTCCCTCAAGTGAGCAGAAGCTCCTCACTTTGTTTCTGTACACAATACTTTTTTCACCTCAGCTGTCTGCCCTGGTTCTGGCCAGGCCAGAGTTACCCTCCCCAAGCAGCCAGCCCAGGTGAGCTGAGTTAGCCCAGGCTGATTCCACACCACCTGACATCACTCCCCCATAAAAGGGACTGGTTGGAGAGGTGGTTTGACCTGTCTCTGGGACAACAGTAGTCTTCTTCTTTTGTGCTAAACTCACGGTTTAAACCCACAACCCTAGGATTAAGAGTTCCATGCTCTACTGCTACCCCAACACTTCAAGCCCCCCCAGCCTTCAAACCCACCTCTCTCTGACAAGATAGGGGTGTTTTTGTTACTTCTGAGCGTTGTTTACACAGAGCCAAGGCTTTTCCTGCTCCTCACAACACTCCAACAGCAAGTAGGCTGGAAGTGGGGGGGCACAAGACATTGGGAGGGGACACAGGTGGGACACCTGACACCAACTGGCCAAAGGGATAGTCCATACCATATGGCATCATGCTTGGCATATAAATCTGGGGGAAGAAGAAGGAAGGAGTGGGGACATATTTGGAGTGATGGTGTTTGCCTTCCCAAGTCACAGTTAGGTGTGATGGAGCCCTGCTTTCCTGGGGATGGCTGAACTCCTGCCTGCACATGGGCAGTAGGGAATGGATTCCTTGTCTTGCTTTGCTCATGTATGTGACCTATTTCTTCTCCGAGCTTCTTGCTATGTGAAGTTAACCATGTCAGGTATCCTGACCTCCACTTGAAGTTATGGGTTCCACATCACAAATTCTGCCTCCCTTTTACAACCGAGTCTGTGGTTAGTGCCAAGTGGAAAATATTCCACAAGTTGCTACAGGAGCAACAGATTACTGGAGCCCACATGGCAGCTTTTAGCCCCAGACGTGTTTGGCACTTCTTCTCAGCACTCATAAATCAATAGATTATATGACACGAATAAGTTCAGAAGAAAGATGAAGCACAGGATTTCATCCACAGTAAGTACTTGAAGGATCCTGTAGCATCACACGACCTTTATTTACGTGGGACCGGTCATCCCAGTTTTAACCTTTGAATTTTGGGACTTGCCTTGATCACCTGGTTATTTCCACAAGCAAAGCCCAATCATTACAGGTCCCTCACATGTCTGTTCTGCAATTAATCCCATTAGCTGAAAAACAACAAGAAAAAAAAACCTCTTTGCACTTTAGCTTTCTGGGAAAACTCTAAGGATAGTAACATTATACTCAGAAGTTGGAGGACTTGTTTCCATGGGGAATTTGTAGGTCTTTGCCAATGGCAGCAAATCAGGCCGAGGATGTCTGAGCAGTGACATCAGGCACACTGTCCCTGGAGTCAAGAGGCAAGTTGGTGATAAAGTCAGAAGGAGGCAGGCTTGGCAAACTGCATTGTGCCTATGCCAGCTCAGGCTGGAGCACACAGCGAGGTTTTGGCCTTGAGCTTTATAGTGTGATGGACAGGGGCAGACCTAATGGAAGGGGTGGTGGAAAGGGGACCTAAGGAAAGATCATCTGCAGGGTGGAATTTGTGGTGCTATTTGGTTTGTGGTTTAATTGCTGCTTTCAGTCCTCCGATCTTAGACGCTCCAAAGGGAATATTTGCTCCCTCTGGGATTTATTTTGTTGTTGTTGTTTGCTTGGTTTTGTATGTTGGTTGGTTGGTGGGGTTTTTGTTTGATTTTGTTGTTGTTGTTGTGGGCTTGGGGGTTTGTTTGTCTGGGTTTTCTCCCCCAGACAGAATAGCTGAAGGGTTTCTGGGCAGGGAGTTTAGAAAATTAATCACTTCCAGATTAATGGAGATCTATGAGCCCTCAGTCTGGCAAGATCAGATTTAGCCTAGTGTTGTACAGTGGCCAAATCAGTCTTAGGTAGCCAAATGTGTTTGTTTATCTTGTCATCCTCTTGGATGCTTGGTTTGCTTTGAGCCTTGTCTAAATGCTGGGCTGAGGTTATAGGCCCTTCTGTGGCCTCTACCCTCTCTAAATCAGAGGCCACCAATTGGATGTCACTCCATTCACCACAACTCTTTAGGTCTGGCCATCCAGCCAGTTTTTCCCAGCAAAGCATTTGCATTTCCAAGCCACGAGCATCCAGTTTCTCCAGGAAAATGCTGTGTGAAATGGTGTCACAGGCTTTACTAATGTCTAGCTAGACAAAGGAGGTGCAGCAGAAACATATCTCAGTAGATGCTTTGATGTCACTACAGTTAAATATCTTGTAAGTGGTAGGGCATTTTCCTAGGGCCACAGAAATCAGAGAATTAGAAGCCAGTTATTTCATGGGGTCCCTGCCAGTGCAATATCGTATCCATCTATCATCGTGGCTGTTGAGAAATTTCAAGGCCACATGATGTCAGCAGTCATTGTGTTTGCATTGGCCCAGACCTAAATAGGGTGAGGCACCAGCACAAACACAGCAGGCAATATGTTTGGTCCCTTCAGCCTTCTCACTCCCAGTTAAGCTTATACTTAAAGAAAACCATTAGCATCAGATGTTTGTCCTCTCACCCTCTGCTTAGAATCATTGAATCATCATGGTTGGAAAGGACCTCCAAGATCATCCAGTACAACCATAAGCACTACACCACCATAACCTCTAAAGCATCTCCTGAAGTGCCACATCTACCTGTTTTTTGAACAGCTCCAGGGATGCTGATTCCACCACCTCCCTGGGCAGCCTGTTCCAATGCTTCACCACTCTTTTGGTGAAGAAATTTTTCCTAATATCCAATCTGAACCTCCCCTGGTGCAATTTGAGACCATTCCCTATTGTCCTGTCATTAATTATTAGGGAGAAGAGGCCAACACCCACCTCACTACAACCTCCTTTCGAGTAGCTGTAGAGCATTAAGGTTTCCCCTCACCCTCCTCTTCTCCAGGCTGAACAGCCCCAGCTCCCTCAGCTGCTCCTCATAAGACTTGTTCTCCAGATCCCTCACCAGCCTGGTTGCCCTTCTCTGTACCCTCTCCAGCACCTCAGTGTCCTTCCTATACTGTGGTGCCCAAAACTGCACACAGGACTGGAGGTGCCGCCTCACCAGCACTGAGTACAGGGAAAGGATCACTTCCCTACTCCTGATGGCCACACTGTTCCTGACACAGGCCAGGATGCTGTTGGCCTTCTTGGCCACCTGGGCACACTGCTGGCTCATGTTCAGCCAGGTGCCAGTCAACACCCCTTGGTCCCTCTCTGCTGGGCAGCTCTCCAGCCACTCTTCCCCAGTCCTATAGAACTGCTGGGGCTTGTTGTGGCCAAAGTGCAGGACCTGACACTTGGCCTTGTTGAAACTCATACAATTGCCTTTGACCCATTGATCATGCCTGTCTAGGTCCCTCTGCAGAGCCTCCCTACCCTCAAGCAGATCTACACCTCCACCCAGCTTAGTGTCATCTGCAAACTTACTAAGGGTGCACTCTATTCCCTCATCCAGATCATCAATAAAGATTGTAAAGAAGAGCAGCCTCAGCACCAAGTGCTGGGGGACTCCACTTATGACTGGCCACCAGCTGGATTCAACTCCATTTAACACAACTCTTCGGACCCGGCCACCCAACCAGTTTCTTACCCAGCAAAGCCTATGTGCATCCAAGCCAGGAGCAGCCAGCTTCTCTAGGAGAGTGCTGTGGGAAACTGTGTCAAAGGGCTTGCTAAAGTCAGGATAGACAACATCCACAGCCCTTCCTTCATCCAATAAGCAGGTCACCCTGTCATAGAAGGAGATTAGGTCAGGCAAACAGGACCTGCCCTCCGTGAACCCATGCTGACTGGGCCTGATCACCTGGTTGCCCTGCATGCACCACATGATGGTGCTTATGGAGAGTTGCAACCAACCACATATCCTCTTTTGAAACAAATTGATGGCTTTCTATTTGATCACATGGGGCAAGTTAGTGCATATTTATTTTCATGTTCATATGATGCAGTATTTATGTCCCGGTCCCAGGGCCTGCCTGTACAATACCAAATGCTGCCACACAATGTTTAATACTGAACTCCACTTAGAGTTTTGTACTGTGTTTATTCAGCTGCTCCCAAGAATGTTTCTTTCCTTTCACAGGGCAGGCAAACTTTTGGCAGACCAGCAGTTTGTGGGCACCCCAAGCGTCCGAGTGGCTTGGCCTGAAGAGATCGTGCTGACTGGAGACTAAGCAGGATGCTCAGGTAGCTACAAGCGAATCCGTCAAGAAGTTGGAGGAAGTAACCAGCAATAGGATGAGAAGAAATGGCCTCAAGCTGCACCAGAGAAGGTTTAGATTGGATATTAGGAAAAAAATCTTCACTGAGAGTGGTCAAGCATGGGAACAGGCTGCCCAGGGAAGTGGTGGAGTCACAATCCCTGTTCAAAAAGCGTGTAGACATGGCACTTCAGAATATGGTTTTATGGTTGTCCTTGGCAATGTAAGGTTTACAGTTGGACTTGATGATCTTAGAGGTCTATTCTATGATGTCACATGCCATTTTGGGTCCATTTTTTTTCCTGGACTGACCTTAGTCTATCCTTTTCTCTTTCTGACTTTCTTCAGTGGAGGATCACAGAGAAGAGTTTGTTTCCCTCAACTCTACCATTCTTTGACTCTTGGAGACCCACTGTCACTATTTAGGGTGGTAGAGTGGTCAGTAATGCCACATTGTTGTCCCTCACATATGTTTCAAGGAAACTGATGGGCTAAAGGTTTTTGTTACCAAGGTGGTGAAACTGGATAGGTGGTAATCAGTCAGCAGCCGAGTGTCTTTTCTGACAGCCAGCTCTACTGGGTACGCGCGTAACTGTGAAACCAAGGGATGACTTGCAGACCTTGTGAAAGGTCTCATCCCCAGCCTGCTGGCCAATCACCCAGAGACTGGTGAACCTGAAGATGGAGACTTCACAATTTCATGAAGATGTACTCCTTTAAATTCCCATGCTTATGGGTTCTTATGGCCACCTTTCACAAGTTTTCTAGTTTATTGTTTGAGGTTGATAACACCTCAAATTCATCAAGTGTTGCTTTTACTCCTCCAGTAGTTACATCCTTTTGTTTACCTTTCTAAGAACACTCTCCTCAACTCCCTTCCCTTCCCTTCCCTTCCCTTCCCTTCCCTCCCCTCCCCAAATACCAGCACATGGGAATACCCACAAAAATATGCAGATATGCCTACGTCCATGTAACACAGCACTTCTGGGTTTTTACACTTATACCAGAGTTGCTTTCAAGTTTATGAATATTAGGCCTTCCCTTTGGAAGGTCTAGCATGGACTCAGCATTTAAGCCTTGTTAAAGCCCTATTTTGAGAGCCTAAATAGTATTAAATGTTGCAGGAGCCTCGTGCCACGTCTCTGCCAGGGGATTGGGTAGAGTCCGTTTACTGTGAGGTAATGCTTGTGGTAATAGTTACAGGTAGGGTGACTGGGAATCCATGCCTGGAAAACCTGTGATCTTGCTGATTTCAGTGCCCTCTCTGGCATCCTGTGAAAAATGTCACATGACAGCTTTGAGGGCGTCTGGATCCCTTGCCGGTCAGCTGCTCCCTTGAGAAAACTCTTCTCCAGATATTCCCTGGATGACAGGAATCCCCATCAAAACACACGTCAGAAGGGAAAGAGCAGCAGTGCTGTGAGGACATCCTGAGCTATGTCTGGAGTGCCCTCCTTTCAGATAAGCCCGTCAAAACCACTTGTAGGTGAACAGCATCACTGAACTGGTATGTCTGAGGCCATATTTGAGACAGGAGTGTCTGGGTGTAGCACAGAGCTCTTCTCAGGGCTCTTTTCCCTAACTGCTTGCAATGTCTAGCTCTGGAGGAGCCTCTCAACCTACTGTCACCGTGACCCAAAGAGTAATTTCAGGCTGCCTGGCCTAACAGAACAGCAGGTTTTGAAATGAAGCCAGGATGTGACTGATAAATTGCCAGGTGCTTGCAGGAGGGGCACGGAAATCAGTGCTGTGACTGGTTGTGGAGGAGATTGCCAAAAGTATGAGATGACCTACATCACGGCTATGCCTGACTGTGTTCCCCGGGCAGCAGAGGGGAACCCACAAAAGCCCAAGTGGATCATGCCCCACAGCTCCTGTTCCCTGTATGGACTCTCCTCTTCTGGGCAAGTGAGCACTACCTTCTTGTCCTCATCAGGCCAAAGTGCCATTACTGGTCGGTCAGGAGAGGTGACAAACCTCTTGGTGGCAGCAGACAGCCCCGCTGTGCCTAGAGGCCTCCAGGATGGGCTGTGGGTGAAGAGGCGATGGGTGGTTGTGTCTTTGGTTCTGTCACTGGAGAGGGAGGATGCTCTGTCCACATCCTCCTGGGGATGAGGCAGCAAGTTCACGAGGGGCTCTGAGTGGGTCTGGAGTCCCACTGCTGATGCAAGTCTTCAAAGGTTCTTCTTTCTGGTTTCTTCTGACTGCCAGAAGTCACAAGCACGTAGTTCAGCCCCTGCTATGAGACAAGATGTGCATGTCCCATCAGAAGGGGGACATGCTAGGTTATAGTCCCTTTAACTTCACTCCTTCTCCTGTCAGCGCCTGTCCGTCCCTCCTGCTCTCTCCCATATTACCCTTCGGTGAGTCGCTTTCCTGTTCTCCTGTAGGAAGTCTGGCTGCATCCAAGGTACTGAATGGGTAAAAACCTAAGGAGAATTATTCCAGTTTTGGCCCTAACTAAATGGAGTTGTTTTCCTGTGGGGTGACAGGAGCAGGACGAAGTGGTGGCAGCGGGCTGGCCCTGCAGCTGGCACTTCTCTGTAGTTGCAAAGGGACAGAAAAGCCTCTGTCACCCTTGGGTGGCACAGGGGAGCACCTCTTGAGACAGAGGATCTCCCCCTTCCTCCTGGGGCGAGGTAAGGAGCCGCAGCTCAGTGAGAGGCAGAGATACCCCAAACCTGTGTGAGAGGGTGAAGAGAGCAGCTCTGTCTGTGGGTATGCATGGCAGACATCCTTTTGTCATTGCTTGTTATGGGCAGTTGGGAAGTGGAGTGTCCCCAGGGTATTTTAGACCACGAAGGCCTTGTTGCTCGCCAGTAACCTAATCCCCGCAGAGCCAGGGGGATCCTGAGTGCTGATGTGCACAGGGTCATGTCTGGGGCTGTTCTTTGCATCGGCCTTTTTAGCTCACACAACAGCTCACCACAGACCCTGAAAACCCCAGGTGTAAAAAGCCCCCATGCCAGTGGACATATAAAGTGAGTGGAGGAAAAATGGAGGAAAGCAAATTGTGTTTCTGAAACTTGGTGAGGTCTCAGGTTTCGAGCAAGATAACTTTAGGTTTTGTTAGTGCTAGACAGTGTCATTTCCCCATTCTCATGTGTTAGCAAAATCTGTCTGTGTACAATGTCCTTTGTACTTTGGAAAAATATCAACACCTTGAAAGAGCCCCTTTTGGTTTTTTATTTAATAGAAGCACATCTCACGGTAAAATTATTTATTTCATACTTGACAAAAAACCCACAACTCCTCTCTCCCTGCAACAACAAGAATCTCCCAGGACAATGGAAAGGCAGCGCCAGTTTTTCCCTCAGTTTCAGAGCTCATTTTTTCCTGCAATTGTGTGTTAACACCTCTGACACTGTGACAGATCGCAGAGGCGACGCGCTGGCACCATTCCGTCAGGGTCGGTAGTTGAGGCAACAGCAGGGCTGACACGTGCACTTCTGACTTCAGGTTTCACTTTCCTGGGGAAGGACCATGCCAGGGTGTTTCCTCTTTCCTTGGAGGTGTGGGGAGCAGCACCGGGGGAGCACTGGCCTGGTGGTGCCTGGCCATGCCAGCTGTCCCGCTTCAGCACCTTCCCCTGTGCTGCATGGATCCAGATACAGTTAAAGATCCAGATGTGTTGGGAGCAGGGGGGTGTGTTTGCTTGAAGTGAGACATGTGCACCTGGGCTCAGAAAGCTCACCCTGTGTTTTTAAATAGGTGGATGTCAAAGGCTTTGTGTGATCTTCTTTAAAAAGAAACATATGTGTGCATGTATGTGTGTGGAGTCCCTGCAGACACATATGGACGCGCTCGTGTTTCAACCTAAATTTAGTTTCTTTTAGGTGTACCTATTGTCAGGAGCATCAAATGGGATAGCGGGGCTATTCCAGGAGGGTTGCACATCTGATATGCACTGAGATGAGGGAACAGATTATTCCGAGCACTTTCAGGATCTTTCTATGGAGTAATGTCAAGGGATTTTAGGAAAAGTTGCTGAGAGTGGCTGGGAAGCTCTAAGAATAGTTACCTGTGAAGAGTTGCACCCTCTGATAGAAATAAACACTCCCAGGCTCTTTTAAAAGAAGTAATATGAAAATAATAAGAATAAACATGACGACCCCTTAATGCAACTTATGAAACAGCTGCTTTCCAGACCATATTTAACCGAAGCTGGGATTACTTAGAACTGCATCACACCCACGTCAGGTCCAACAGACTTTGCTGCTGGGGCCAACATCAAGCAGAAGCTCCTAAGCACATCTGTAACTCGAGGGTGCCATGCGTTACTTGATGCTTAGAGCCACCCATGCCCAAGTGACAGGCCACATCTGTGCCACTCTGAACTTGGCTGAATTTGAATTTAGGGTGCTGGCTTAGTGAAATGAAATCATTGAATTAGGAGCCCCAGTATCTGTAGTGAGCTTTACTCTAACGGGCTTCCATTTCAGCACAATCACATCCCACTGCGCTGGGTGGCAGACGTTACAGAGCATGATTATTAAAGCCTGTACTTCAAAGATTCATGGCCTCCCTCTTCTCCTTCCCTGTGTCTGAAGGAGGAGGTGAAATCCCTGTCCAGATAGGACATCCACAACTGCATGGGACAAAAAAGAAAAGCCCAGCCAGGGCAAAGATCATGAGGCTGAACGCTTTACAGACAAACAGACACGTACCCCGTGCTGGAAAATGCTACTTGTACTGCAATTGTTTAGGTGCCTGGCTTGGAAGGACCAGGATCCCTGGTCTGCTGAGGCCATGCTGCATTGGCAATGCAGTAAATAGTGCAGGTGTGTTTAAGCTGTGTTTTGACTAGGTTTTGGTCATGGCTTTCAATCATGGAAGCCCAGTTCCCTTTCCATAGGGATCCATTGGCTTGGTGCCTGGCTGAGGTGGTATGACTGCTTTCCCCCATGGTCCAGCAGCAAAGACAGCCCAAGTTATTCACTGTCCTCTTGAACTAGAAATGCCATTAACATCCACGACAACTGATGACACACCTGGTCAGAGGCCTAAATGTGTTTTAAATGTCTTTCAAGCAGGGAGAGGACAAGATTAGGAAAGCTCCTATTTCTGTAACAGAAGTCTTTGCCTATGTGAAACTGTGCCAGTGGACTTCTCTAGCCAAGAGGTAAGGAGAGTTTCCTGGAAACACAGCAGGGAGGGAGGAGGAGGAGGGGGGAAAACGGGCAAGAGGGGTAGCTTCTCAGTATCTGCATTGCTGTCCACGTATCATGTGAATGCACTGGATCCATGAACTCCTGAATCTGCCTGGGAAAGGGGCAGCTGCAGCACGCCTGCAGAGGATGAGCACTGAAATCCCTCAGGCTTCACTCCCAGGGCACGAGTGCCCCATTGAATTGATTTAAACGAGTCAGCTGCAGGACTCCTGGCAGGGTGGGAGCCCCTGAGTTTGCAATGGTGGGTATCTGCCATCTGTATCTGCATCAGGGTACCTGGTTCTTGATGTGGGGGGGTGGGTGAGCAGGTGAGTGCTGTGCTGCCAAGCTCCACGTGAGTCCTGCCTTGCTGGTGGCCCCCTTTCCTGGAGAGCCCATTGACCTCCTGGGAACCAGCTCAGGTGCCCATGAAAGCTGTTCACGCACAGTGTCGAGTTGGTCAGACCTAGGATCAAGTGATTGGCATTACAATGCTTCACTCCGGAGGGTCTCATGGCTTATTTGAAACTAAGCCTGAGCTAATAAGGCCTTGAAGACAGCAAGTCAGAAATATCCTGTCTGGCTCTGGGTGGCATGGTGGGAGACCAAGACCAGGAAAGCTGATCTCTCCCCGTTCTGTGCTTGGGCAGCTCCTCACCTGGCACTCCTCATCACATTTGTGTTAGCTGGCTCAAACCCCATCCAGGTGTCCCCCTGCCCAACCCAGTCTTGTCTGCCAAGGTGTGATGGAAGAGAGTTTTTCTAAATGCTTTTTTCCTGATTTATTTTGGCTCTGCCAAAAGGCCTCTTGCTTTGCATGTGGTTTCCATCACTGTTCTTTTAATTAATAACCAGAGCAGGTTCTCCTTGCATGTGCTGGGCACCATTTGGGTTAACCCCATGTGCTTGGCCAAGGTCAGCTCTGGCAGCAGAGTCATAGCCTTGTCTTTCGTATGGCCAACAGGGATGCAAGGCAAGACAGGTCACAGATTCACAGAACTGTAGGGGTTGGAAGGGACCTCAAGAGACCATCGAGTCCAACCTCCCTGCCAGAGCAGGTTCCCTAGGACAGGTCACACAGGTAGGCATCCAGATGGGTCTTGAATATCTCCAGAGCAGGAGACTCCACATCCCCCTGGGCAGCCTGTGCCAGGGCTCTGTCACCCTCACTGTGTAAAAGTTCTTCCGCATGTTGGTGTGGAAATTCCTGTGCCCCAACTTGAGGCCATTGCCCCTTGTCCTGTCTCCACAGACCACTGAAAAGGGGCTGACCATTTCTCCCTGTGTCTCACACTTGAGATATTTATAAACATTGATCAGATCCCCTCTCAGACTTCTTTTCTCAAGGCTGAACAGCCCCAGCTCATTCAGCCTTTCTTAGGCTGTCCTTTGCTTCTCTTCCGTCCCACCTTTCAGCGGCGCTGTAGAGCCCAAGTTATATCAAAGGGACTTTTCTGGAGACAGGGGATGCCAGTCATTTTAAACTTTCTGACTGATTGTTAAGAATGTGTACATGCAATGTTAAAAAATTAATATCACACATGTATTCAGAGTCTGGAGCAATGGAACAAGCATAGGAGTTCTCAAACAGTCATCAGCCCAATGTTATAATTAGTATTATGTACATTATATAAAGCATTATATGTGTACAATACACATATATATTACATCTAAAATACACATCATTATTTCCCTCTTAACAGCTAGTTTCTTATTTTTCCTCCTCTGGATGAGGCAGGCTGTTGCTATCACGCTGTCTCTGTGATTTCTAACTTGGCTTCTGCAATGAAATAAAAAACCAGTCCTCACTTTGCAAACATGTGGTCATGCTTCTTAAATGAAACGGTGCGATGCTCCGAGTACCAAGGCTGTAATTCAAGTTGCTGACCACAAACTGCCAAAGTCATTTTTCTTTCAGGATATTGCCTTGCACTGAACCTGAAGATTGCCTTACAATTTGCTGGACCATGTGGGGTATCTGTTACTGTTAGGAAGAGTGATTAGTAGACACCGGGAAGGCATTTCCCTCAATGGTAAGTCACTGTTACTTGCTGGTGACTTTACATGAAAAAGGTTAGTGTTGCAAACAACAAACTTAGCTGTGTACATGGTTTTTTCCTCTGTTGCTTATTACATATGTTTAATATTACATTTATTACATGTGTTTTGTGAGCTGCAGTTTAAAATCAGCAAAGCAAAGATCCTTATTGAAAGCTTCAGAGTACAGAAGCAGGTCTTGCCCCGTTCAGAGCAGCATCTCCAGATGTTGATTTAGAAGTGCTGAAGTAAACCTTGAAAACATTGGAAACTAAGTAGTACATTGGACAGGCTGCCCAGGGGGTTGTGGAGTCTCCTCTGGAGATATTCAAGACCCATCTGGATGCCTACCTGTGCAACCTGTCCTAGGGAACCTGCTTTGGCAGGGGGGTTGGACTCGATGGTTTCTGAAGGTCCCTTCCAACCTGTACAGTTCTGTGATATGTGATTTGCAGACATTGTCTCCTTCAACTGAGGCTATATTTGCTTTATAAATCATTTTTAAAAAATTAAAACAAAGGGCTATTTTTTAAGGGATTTTTTATGCTGCTTTGGCTACTTCCAGTTGAGACTGGTGGCTTTGGCTACTGCTGTCCCAGTTATGGATAGCAGCTGACTGAAAAGAGCTCTGCTGCAATGCTTGGAATAGCCATGCCAGCATTGCTTTTTGAGGATGTATTTTAGCAGCAAGAACTAAGGCAGTGACTGACTGGTCCTAAATTCTCCCATCAGCTGAGCAGAGAGAAAATGTTTCTCAGCAGAAAACATGCAAACCAGAGATAATGCTTTTTCTACAGAAGACGAGTGGCAGGTGCCCCAGAAAACACTCTTAGACGATGAATCTTCTTGCATTTACACTTGCACTGGAGCACATAAGACCCCTTAGGTGGTAGCCTTTGGAACAGAGCCCTTAGCAGTTCAGTGTTGAAGGGGAGGGCTTGGAGTGAGGGAATGGGTTGAGTGTGCAAGGGGGAGCTGACAAGGGGGAGTGGAGGCAACCTTACCCTCATTAGCAACATCTTAAACCGCAGAGAGAGAATGTCCTTTCTCATGTTTCCTGCACAGATGCTGGAGATAATTCTGAGTCTATAAAACTTTGCTGGATATAGCTCCATTTGCAGGATCTCATTCCAGGTTTGAGGAGCAAGTACATTCTTGTCCGGACTTCAGACTGGTGCAGCTTGGAAAAAAAAAACCCTAAAACAAAACACACACCCCCCAGACAAACATGCCAAAGAAAGTTTCCATCCATGAGGTCCTCTGTCAGCAAAGGTGTCTGCACCAGTGGGTGAAGTACGTGCTTTTTGGTTGAGAAATAGTCTTGAAATGTAGTGGGGGACAAGGCTGGATCTGTCTACCTCATGCTATTTGTTCTGTTTAAATGAGAGTTTTCCCTGTAATCTCGCCAAGAAGCACAGTTTAACTCAGGACACTCAGGACTTACTGTTCCCTGTGAAACATTTTGGCTTACAAGGGGTTGGAGCGAGTTCTTGCTGTGTAAGGCTCAGTCTAGCAAGGCTCCAAGCGATATGGTAAGGTGGCAAGGAATCCCAGCTCATGCACAAACACATTTGCAACTGTCATTTAACAAAGCGCTTACATAGATTTTTCAATTGAATCTTACTAGATTTAATGGGTTTTGGAATGTCCTTAATTACTGTGCAACAGCTGAGCGATCTTCTGACTTGGAGCTTCAACCAGAGGCTGTACAAAAACAAACTGTGCAAGCCTGCTCTTCCCCCTTGCACCTAGACCCTGCATCTGCCAAACTGCTGCTCATCACAGACTTTGATAGAATAAAGACTGGAAGTCTTGAAGAGCAAACAAACATCTGCCAGGAACGGTTTAGGTACAGTCACTCCTGGCTTGGGCTGGAAGAACAGCCTTCTAAAGCAATTGCAACTCAATTTCCTGAGACTTCTTAGGGAGTTACACTACAGCATGGTTGGGCTATTACATGGAGGGCAAGTACAGCTACTAGTTAGTAGTTAAAATTAAAACACATGATATCCGTTATGCAGATTTTCCTGTAGCTCTTAAACCTTTTTGTCTAGGTATCTTCCCCAAGAAGAGGAAGGAGACTGGAGGAAAGAGAATGTTTTCCTGTGGGGAAGAGAATCCTTTGCAACTCACTGGTTGAGAGAACACATATTCCATCCTATTTCACCTGTTGCTTCTCACAAGGGTTAACACTGCCAAAAAAAGTCTAAATCCTAATCAGCAATCATAAGCCCTACTCAGCCAGCTAAAATCAACACATGTATCCTGTGAATTCCATCCTAAGCTGTCACTTGGCTCTGGTAAAATCTACCCTACAGCTCTGTTTATGTCCTAAAATCTGGCTTGTTGGCTCCTGGCTACGGTTCCAATCAAACCCAAATGCTGTTGTCCAAACACAAGACCAGGTGGACTTCCCAAAGGGACACTTTCCCTTCTATTTCAACTTGCAAGTGGAAAACCTAAGTTCAAGTCTGCCCAGCACCTAATGTCAGACTTTGCTGGCAGCTGTGGGGTTGAAGGCAGGCAATAACACCCTTCTGTAGGTAACAGGGGCTGCTTAACTCCCTTCACACAGCGGGTAGGTACAGCTACAACAAGAGGGACTGTGAGCAGCTGACTTAAAAGCAACCGTCAGCCTGTAAACTGGACTGCTGTTCTGGGAGCTAAGAGCAGGGTGGCACAGACACAGGTGTACCCATAAATCATTCAGCTGCAGATAAAAAGGGGCTTTCAGTGTCTCAACTCTTGTGATTTTTATCAGTAAGACAGCTTTTTTTGGGGGAGTCCAGATTTATCTTCTCCTAAAATTTAGTGTCTTGGATCCAATGATAACCATCAGAGGTCTGGTTGATGCAGTCAAGGGATCTTGGAGGATGATTCAGATGCGCTACCAGCAAGGATGGTCCTCAGTTCCCTTGACATTGGCTCCTTTTGTCCATCAGATACTCCAGGCAGATGAGACGTCTGCACGGGGCTGGCAGACATGACGCAAGGCAGAGGAAGCCCATGTTCTTTTTGGTGCAGCAACAGGATGCCAACCGGGATGCTCCAGAACACCTCAAACAGCATTAAACATCTGCTTTTGGGCAACTGAATCTTGGTTTTAGAGAGATTAATTATGGCTAGATTTGAGCATACAGAATATATCTCAGTGGATAGGAGTGAACCGAACGCCACATGTATGCCTGTATTTGGGTGCTCTCACCTAGAATCAAACCTTCTCCTCCCAGCAGGATTAAATGGCCTCAATACAGGTGTCTACTGCAATCTTGGGTACCCCACCTGGACTCCAGCTGTCACTGCAGGAAGGTGAGGGTCTCCCAGTATTGCCAAGTCTTCCCCATCAGCTCTATGAAATTACTCTGGACACACCAAGGTGTCACAGAGGGCTTTGGGCACCTATATTTAGACCACCACATCCTGCCCGTAGCATCGCTAGCCTCCGTGCACAGCAGCAAAGGGGTAGGGACAGCAGACAACGAGAGAAATCTTACAGGCCATGGAGCTAAACTAAACAGGAGGGGCTAAACCAAAGAAATTAATAGGGATCACCCCCAGGCACAGGAGGAGGGAGTGAACGTCCTGGCATATTTGTTTACGGTGTCTTCTCAGACTTCGCAAGGAGGTTCCCTTGGTGAGGGTACAGAATTGCCTTTGTGAGCAAGTCTTTCCATTGAGAGACCCCCAAGTCATGTAGTCCTGACCTCTTGCTTTATCTCAGCCAGCAGGTACAAGGATAACAAACTCCCTTCCCATGGCCCCTAATGCCACATTGCTGCCTCGTGTCAGGCAAGGAGCGGCAGCGGGGGAAAGGAAACCGGGGTGCCCAGGTGATGGAAGGTTTCCATTGTCAGCTCCAAACACAACCGCGGGAGCGGTACCAGAGAGCAAAGGCAACCCCCAAACTCAGGCAGGTGTGGGTAAACCTGTTAATTGAGATCCCTAAGTCCCATCCCAGCTGGTCCAAAAGTGGAAGCTTTCAAGTCACAGTTTGCACAGGGATAAACATGCAGATAAAGGCAAAGCCTTCTCTCACACTAAAATAGTCATTTAGCTCAAGGGGATAAATTCTGCTCCCCCTTAGCCAGATTCCACACTTAGTTCACCATCTTTAATCCAGTGGCATCAAAATTCATATTTATTTATTTGTTTGTTTGTTTGTTTGTTTGTTTTTCATGAAAGAGCAGTTTTAGTGCAAATGAGGAGGCTACAAGCGCAAAAAATACCCTGCATACGTGCAGGCTTTCTGGGACAATAAATTCCCCAGTTCAGTGGAATCAGTTCACAGTTATCTCTGGTTGGGGAAGAAAGAAGTAGCAAACCCTTTAGAACATAATTTAAAAGGAAAAATAAAAGTCCTCGGTGTTTCAGAAACTTTTTATTGTTATAGCCAGGTAGTTGTGAAGGGCTGCTTTTCTCCTTCAAGTTGTGTAAAGGAGATGAGGCTAGCAGGGTTGATGGCCTAACAGTATAGATGCTTCAAGAGCCCCAGACATGACTCTGGACCAGCTGTCAGCTGCTCTCCAACAGCCAGCTACCGCGTTCAGCACATATGTGACTTCCAGCAGAAGTCTGCTCACAGGGTTAGTACACTGAATTTCTTTGTTGATGGCACTTAAATACAGGTTTAAGAAATGAGAGCATCAGGTCATGCCCTAAGGCTGATTGAGGTGGTCCCTGAAAAGCATCCAGTTCCTTCTGCCACTGAATTACCAACAAATGCCTAAACTCCACCTTTGCCAGGGGGACATAAGCAACAATTCCTGTCACCAACTTGCAACCTGGCACAGAATCAGCAAACTCTGAACGCTTCACGTCCTCCCCAGCGCCTGTGTGACAGTGCAGGGTCTGGTCAGCAAGGACTGACCCCCCTTGCCCCTTTGCAGTAGATACCTCTGTGAGCATACAGCAGGAGGACAAGCAACTGGATGATGAGATTACATCCATCAGCAACAGGTAGGCAAGCCAGTCTACTCACTGCCTCCCGAAACCCACAGATGGAGGAGGAATCCTCCACCTTCTGTGGCGGAGGAGCTTTGCTGATGAGAACAGGCAGGGACAGAACAGGTTTAGCATAGGACGGGAATGGTTGGACTCGATGATCTTAAAGGTCTTTTCCAACCTTGTGATTCTGTGATATGACTGACCAGCGTCTCTGAAGTGTTAAGACCATGGTTGTGGGCTAAAGCAAACCTGTTATTGTTAGCAAGCATAATACCACAAAGCTCGTTTCTTAAATTTGTTTTTAAAGGTCTTCATAGCTGGCAGTTGCTGCAGGGCTTGGCTTACATCACTGCCACCACTAACCGCATTCTTTCGAAGAGCTGCATTGCAGAACAGGTGATAATTAAAACTAAAATAGGATTGTTATTTGTTATAAATGACTTGGTCCCAAACAGGATTTTAAACTAAATTGAACAATTTATTAAACGAATAAAAGCAAGCAAACGGTGCTGGGGTGCACAGTCAGCACCGGGTGCGCCGGGAGTCTCCGCCCCACCAAGACGTACCCGGAATAGTTCCAGTCCCTGGCTTATATACCTTCCAGGGATAACACAGCCCGCCGGCTTAAACTGACATGCTGGAGTGCATGACAACCCCCTCCCACAAGACATAACCATATACATCTTAAGCTGACATGCTCGAGTGCCGGTCAGGTCCTGTAACTTTTGTCTTGTCTTGCTAATTGTCGGGCAGCTGGTTCCGCAGGTGTGAGATGCCTCCCTCTTGTCCTGGCTGATCATCGTCCTTTCAGAGACAAGTTGTTTCACAATGCACACAATGTGCTACATTGTGGTCCTTTACGTGAAGATTTGCGCATCCTTTATATAGTTTGTTGATACTTCAACATCCTTCCTTCAGTACATGCAAAATCTCAAACTGTCCCTCCCAGGCCCATGACCATACAAGGGGATGTCATTATGCACCCCCAACATTATTCCGTATTAACACGAATCAGAGGGACATATATCACATTATTCTTCATGGATAACTGCATGGGAAAGCATTTACTATACAGCCCCCACAAGAACTCCTTCCATAGTGTTATAAATTACTTGGTCCCAAACAGGATTTTAACCAAATCGAACAATTTATTAAACGAATAAAAGCAAGCAAAAGGTGCTGGGGGGGCACAGGCAGCACCGGGTGCACCGGGAGTCTCCGTCCCACCAAGATGCACCCCGAACAGTTCCAGTCCCTGGCTTATATACTTTTCAGGGATAACACAGCCCACCGGCTTAAACTGACATGCTGGAGTGCATGACAACCCTCCCCCTTCCCAACAAGACATAACCATATACATTTTAAGATGACATGCTGGAGTGCCGGTCAGGTCCTGTATCTTTTGTCTTGCTGATGGTCAGGCAGCTGGTTCCGCAGGTCGAGGAGTCTCCTTCTTCTGCTGGCTGATCGCCTTCCTTTCAGAGACAAGTTGTTTCCGCAGTAGTATCACAATGCACACAATGTGCTACATTGTGGTCTTTTAAGCGACGATTTACACATCCTTTATATAGTTTGTTGATGCTTCAACAAACTTAATTCAGTACGTGCAAAATCTCAAACTGTCCCTCCCAGGCCCATGACCATACAAGGGTCTGTCATTTTGCACCCCAAACATTATTCCGTATTAACACGAATCAGAGGGAAATATATCACAATAGGGAACAGCTGCGGAGAGTTGGTGTGGGGATGTGTGAATAGTAATTCCCCTGCAGAGCAGCGTCAGGCAGAGCGGGTCACCGCCATCCACGCGGGCACGAGCATCGCTCCCCGCCACCCAAGCACGTGTGGGCAGGAAGGCAGGGTGCCTGCCAGCGACAAGGAGCTTGCAGACAGGCAGGACAGAGCAGAGGAGAGGATGAGCAAGTGACACAAAACCAGGTCTGTAACACCCGGTGTAATTGCCCGGGATCGCTGCTGCTGTAGCGCTGGATTAGCCCCGGGGAGCTGTGGCAGGATACTGTTACTCCTGACACACATTTCACTTGGCGATCACTTCCTGCAGAGCTCCGCCGCATCTGAGCTTCGGTCTGTGCTGAAATGCTGCAACCCTGGCCCAGAAGCAGCTTATAAAAATTTATTATTTATTTTTTTCTTTCTCCCGAGTAGGCTCCAACGCTGAGACACCCCCAGCTCTCGGCCTGGGACCGCGTCCGCGGAGGGGAGCAGCCAAGAGAGGATTTGTGGTGCAGCATCGCTGGCTCAAAACACACAAAGCAGCCCCTTGCCTTTTCGGGGGTGCTGGCGGGAAAGAGTTTTAACCGTGCTGTAATGGTCATCCCAAAATATCTTTCCGGAGCAGCCTTGCAAAAGCTGCCAGGCAAATCTTTTGTGGCTGTAAGCATTACCGGTACTTTCCAGATAACGTAATTCTGCTTTCTCTGGGCCGCTCCTGACATACTACACACACGCTGCGTGACAGCAGGGGCAGCAGGGCAACAGAACGCCCCTGGAGCTGAGCTCCTGGGGTGTCTCGCCTCTCACCTCTGGAGAACACGCCCGGACGCTAAGCAAAGCTGAGGAGATGTGCCAGGATCCAAGCATCCTCCGATTAAAAATAAATCCATGTATTAATAATTGCAGAAACCTCTCACCTCTCACAGTCAGGCTTTGCCTTACACACTCCCCCACCTCCCCTTCTCCGCCCCCTCGCCCTCCCAAAAAAAAAGGCAGCAAAGCCTGATTTGTGCTTCTGCAGACCAAAACCCAGTAACCAGCTTCGGTGTGTGATATATGTCCATGTGATTCGTGTTAATATGGAATAATGTTGGGGGTGCATAATGACATCCCCTTGTATGGTCATGGGCCTGGGAGGGACAGTTTAAGATTTTGCATGTACAGAATGAAGTATGTTGAAGCAGCAACAAACTATATAAAGGATGTGCAAAGCTTTGCCTAAAGGACCACAAATGTAGCACATTGTGCGCATTGTGATACCTCAGGAGAAACAACTTGTCTCTGAAAAGAAGGTGATCGACAAGAAGAAGGGAAGAAGAAGAGGAAGGCACTGAGTCTGCAGAACCAGCTGCCTGATCGTTGGCAAGACAAAAGCTACAGGATGTCTTGTGGGGGTTGCCTGGCACTCCAGCATGTCAGTTTAAGCCGGTGGGCTGTGCTATCCCTGGAAGGTCTATCAGCCAGGGACTGGGACTGTTCGGGGTGCGTCTCACTGGGGCGCGTCTCACTGGGGCGGAGACTCCAGGAGCACCCGGTGCTGACTGTGCACCCCAGCACCGTTTGCTTGCTTTTATTTGCTTAATAAATTGTTCAATTTGGGTTAAAATCCTGTTTGGGACCAAGTCATTTATAACAATAGTTAGAACGGCAGGTTGTGATCACAATGTCATGAAGTCCGAGGAGCAATTCAGGCACAGAGCTGCCTGGACTTGCGTTAGGCTTTTGACCCGCACACACAAGAGTTAGGGAGACAGGCGTTCCCCGGCCCTCTCCGTCCCCACAGCTACTCTCACAGGCAGCCAGGTTTGCTAAATAAAGTTGCCTTAAGGTCACTGGCGAGTCCGCGAGTATCTTTTGTACAATGCTTTTTAATAAGGTCAAATTACTTCTAATAATAGTCTGCAAGGACTAATTTCTAAATAATTCCCGTTGCAAAGTGTGGGAAGTGGAAGAGCGTCCCTGGAGAGGAGACACAGTTGTGCTTCTTGGAGGGGAGCCGCGGAAGCAAGAGAAAGCAGTAAAGCAGAAGGTGGAGGGTCTTGTGGAGATGTAAATTTGTGTGTTGTTCAGCAGGGAGGTGGCACGATATGCTTTGTAGTGTTAAGGAAGGTGCAGACAGACAGACGCCTCCATAGCGGGGGAGTTCCGCCAGGGTGGGACAACCTTTTGTATAAGAAAGTTGTGGTTCTTGTGTTAATGAACAGTACTGAAGCCTGACTCCAGGCTGCTGCGGCAGCCATCCTGAGGGGATTAAAGATTTGCTCAGATTAAAGTTGTCTTCGATCTACCACAATCGAGGTCCGTGACTTCCATTACGCCACAGCAAAACTCACTGCTCAGCTGTTAGGGTTCCTTGAGCTACTCATCCACTGGCAACTACTTTTAATCCGTTTCTATTGTCCTTCTAGAGAAGCGCCAGATTTTTCCCAAGAGGAAGAGCAGCAGTGAGCCTCTTCAGTGGGATGCCATTAATGGGGTCTTGCATCCCCATCATTCAGCATCACCCCTCACCACAACAAAACTCTCCCTGCCTTCAGCAGAATTTAATCCTAGGCAAATACTATTACAGCAGGGGGTAGCTAAGCGTTGTGTGTCCCGTCCCACCTTCTCACACCCCCCCCCCCCCAAAAAAAAAGCATTTTAAAAAAGCCCTGCCCGTTTTGTCTCTGTAGGCTGGGACC
>VZTU01012695.1:31819-54738 GCA_013400835.1 Zapornia atra | reverse complement strand
TTTGTGTTTTGTTTTGTTTTGTTACAAACGCACACAGTTTCTGTTGCAACATAGAGCAGATCTCAGCACAGCAAATGGTCTGTTAATTGTGGTCTCTTCATTTCCTCTTCATCACAAAACACATAATTCCATGTCTTATTGTTCAGATGGCATTCAAACCCCCCCTCCCTTTTTTTTTTCGAAACAGAACAACGTGAAAGTGTATCAGAGAAGTTACTGAATATTGAAATTAGAGCAATGCATCTTTGGTGTCAAATTTGCAAACTTGTTTCCCAATAGAGTTTTGATTAAGCCATCAAATGAATAGTGAAAACTAAGCTTATGGCTATGAAGTATAGAGCACATGCATATAATTTTGAGAGAGTATTCACAGCTCAAATATATCCCAGCTTGGTACAGGAAACAAAAAGTAACGTGTTGGCTTTTGCTATTACCATTTCTTCTACCATTCTGATGCATGTAAAGTTGAAACTACATTCAGGAAGCCAAATGATAGTGGTTTAATGATGTAATGTTTCAGATATGTATGTGAACATCTGGGGAAAAGAATGAATGTTGTGCCTTCTATTCCCAAATAACTAGTACTTCATGCTTGTCTTGTTGACATGAAAGGCAAATACTCTTCTTATGAATGTTGGTTCCTCTGGTCTGTAGGTTTTGGTTACTTGCACACTGTAATGCCTTCAGACTTTTAAATAAATCAGATGTGAAGTTGGCTTCATGCATCTTAGATCAATTTCATTCAGATGTCCTCATTCTTAAATGAAGCATCTGTTTGACTTTTTTTTTAATGCTGTTTGAAAAGACAGCAATTGATTTTTAATCTGCAAAGGATGTGAACACGATCTAAAAACTCCAGCCTCCTGCAATTAGTTTTGGAGGAAGTTGTGATGACCACACCTGGAAGCCACAAAAAGGATATAGGTGGTTAGTAGCAGGGTTTTATGCAGGATTGAAAATTATGATATAAAATTTTTATTCAACAAGCTGCTTTGTACGAATCCACTGTGATTATTGTGATGTTTCTGTGTTGTTTTAATGTCACCTTTGTCTTGGAATGAGTTATAATAAGCTGTTGTGGATACATTGTTAGACACACAGTCTGTGCTCTCAGTCTGTGTTTCTGCCCTGTTCAGAGTATCAATCAAGCTTTTTGTCCAGCTAAACCTCTTTACCAGTTAGTCTTAATGCCTCATCTCAAACATCCTTACCATGGTTTCTAAGGCCTCTTTTCCTGCCTGGTTGGGTTTTGGGGTCATTTTGAGGGGTTTATTGTTGTTCTGGTTTGTTTCTTTTGATGTGGGAGGTTCTTCTGTGTCCCTTTCTTGCTTTTTCAAGGTCCCAGATCTAGGACCTTTATCCTATAATTATTTGCTTTAGGTAGTCCCAGGAGAAACCTGGCCTAAAGCTGTTACAAGACAGGTTCTATTCAGATGCAAACAGGAAGATACTCCATCTGTGCTTGGTGGGATGGAATGGGTAAAGGGGTAAAGAGCCACTGAAACTTCATGCAAATGTATTTTGGGTTTTTTTCTTCATTGCTGCCAGCTTTGTCAAATTTACTTTGGGTATTCTTTCAGAGGGACAGCAGAATCTGTGTCCCTGCTGAAAAAGATGATATTTTGCCATACCTTGAAGCATACCTTCAAAATTCCACAAAGCCTAGTTGTAGGCCATTAACTAGTAGTGCACTCCAGAGGGTCAATACTGGCTCCGGTGCTTCTCAAGACCTCCACTAATGATCTGGATGGTGGGATAATCACTAACCCAAATTCCTGACTCCATCTTGGCCTAAGTCACTTAGTTCTGGCACATACCAAACCTACTCCGCAACACTGATCTCTTTACCCCAGTTGCTGCCCAATTCCAGCACCACTCCAATGCATCATCTTGGCACTGTCTTTCACTCAGCCTAATGCTTGTAGATAAGCTGTTGGTGGATGGGATAAGTGGACATTGATGTGGACTGAAAACTGGCTGAATGGCTGGTCCAGAGGATGGTGATCAGTGGCTTCAAGTCTAATTGGAGGGCAGTAACTACGAGTGTATCCGAGAGGTTGGTGATGAGTCCAGTCCTCTAACATCTTCATTACGGATCTGGATAATGGGACAGAACATGCCCTCAGCAAGTTAGCTTCTGGTCCTTCAGAAGTCAGTGCTAGGTGTGTATTTAGTTACCTTCTTACCTGCATTCAAAGAAACACTTCAGAGAAAAATACAAAATATTAAACATAAAAGAAATTTCTTCTTTTATACATCTTGTGATCTGTGTGTCTACTTTGATAAGTGAAATGTGGACTTTGTCACTCACCTGTTACCATTTAATTACTCGCTTTCTTACGTACTGTAACCTTTAAGTGATTTGTTTTCCACCTTTTTTCCATTCTGCCTGTCATCTCTGCAAAAGGCATCATTTAATGACACTTTAAAACTGTACAGTGAAACAAAAAATAAAACCCCAACCTAGTAATGTGAGACATGAAGTCATTTGAGCAAGGTCAGCTCAGTCAGAGCCCACATCTCACATATTTAATGTTAAAACACAGGATATATTTAACTACACTTTTAAATGGAAACTGGTGCAGGAGACAGTGATTGTTGTTTTAATAAGGAAATCTTAACTTTAGCTTTTTGGTGGTTATTCTTTCCAGTATTCCAGCATAGGCTAATGTTAGGAAAATCAGGTTTTGCTATAAAAATAGAAAGGAAAGTCATTAACGTATGTGGGTATACATATGTATTACCTTTATGTCTTTCCATTGCATGTACCTGACCACAAAGGTAGTCTTACTGAGGAGTGAGTGAATTCTGCTGAACCTTTCTGCTGATTTAAGATTCAACCAGATCAGATCCCTCCCTGAATTGTCTGTGTGGCCACAGCAGCTCTGTGACTGCTGTAACTGAGAAGTAATACTATGTGAGGCGGGTGTATCAGCTGTATCAGGGATTTACATTGCTATATGCCACTTGAGAAACCATGATCTAGGCAACAGTCCTGCCATTTATATGCATGTATCTGACCCTTGGGTAACTTAACTTGTTTACTACCAAAGGGGAAATAAATACCTAAGTGAAATGTGATTGAACTCCACGTTTTGGCCTTGTTGGTTTGTGGTGTTGAATCATTTGCAGTTGAAGTCGTCTCTCTCCGTCACCTGTCACCTTTTTCTGTGTGCAATGAGAAATGTTTAGCTGATGGATTGTACATGCTTCCTCCCATCAAGAAGTTGTCTTGGCTCCATGTACAGGGGAGAAGAGAGCTGGTGTTTGTGTCTGGGTGAGTTTTGGGGTGGCTTTGATGGGGAATGGATGCGGATGGCTGTTTTCTTGCACCATTAGGAGAGAAATAGTGTTGCAAATTCTGAAGAACTCTTTAGTTATTAAATTATTTTATTAAGTAATTAAAAGTTACTCTTCCTGCTCCAGTGATGTTTATCACATCAATAATGATGCAACAGCAGCCTGAGCACTAACTATAAAGCAAAATTTTAATATTTTAAAATCCTTGACTACTGTGTACTTTCAGAAATTTCCAATTCTTGCTTCCATTTCCTCTCTGCATTTCCAGTAAGTAGATTCAGACCTCTTTCTATAAATTGCTGCTGGTTGAAACTGGTTCTTATTTTTATAATCGTAATTGTGAATTTTATTTAAAATTAAACCAACTTTGTTAAACTCTAGTAAAATTTAAGAAATCCTGATCTCTGGACCCACACTAAAAGTGAGTGGGAGATGAAAAGTAATTGGTAGGTTTTAAAATAGTAAATCCTCAAAATCTTTTTTGGCCTACGCATTTATATTTTAAAGCATTTTAGGGAATGATGAATTACAAGCTGTGGGATCAGCAAAAAGATCTCAACTGTGTTGATACAGCTATATGAGAGCCCGACAGCTGATTCCTTGTTGCTTGCTGTCTCGTTGCATGTGCCTGTGCGCTCTGGCTGTAAAGTGCTGCTGCTGGGGTTTCTTATAAATAGATGCATTGCACAGGTGTACAGTCAAATGGGGTGGAAAATTGTGCTGCTTGACTTTAGTGAAGAGCAAACTAAATGTGCTGTTACCCTTTGTACAGCAATAAAGGTTTATGGTTGGATTAATGACCAGCTTTTTTGAATTATAAATTACAGTTTCTCCAAATGTGTGATTTAAAAAAAAAGGTCTTTTGCTCTCACCGATTTCATCCCGTACAGGTGCACAGCATCCTGGTTAGAAACTTCCCAGTATTTAAAACCTTGGGCTTTAGTAATAATTTATTTCTACAGATTAAAATGGTTAATGGTAAGGAAGAATTCTAGCTGTGAATTACATTTAAATGAATCTTGGTATCATGGCACTTCTTTAAATCTAGAATGCTAACCTGATTTAACCTTTCTGTGCTACATGATACCACCATAGTTGTGGTGGTAGACTAATAGAAACCTACGTTCCTAGGTAATTGAGTTCCCAGATAATGTTTCAAATTTACATTACTTCCGCTTGTTGTTTCAACTTAGTGGTTCATTTTATTAGGAAGGATTATGTTTCTCACAAGGCAGCCTGTTGTCCTGTCTAGATGATTTTTTTTCTGGTGCATAGTATGGTCACAGGTATGAGGGAGCAAAAGCTGTTAAGTAAGAGTACAGTAAGAAGTATAGGGAATATCCTTTAGCAGTTCATAAGAATATTCGTACATCACTGAGAAGTGGAAAACTCTGAATTTCAGTATAGCTGAATCTTGACTTTTACAAGAAAAGCAACCATCTACATACATGGTAAAGAAACCCCAAGTTGCATTCATACAAGGAAGCAAAGCAGAACTCAATATCTATGGCATGCTGGGTGTCATTGTGATGGGCTGTGCTACTTTTGATCCAAGAAAAATCTTAATTTTTCTTTCCTAATGATTTTTTAAATATTTTGGAGGGGATTTGTTTGTTTTATATGTTTGTTTTAGAATTTTAAAAATCATTACGATGCTTTTCGAGATTGGTCGCAGTGAACATCCACAATTTAAGATTTCTAAAACATGAAACCTGCATATTGCATCTTAAAAAGAATGGCTGCTTGTTTAGCTGTGTATTTCAAATCCACTTTCAATAGAAATACCAATAATCTTCAGAAATTAAAAAGCAGTAGTGCTAGTCTTCCAATATAGAGTTTTTTTAGTATCAACAGAAAGAATAGATTTAAATTATCTGAATTTTTAATGCATTTCCAACGGTAACAAAAAGAGATTACTTAAAAGACCATCAAAGAAAAAAATGCTTGTTTGCTTTATGTTTCTTAAAATATTTAAAGCAAGGAGAAATATAGCCTGGATTTAGTAAAAATAAAGGAAGCATTCAAGCTACTTACTGCAAAGGGATTAAAAGTCTTCCAAATCAATTCACGAAGTGTGGAATCCTATTTACAGGATTTGTTTTTCATACTTTGTGTGCTGTTAAATTCTGATACTTCTCAGTGTGCTATTTTATGTTTCATATTGATCAGCCAAAAATCTATCGGGTGTACTCAGTTGTACACTCTTATTAAATATGTGTTGCCCAAATCTATGACTGTAAATATATGATATGCTGAAAATGTTAGGTAGTAATGTACAAGGCTACTTGCAGTACTGAAGAACAGAGAAATTCCAACTGTGTCTACACAAAATATATACCTCTATTTTGTTCTTTTGGAGATAAAGGCACTTGTATCTCTAAAAGTTCTATATTTATATGGAGAAAGAGATACTTACTGTCTTAAACGTAACGGTCATCTCCCGCATTAAGAAATAGTTGAGGATTTATAGGTGGGTAAATCAGCATGTCAGTTCGTGTTTTAAAGCACAGTAACCTCAAATTTAAATCCACTAAAACCAGGCTGACATTTGGGTTAAATGGAATTCTGTGTGTTGTGTCCCCTCAGGAGGAACAGGCTGCTAAACTCAAAGCTGAGAAGATTAGGGTTGCGTTAGAGAAGATTAAAGAGGCACAAGTTAAAAAGGTAAACTATTTATACTGGTTTGTAAGATCTTTGTTTTGTTAATATTCACCTGGAAAATACCAACAAAATTCTTCTCATTTGTGTCTGTTACCCTAAATAATATAAGAATACTGTAATGTTCTTATCTTGAGTGATAATGTACTTTCTCATCTAGACCAGACGTTACTAAGAAAATCCTAGCATATGGAATAACACTGCATTTCTTAAGGAATAACTTATTTTGTCACTAGTGCACATTGAGAAGACTTTGCCAGCTTCTACCCAGAGCTGAAATGAAGGTCCAGCCTCCTGAGATTGTCTTTGTATATTAAGCAGTCACATAGTAAAAATTAGGGTCTCTTTTCTTAACAACACTTCCCATTATGCATAGCAGAGTTTTCCAGTGAGAAATGGAATACAAGCATTTCAGGCTACAGACATGGGTTACTAAGTAGAGAAAGTCTGCTGAAATTACTTTATGCACTATTGAAGAAGTTAAAGTGTTTCCTTTAAATATAGCATTTTTAGTGTATTTGGAGATTTTGGTAGATTAAAATGCCTTTTACATTAGTATTTATATATCAAAAACTGAAAAACTGTCCTGGCTGGAAGAGAGAAAATAACAGGCCAACCACTATATTACAACTAGTACATTTTAACTTTCCAGCTGAGAAAAAAGAAAGAGGAAGCATAATGATCATCAAGAAGAATCTGTTTCCTTAAGTTTTTTTGGTTAAAAAAAAAAAGGCTGCATTTTTCTTTCTGAACAGTGACCTCCTTAAAGCCATTGTTCTTTAAAAACAGATTTCTTTCTCACTAACACTCCATACTCCTCAGAAAAAGAAGATTAAGTATACGTTATATTATTTACATAGTCATGGAGGAAGCAGGCAGAAAGCTTGAAGTGCAAGTCTGAAACATCCTGATTCTATAAAAGTTTGTGCCGAACTCTACGTCTGTATTCCACCTGGGTATGTGAGAAAAATTGTCACAATGACACATTATTGATCAGAACAGGACCCTTTGGTAGAAGGGATTTTTCTTCCTCCTTAACACACAACTAAAGCATGTTGTTGTTACATTGGGAAGACCATTTTACAAATACCTTGATGTGATTTATGGCTTTTAAGTTTTGAGGAAGTGTTTTGATTGAACTTAATATTTTATGCTACTTAACACAAATAAGAAATAAGATCTTAAAAAACATGTTTTAATTTGAAATGTGGGAAACCTTTTTTTTTCCTAATTTTCTGCTTAATAGCTGGTGATCAGAGTCCACATGTCTGATGACAGCTCAAAAACAATGATGGTAGATGAAAGGCAGACAGTGAGACAAGTATTAGACAATCTAATGGACAAATCACACTGTGGTTACAGTTTAGACTGGTCATTGGTGGAAACCATCTCTGAATTGCAAATGGGTAAGTAATAAACATTTAGTTCTTATATTTTGATGTAATATAAATCCTCAGAATGTTTTAAATTCTTGTCTTTGTAATGTTCATTATCCTGGTGATTGTTGTAGTAAATGTTCATTTAGGTAATAAAGCTCACAAGTGACATTTCAGAATGATCTGGGAACATTGGTTTTGTTTTCCATTTGTATTAAAAGCATGTCTAAATTCTAAGGTGTAATATAGAAATTTTACTAATGTCGCTGAGTCTCTTAGGTTTGATGTGTTCCTAATGGAAGAAAGAGGAGGGGTAAAAACCTTACTGTTCATCTTCCTCTTTATAAAAAGTATTTTCTGTTGATCATAATCTTATTTGTATTCATCACATTTGAAATGGTGTCATTTGAGACTGCTGTGTCCGTGTGGGATGGTAGGCTTTGTCAGGTGAAAAAAGACAACAAACACTTCATACAAGCCTGAAGAAAGGGAAGTGAGAGTGTTCACGAAATGTATGTGTAAAATTAAATCAGGCATGTCTGAAAGTTGACTCAGTCCTTTAAGTTTCTCAGTGGAAGTTTCTTCTTCCTCCTTTTGGTAGACCTTGAACTTTGTTTTGTCCATATATGCCTTGTCTCACAGATACGGCCACAGAATAGTTTCTATCACAAAATGTGCCAGATTTAAATGTATTATCTATCTTGTTATGGCTGCAGAAAGGATCTTTGAAGATCATGAAAATCTAGTTGAAAATCTTCTGAACTGGACAAGAGATAGTCAAAACAAGCTAATGTTTGTGGAGCGCATAGAGAAGTACGCGCTGTTCAAGAATCCCCAGGTAATTATGCCTGGGGTTTGGGGGGGGGGGGGGAGGTGCGTGCGCAGGAGCACAGGCCTGATTGCAGCTTCATACTTTTCTGGTAGCATTCATTGCTGTACTTTTATTTTGGTACTTGTGTGTGTGTTAAAATGCCAGGCAACTTTTCATTTCAGCACTCTGTACATCCACACTGTCTTAGGCATGAAATCAAGCCCCTAGCAAGAAACCTAGAGCTGAAGCAATCTGTTGGCTGATGTGTTTATGAGTAATTTTAACAGAGATGGGGGCAACCAATTTTGTGGCATTTACACCAATACTTAGTGCTGTTCAAATAGGTAAATAGGCAAGAAGGGTGTTGACAGATAACTACTAATAGCAGTGACTCTTCACATTCTTACATTGCTGGCAAAAAGGGGAGGAGAAAAATGAAGAGAATAGCTACTCCACGGTCAAATGGCAAGTGAAGAGAACGTGTCTCCTGTGTGGAAGCTGGGACCTGCCCTCTATTCACCTGTTTCCTCTGTTCTCTGACTAGGAGACCAAAGGCCCCGTTTCTCTCTCAAATAGCCTCAGAGGCCTCTCTTCCTGAATATTAGCTGCAGTTTCAATACCCCACAGCAGCCCAGTACTGTGAGGCAGTGGAGGAAACGAAACAGAAAAACAGAAGGTGTCTTTCTGAAGAATTTGACTTGAAAAAAACTGGATATAGTATAACTTGATCTTTCTCTTAACTCTTACCTAATGTATTCCCTTTTAGGGGTTTAGATTATTTTTACGTCCGTATGACTGCTATGTAGTAATTTCTACATGCAGTAGGTGCTGTCAACAAAATGTGTAGTACCAGCAAAACCCAAATATTTCTCCTGAAACTGGCTAAAGTTTGTGAATATTGGTATTTTTCCAGTATATAGAGCTAGGGGTTGGGAAGCTGAAGATTTTCATTGTCCCAGTCCTCTCCATGTTGAAGAAGACTTGTAAAAAAGCTTACTAAATAATATACTGTACCTATGCGTAGTTAGTTCCTTTTAAGAAGACAATTAAGTATTTAGTAATTCCTAATAAAAATATATTTTTATTTAGCAAATCTCTCAGGGTGAGGTGGAAGGAGGTAAATTCTTCTCCGTGTGCTGCTTTGAACACATAAATAAAGGTGGTATGTTCCAAGTTTTCAAGATCTCTGTTTTTAACAAAATATTTTTAGGTGGAATTTTTCAAGTTCATAGTATTTTCACTTCTGGATACATTGTACTAGGCAGCTGTTTGTTATGTAGAAAGGCAAGATAATGTTGTTTTGAAGCTGTAACTTAAGGGTATAGAATGATTGATACTTCTGGAAAAGAGGATTATAACTTAGTTCCATGTATTATTTAGTGGCCTGACAGTTTCAATAGGACTACAAAGGTTTGTTCAGTTAATGTATTGTTCTTGGATAGGGTAATGGCTGTTTTTTCTTCCTGCTGAAGTAAGTTAAATGAGAAACGTTATTTGGCTTGATTTCAGAATGCCTATAGAAACATTAAGCTTTCTCTTGTTACAGAACTATCTTCTGGGGAAGAAAGAAACCTCTGAGATGGCCGACAGAAATAAAGAGGTGCTGCTAGAGGTAAGACTGCAAACAAAAAGGGCATACTAGTCATTTCAGTCAACTCTAAAAGGTTGTGGTGATTGAAATTGATGGATGGAGCTGAATGTAATTCTGGCACAACTGTGAGTGGAGTATGTTATGTTTGAGGTGGCTATTTTGATGTTACACTGTTTCAAATAAGATCAGTTAATAAAAAGGTGTCTTTGATAGCTGAAATGATTTAGTTATTAATAAATAACTAGACACATGTATGTAACCATACACAGTGATCATCAAAACGAGGTTACCTCCAACTGTGACTACAACCAGTTGAAATTTGCAGAATAGTCACGTTGGTTTGGACCTGTGGTGGTAGGTATTTTACTAGTACTCTCCAAATGATGATTCCCTACAAAATTCCATAGCACTAATTCAGTGAATGTCCTATGTTAATATTTTAAATTTTGACAGTAAGAAAGTAGTTAAAAATTTATATTGAATTTTAAAATAAATGACCAAATATTAAATTTTTAAAAGCAGTGACAGAGAAGAAAGCCAGTTAATATCGAGCACTTGAAATAGTTTACAGAACTAAGGACAACCAGAAAGTGTGAAGCAAATAAAGCAAACAGTAAACTTGGCCTCCAAAAGCTGAATGGCTTTTCTGACATTTTTGTAGAGAAATACCCATGCTGGTGGCATAACTTCCACTTGATTTTCTGAATAATGATTATGTTTTCAATAGTTACAAAAAAAGAAGTATTTTTGTATTTAATTTTTAATTATAATTAATACATTTTCACTTATGAGTAGCATATGCATGCTCTTAGTAT
This sequence comes from Zapornia atra, assembly GCA_013400835.1. Classification (NCBI taxonomy): domain Eukaryota; kingdom Metazoa; phylum Chordata; class Aves; order Gruiformes; family Rallidae; genus Zapornia; species Zapornia atra. The sequence continues at coordinate 44,187 of VZTU01012695.1, read as the reverse complement.
ATTATAAATATGGGGTTTAATAAATGGTTATGTGAATACATTGGATCAAAAACATGCTTGAAGCCATGATGTGCATGTTGTAATTCTAATTCTTTCTATCTTCTAGGATTACTCAGTAAACCTCTGTGCTGCTTATTAATCTGGAGTGTATTTAAAGCGTTTGTTTTCCTCTGTTAGCTCTTTGCAATTTCTATTAAGGTTCTATTTATAGGGTTGGCAGTTAGTAGCAACAAAGTACTAATGAGATTAGTTATAGCTGTATCTGGTGGCTGTGTAATTAGATTTTTTGTATAGTTAGGCTTATGAGACTTTATCTATAAGATGACCTCGTGACTACAAAGCCAGTAAAGCCACTGGGGGATCTATTACTGATAAGGAGCTGCTAATATTTTTGTTGTCATTCTTGCCCTGAGGAAATTACAAGATCCCCTGTTGTGTTTGAATTACTTTATAGCTTCTGCATTTAATCTCTAATTCATGCCAATGCATGAAAAAAAGACCTTTCCCTGTTATGTGAGCATTCCTTAGATATTTCAGAATTTTGGTCATTAACAGCCAACTACTGCCTGCTCTATGTTCTGGCTTTCTCTCTTCCCAAACTACTGTGTTTATTGGCAGGAATGCTTCTGTGGAAGTTCTGTGACCGTGCCAGAGATTGAGGGAGTTTTGTGGCTGAAAGAGGATGGTAAGAAGTCTTGGAAGAAACGTTACTTTCTTCTTCGAGCTTCTGGAATCTACTATGTCCCTAAAGGGAAGGCAAAGGTATGTTGTTTAAAAGCAATTTCCCCAAATTGTTTATTGCTGGTAAGTTATGCATGCAAGAGTCAGCCTTAAATTTTGGCTTACCTTTGTGTTGCCTAGTGCTCCATCCCTTAACTACAAGTGCAGCTTTTATTGTGGAAATTAGTGTGATAGCACCTGATGTGAAGCATGTAACCCAAATTCAAAAATACAAGATGACAAAGGTCAGCTTTGCAAGTGAGCATGGAGTTAGGTGTGCAGTTAAGAGGCTGTCTTTTCTCCAGCAGAATTCTGGTGAGGGACTGACTTGCATTACAAATGCCAATCATAAAACATCAGACCAATTCTACAATCAGTGTGCATTTCTTTGGTTCCGTCAGTTCACATAAATAGGATTCCTTTTGACCAATTTGTGCTATGTTTTTTGAAGCTGCTCTATAGAATACTGTTTCCTCAGTGTCACCGCTGTTCTGTGAGTATTAATAATGAAAAGTAAATAGAAAGCTGCTGAAAATTCATTATAGCTTCAAGGCTGAACTACTCAGGGTTCGAGTTGTCCATGAATCTGTCAGTCTTGACATCATCAACTGATCCCCAGTACCGGAAGTCTACTTCCCACACAGCTGGCAATAAAGAGGAAATCTCTGTCAGCACATCGGTTTCCTTTAGAGCTGGATACATCTCCGATATTCTTTCCACAGTGTTCTGCTGCATTAAAACACTATATGCAGTATAGCCTGCTGTAATTCGGTACCCTACAATCCTTGCCAAAAATCAGTAGAATTTTACTCACGGTCACACTGGAATTTTGACACCTTGATTATTACCAAGATTAAGTGTAATCAACAGCTGTTAAAAAGTTCCCAGTCAACCAATCCTTTTTAGCCTCTCCTGATACTCCAAATGAACCTTAGTAGTGTCGGGCAAAATGTAGGCAAAAACTAAAAAGAACAGACTGAATTTGGGAAAGGGTATACTGGTTATTAATGAACCATTATTAATGACCGGTTAATAATGAACATCTAATGCAAGAGTTTGTGCACAGCTGTATCTCTTTCTTATATTGGTAGTTAAACTATTAGATCTAAGCTCATAGTAGACCTTAACTAGATTGGATCTTAACACTAGTTAAGATTCCCTCAGTGTGTGTGGTTTTGTGATTGATTTAATATTTTTTTATAGGTCTCACGGGATCTCGTGTGCTTTCTGCAGCTAGATCATGTCAATGTTTACTATGGGCAGGACTATCGGAACAAATACAAAGCACCCACAGACTACTGTTTAGTGCTGAAGGTAACGTTGATTGGTTTTGAAGTTCTCGTACTGAAAAGTGCAATTAAAGATCTTGAAACATTTCCACACTAATCTTAGTCCCTTATCATTTATACACTTTCTAATTGTGAGCAAAAGCTGATTAACATAATATTAATCTTGGAGGAGGTTATAATTGAGAATACACTCCCTCTAGTAATATAACAAATATAACCAAACTCCACCTGTCAGTTTTCACGATGAATCTCTAAACTCTTTTCATTCTACACATGAGGAATCTAAATTGCCCTAAGTTAGAGGGATGATGAGAAAGCTAGGTTTAACTAAATTTTTTTTCTGGAGTTGTTGTAATGACCATCCTTGACAGATACACCAAAAAATGAGAAAATGCCATCTGGGGACTAGTGCAGAGGGAAGAAATGGCGATGAATCACTTTCTTCCGCATCAAGCTGACAGATTTCCTCTTCCTGCCAGAAGATCCGTGTGGACGGGGGGAGGGTGGCAGGGGCAGGGAAGAAGAACACAGAGCGCAGCAGCGGCCTTTCTTTATAAACTGTGTATGAAAAACATCACAAGTACAGAGCAGTCATGAAGAAATACTTCCACAGCATATTTTTTCAGCCATTAGAAATTTAGAGAACCAGGGAGTATATCTTGGATGTTTAATAGCCATAGGTGCATCCTTACTCTTTGAATATACCCTTTCTCTTTTGGGATTCCAGGAAACTTTTAGAATGCTGCAGCAGCTGGGTACAACTTGTATAATCTTTCCCTTTTTCTGAGCCATCAGTTGCTTTTCATTTCATTTTCTAGTTCTCAAATAGGAACTGAACAGTTGGTGAGCAATTGTCCATGCTACTCATGACTTTGTAAATGTTTTCATATTGCCCTGAATTGTCTTTAACTTTCAGACTGCTGAGTCCCAGAGTATGTTCATCACACTCTAAACCACTACATTGTTTTGTTCCTTTGACAACTCTATACATTACAGCCACCCGGGTTCAGTGAGATAATAACCCTCATAATGCTAACTTTAGGGAGTTGCCATCTTCTTTGAAGATAGGTCCAGAGTTCTGCAGAAATTGGTATTAGAGAGTCAAGTCTAACCATATTGCTCAACCTGAGGCAGAGGGGATGCTGTATGGGAAGAAACGTAGGAGTTCAAAGGACAGGTAGAGAGAACAGGTAGGAAAAAAATGGTATGACAGGAGTGACCTGATCTTAAACTGTGAGATTAATAACTTGAGTTCTTCAAGTTAGTTTAAATTGTCAACTCATCTCCCAACCAATCTTTCTTGACTCCCACACAGTGTTCAAAATGGTGTCAGTTCCTGCAGGATAGCTAGCTACAAAGCTATTTTAAAGCAGGTTTTCACAGTATGCTCTTAGCAAGTTAAGTGTCTGCAGGGATTTGAAAATGCTGCAAGTAACAAGAAATAGTTATAGTTGCACTTACAGTTTTCCTTTGACCTCTTACCTTCTCCAATTTGTAGCTCCTGTGGTGTTGCATATCTCTGTAACATTATAATGTTTTCTGTGCCTGGAGTGCATGGCTGCCCCTCCCCTGCATGAAAAAAGGATGTCATCTTAAAATAGACAAACCAACATGCATTTGAACCCACTGCGAGGCAGACACTGAATATCAAATATGGGACGTGATATTTAGGGAGAAAATATACAGCTGAAACTGGGAATATTTTCTATGTTCTTATAGGTCATTGATGCAGATAAATGAAGGCTATTAAAAGCAAAAATGTCAGTGTTTCTTCTGCTTACATGTCATCCACATCAATTGGACAGGTTAATAGTGAATTTTTTTTTAGACTTGTTGACCACACAGAGTAAACCAGACTGAGTCTTATCTAAGCAGACTTTTTAAAAGTATTAAAATGTTAAAGTCTAATTTTACTGTGTCTAAATTGTCCCTTATTGGCTTATCTAAGTATATCAATGGGGTAGAATTAGTCAGATAACTCAGGTTCTAAGTTCTTAGTGTGGAACTGATGAATCACCAAATTTCCATATAAGCAGGACTGAGTTCTGTCTTCCTCAATTTAAAACGTTACATCAGTGGCTTATATTAGTACCAATGCACAGAAGCCATACAGGTTTTTTTTTTTAATAGAAATTCAGTTTTGTGCCACAAAGATTCACTAAACTGGAAAATATCTCCAAAACATGAGTGTGTTTTTGTAGAGGCAAATGGCAAATACAAACTCAAAGGTTCACTGAAGTCCAGGGTGGATTCTAGACTTTAATTCTCACTGAAGTCCAGAATGGATTTGCCTTTACATGTTTGCTCACTTTGTTTTGAACCTTTACTGTGCAAGACAGTATATCATATTAGCTCCTTGGTCCTAAATAGATTTCTGGGAGGTTCTTCTATTTCTTTATAGGCACAATTTTTTACAAGTCCAGGAAAAAGATGACTTGTTGGTGAAGTAATTTTTTGTGCTTGTATCGACTCTTTGTTGTATAATGTGTATGAAAGAGGCTGGTAGTGAAAATTTAAAAGAATTATAATGGGTACAGATACATATGCTGTTTATGGAGATAAACATGTTCATGTTCATTTTGTAATATGTTTGGAAGACAACAGAGAAAATATTCTGAAAAGAGAATAAAAGTTCTTTGATATGTTTCAGACAGTCTTCAGTAAAACTTAAATACCCATGATCATGTAGTGAAACTCTGTGTCACAACTGTAAACTAACAGAGGAAATGGTAAGAACTTGAGTATTCAGATTTTCCCTGACATCTATGAGACGTAACTTATACAGCATGGACAGGAAACAACTGAATAGTAACATTTCCAGAATGATTTCCAGTGTCTGATTTTTTAAAAACCCACAACATTTCTTTCTTGACTTCTGAATGGATAAATATGGCACCTTTTTTTATACATGTGCTTGTGAGCAGCAAGTATTTTAGACAGTGGACCTGTATCAGTAGGGTGAGCACCTTAAAGGCTCTACAAGCTGCAATGGAATTGTGCTTAACAGCATGTCATTTGTGGCATCCATCACTCAGTACATACAAGAGCAGAGAGGGCCAGTGTGTGTGTGTTTTCCTCCAGTTTGTTTTGATGTGAGAAGAAGGTGAAATATGTTAGTTGCCTCCCTCAAGTGGTGACTTAGTCCCTAGGGCAGTGAAAGGAAACAATTCTACACTTTGCTTGTGTTTAGGAAAGGTCTTTACAAGCTGAGACTGTTCTGACCACTTGACTTGGGAGTGTAAAGACTTCTAAAGAGCTTTACAGGTACAGAAGACTTTGTTGGTAGGTAGAAATGCTAAGTACTAAAATACAGAAAGATTCACGCTTTCTTAGTATTTCAAACCTGAAATGAGTGCACACTGGACACTGCCAATCTGTGTGTGAAGCAAGCCCCACTGCCACCTCCTGCAATAATGGTAAACATTCTAAGGGGGCTAAAAATACAGACTGCTGTGGAAGAGCTTCCAGCATTAAGTTTGCACGGACCTCAACAGTGTATGGACCTCAGCTTCCATTGCATTCCCAGCTACTCTCATACTGATGAGGATTAACAATTTTTCTGCAGCATCCTCAGATCCAGAAGAAATCCCAGTATATCAAGTATCTTTGCTGTGATGATGTAAGAACTCTACACCAATGGATCAATGGCATTCGCATTGCTAAGGTAACCTCCTCTAGTCAGCCTTGCACTGTTGTTACAAGTTGGTATGATCTATTTGGAATCATTTACAGTTACTTAGCAAAATACATGCTACATCTGACTTACCTCTGTTTAACTAATCTGAACATGAACTGTACAGTCATCTGTACAGTCATGTCATATTTCATTCCCTAGCAAAATTGTTAGGATTTGCTGTTATGATAATTCAGTAATTGGGTCCTTTCTTCTTGTTTCTGCTCCACCCCTTTGTAACATGATGAAGTTCTAAGTGCCATCATGGGTAGATTTTATCCAGCTCCCTTACAGATTTTATAAAGAAGGCTTATGGGAAAAGAAGGGAAGTGGGAAACCAGAATTGTTTTCTAAGTTCCCCAGGTTGGCTTAGTTTATTCATTGGCCTGTTTCTTGCTTGATGATACATCTTCTAGCATAAATAACTGTTTTTCTTTCTTTCAACAATCCAGTAATAAAAAACCAAAAGGTTGGGGGGAGTTGCCACTTTTGTTAAATACAATTAAATTTGCACCAAATTAATATTGCCTGAGCTCCTTAACTGTTGTTAACCTGAGCTCCTTAACTGTTGTTAACATTGCCTATTGTTTCTCTCTGGGGAGAAGAATGGTGGAATAGAGAAGCTGGAGGTGGTGCTTTAGAGTCTGCAAAGGGTACACAGTCTAAACAGTCTTTAAATTTGTCGTTTTGCTTAGTATGGGAAGCAACTATACATGAACTATCAGGAAGCATTGAAGAGAACAGAATCGGCGTATGACTGGACTTCCTTGTCTAGCTCCAGTATCAAGTCAGGCTCCAGCTCATCTAGTTTGCCAGGTAATAATGTCATCTGTTTCATAATAGAAAGATTTAATTACCTCTTAGATTTATTACCCTTTTTATCAGCTGCTTTCTGAAGACCTTAAGAGAAACTTATCACAAGAAGTGGGCTGTTTTTCCAAAGTCTTTTATGCTATGTTTAGTCTAAAACATAAACACTATATTTAACACACACACACACACATGCAAACTTATTATATTACTTGCAGTGGTGTATGCATTTGGAACATACAGTGCTTGCTTCTTCACCTCCAAAAAAAGAATGTGTTTCTGATACTGAGAAGAGGAAGTTTTCTTTCAAATTCCTGCTGTCTCTATCTTCACCTATCTGGAAAAAGAAGTAAAATGTATGTTTTAATGATGCCTCGAGAGTTACAGGCGTGTCTCGTAAACTGCTTTTTTGACTGAAATATTTGCAATGGGAAAATGAGGAATAGCCCCTGCCCAATGGCAAAGATCCACACAGTCTCTTTAGAGACAAACTTTGACAATGCTGTTTCTGTTCCTATGTCAAACTGTATATGCCTGCAGTAATATGCTCCTGTTTACCTCTCAGCAGAACTGGGACTGGTTTATGAATGGTTTATATAGTCTCATTTCACTGTCAAGATCTGACTGGCACTCTGCCAGGTTATTTTGAACCTTCAGGGGCAGGTGTCAGTATTGAAGACAGGTTATCGTGTGAAAGCGTTTTGCCCATCACAGGTATGGGTCAGGAGGCTTTGCTACTGAACTGGAAATGCTCAAAAAGTAGCCTGTGAGAACGAGCTAAGCAGGCTCAGCCTCACTGGGAAGGCGCCATCTGTTTTCGTGTGTGTGGAACAGCTTACAAGGTATAACAGTGAATTCTTGGTTACTGACAGTGTTTTCCATTCAAGCTGGGCATTTACTTAATACAGTTTCTCTTGTGGTGAGGAGCTGTGCCACAGCCCACCAGTCATGCATGTTCTGCCAGAGCTTCAGTCCAGCCTGTGCCTACATGATGCCTTTTTTCCCTAGGACAGCTTGAGGCTACACTGAAAGCAGGTGCCAAGCTGGATAAATTGGCCTGGCATTTTCAGGTTACCCTGTGGACCTAGAGCATCATTTGTGTTTACCAGTTGCAGGATGCGCATCATTCCTTTTCTTCCCTTAAGGAATGGAGCAGTCAGAACCTGACTGTTGCCTCAGCTAGCATAGTTTGCCTGTCCTGAGCCTATGGCCCAGTGTCTGTTTCTAAGGTTGTGCTAGGAAGGAGTGCTGGAGGGAGCAGGCTGCGTGTGTTGCATGAAACAGGGCTTTTCCCAACATGCAGGAAGTGTTGAGGGTTTCAGAACCTATACAACTGCAGTGTGTTTTTCTTTGCAGCATATCTGATACACCGTCACCTTTTTGGAGCTTCAAATTTGGTGAATATGAGAGATCTGTAGCACTGTTTTCCAGAAAGCAATGGCCTGAATGTGAGCTAGAGCTCATGCAGTAGTTAGTGGGAACAATGTCCTTGGGTGGGATAACATCTTTAACAAGTGTGACAAATAAATGTCACACCAACTTTATTCTTGCTTTCGGAAACACAGGCTAACTGTTTATTAACTTTCTTCTAAACAGAATCTCAATCAAATCATTCTAATCAGTCTGACAGTGGAGTTTCTGATACCCAGCCAGCTGGACATGTCCGTTCCCAAAGCATTGTCAGCTCCATGTTCTCTGAGGCCTGGAAACGAGGCACTCAACTGGAGGAATCCAGCAAGGTAACAAGAAGACTTTAGTTTTGAGAACCAACGTCCAACAAAATGTATGAGACAGTGATACCCCTTCCACCTCTGTCTTGAGTGGGATTTCTTCTCTTTTTTACTCTGTTATTGACATACACTGCCATATAATTGTTTTTTCAGGAGACACTTTTTCAGGGATTTCAGCCCTGGCACCTTCTGTTGTTGTTTTTATTTGTGTGTAGAGAAGCCCTGTGTTCTTTGAAGGCACAATACAGCCCTTCCCATAGAATCCTATTAACTAATGTTGAATAAAGACAAAATAAAAAGATCAGCTGTTAACAAGTTGAATGACATTCTTTCACTAAGATCTTTCTCCAGTTAACTATCCACATCTTTCCATTGTGAAGATGTAGCTGAGACCTGAAGGCAGGTCTAGCTATCTAAGAAATGGAAACAGTGACCATAGATATGGTCAAAGCAGAAGTACTAAAATTGGCAGCAGTTGTGGATTGAGGTTGATTTGGTATCTCTTGTTGCTGGTGGAGTTACTAAAGATTTTAACCCAGTGAAGGCTGGGGCTCAGGTCTGTTGTGGTTGGTTAGTTTTCTGTCCTTTGTGGTAGTTCACTGGTATAGTTCCTGGGGAATACTTCCAAACACAGCAGAATTGCCACTTAAGCTGGTTTGTTGTCAGATGCAAAGGAACTTGCAGGTTACTGAGCAGCCAAGGTGCCAGTACTGATTGCAGCAGTTAGGCGTGGGAGTACGCTGCTATGAAAAGCTGTCTTCACTGCAGTCAGTTCTGAATCTTTCTCAGCCCCCAGGTCTGAGAAGTGCTAGTGAAGCAAGCTTTTTAAAACTCAGACCATGGGTCACTGCACCTGGCATTGGTGCATCAGATAATTAACCAGAAATAGGAAGCCACTTCACATTTTCAAATAAGAAAGCACGTGGCACACTGTGAAAGCTGGCATGGCTGCACCTCTGGGATTCATCACTTCTGCAGTGCCTGCTGGCTCAGAAACTGTCTGGTTCTAATAGTAATGTAGTACTCGGCCCAGGAATGTAGCTTGCTAAATTGTAATCCAAATCTTTCTACTGCATGAGTGCAATACCTGGTGCATGTTCATTAGCAGATGGCTTGTGTACGTGTACAGGGTGCATCGTTTCTGCAGGGGTGCAGTAGATGCAAAAGATATGGCATTGGGGTCTGTCTAGCATGTATCTGACAGAGGTGAAAGAGTACTGCTATGACAATTATCATACTGCTGTTTCCTAAAATTCTGGTTTTAAAATGAAAATGTTGCTTTTAGAGAAAAGTTTGAAGTTTCCCACAGTGAGATCACTGTTGTTCTTATCAAGTCCATAGTGCTGCTGGCAATTGATTATTTAAATAAACCCCAAGAAGTTTTATATTATCTGATTAAAGCCATTTTAATAATAAAGTATTCAGACATGCTGGTTTTGGCAGATTAGTCTCCAAACAGTTATTTCAGAGGTAGTTACACAACACTTTGGTGGCAAAGCTGCTTTAAGAAGTTCATACAGGCAGGTTGCTACAAGTGGCAGAATTAATGGCGACTTGTCCAGCATGCCCCTTCCCCTCTGCAACAGCTCTCTTCTCCCTTGTGGCCCTTGTCTCATCCCCGCAGCAAGCAGGGCAGAACAGAGCATGCTTTGGCTCAGCAGGGAGATGACATTGGCTGGCTAGCCAAACAGCATGTTGTACTGGTTGGCCAGTGACTAACTGTTCAACAGGTTAAAAATGGGTGAGTTCTGCCTGCTTTTCCCTCATTTGCCAGGTGCCAGTAACTTAAGAACAATTTATTGAAGTTGAAAAGACACTGAGATTTCTGGTGATCTGTCATATTTGCTAAACTTTGCTAATCAATCCAAAAGCAACCAGCATGGGAAGAGATGGCAAACAGTTCAATTGCAAAAGTTTATTTTCTTAGGAAAAACAGCGTAAAAAAAAAGAAAGCTGTGTGCAGCTGTTATTTTCTATTCTCTTTATAGCATTTCTGAGAGTTCCAGGTAGTTTTTAAGGTGTGTGTTACGAATATGAATTGATAGTATGCAGTATTTTTTAAGCCACCCAGAAGAACATCCTGTGGTTATAAGGATGAACAAGGACAATGAGCTGTTTCAAAGTTCTTCTGTAAACAAAGTATCACTGAATGTTCCTGGTTGTGGCAATTTAATTTGATTCTGTGGAGATGGGAGGGGCTCTCCCTCCTGAGATGTATGATATTCTTTTCCTAGTCCCAAGTGTTTAATTTCCTCACTGAAAATGACTGTCTTCAGTGGATATGAGGATAATTTCTCTCTGTTTCATATGTACCTAAGATTTAAAAAGACATCCTTGCCTAAAATGCAGGTAGTCTGTCCTTTTTGTAATTTGAAAATTCCTGTTTGTCCAAAGAATTTATTTGTCTGTTCCCATTCTTCATAATTGGGCAGTGAAGATGTCATCATGTCTCATTTTGGTTGTTAGATTTTAAACACGTTATTTCAAATGGGATGCTAAAACAGGCATCAGCGTGCGTGCTCACTGTGTGTGCTTTAGTGACAGGTGCCAGATTCTCCACGCTCTGGTCGTTCAGGGATAGATGTTCTGTTGTGCCTTGGTCTCCCTCTCTCTGTTTTATGCCGCTTTTATTTCTCCTGTTGCCTTTTGCTGTCTCAGGTGTCAAAAGTGAAGCTCAGCACAGCTAAGGTCAGCACACCCGTGGTGCCTTGTACAGGGCACACCTAAGGTCAGGTGGTGCTAGTTGAAAACTCATTAACCTGGGTGATTGGGAGAATGGTAATTTACAGACTAACACCTGCAAGAGATGAAGATTTCTCTCATTTTGTTATGTGAACACCCTGATTTAGCTTCAGAACTTTGTCATACTCTTGCCTTCCAGACCTAATGTGACAGGTAGAGACACACCCCCTGTGTGCTGTAAATCACGGTGTTGCTTCTGATTCTAATCCTTTTGGTGGTGTTCTGCGTGTCTGTGTTCAGAACAAAGCGATAGGCAAACCTGCTCAGGCACTGCCAAGGAGCATAATTGGGCTAATTTGTGCTGAAGTACCTACTAATGAAGTAAAGTACCCGGTGTGGTCAGTTGCCACGCTGGTGTTGTGTTTGTAATGCATGTTTCTATGCTGTGGTCTGTGAAATTCATGACTTGTAGCCAGCCCACTTTGTGGTAAGAGGATGTTTATAAACTTGAGAAATCTGATTATCTTTTTAGTTTTTTAACAGGAATGTAGGCTTACAACTTTAAAGAAACAATTTAACTTACAGGAAACCCAATGAGTAAAACAATGCCTGCTGCTTTCCCAGCACTCCTTCCATTAGTCACTTTCTCCCTGACTGTCCTTTCTTTTTCTGCTTAACATAATCGCTGCATGTAGAACTTTTCTTTCCCAAGCTAACTGGCTTTTGCAGATGTCTCAACATTTCTTTCTGGGAACATTTTCCCAGGAAACCTCAATTCTCCCTCTTTTTCCTTATATTTTTCCTTGCCAGTTTGGATATCAGAGCATGTGGATCTCAGTAGCATTCTTGCATAGAGCTTGCTCTTCACGTGTGTTAGAGCAGTTCAGGATTTCTGCATTCTGTTACACTGAACAGTGTGAGGCCTGAGCTAACCAATGTAAAGGCTTGACAGGTGTTCTGGGAGGCCACATATGTCTTTAACTCTAGTCTTACCGATCCAAGGAGGTGTCTGCAGAGTCTCTTGTTCTGCCTGATGCCCCCATCATGGCATGCTGCACTCTGTCTCTGTTTGGGTCGTTGTACTTGCCCAGGGGACCAGGATTCTCCCTGGGTACAGCTGTCTGCCCCACAGAAGTGCCCAGCCTAGTGTATTTCTCTCCCTGCCATTCAGTCAAGCTTGGAGAAGCCCTGGCTCCACTGGTTCTTCCCAGCTCCCCTCCCTGCCTGCCCAGTCAGACTGCACGGCCCAGACTTGTCCCTGTAGAGTTGTCTCTTGCTACATCGTTTTGCTAATACTTCCTGCATGCTGTGATCTGCCACTTAATTTTTAATGACAGGCACATTCAGACCTTGACTTTATAATCTCTTTGTCTCCCTCCCTCCCTCCCCCTGCCCCCCCTTCTCTCTTTCTTTTTCTTCCTTTCCACTTTCACTAAAAAATCCCTTCCCAATAGGCCCGAGCAG
>VZTU01012695.1:335-31123 GCA_013400835.1 Zapornia atra | reverse complement strand
GTCCCCAGTGCCATCAGTGGTGAAACAGATAGCTAGCCAGTTCCCACCTCCTCCCACCCCACCTCCCACCGAGCCCCAGCCTCTGAAACCTCTTCCGCTGAGTGTGGCTCCACAGTCACCTCCAGCAGTGAAGGCAAAGCCCAAATGGCAGCCTGCTTCTGCTCCCTCACCAGATTTTCCCCCTCCTCCACCAGAGAGCAGCTTAGTGTTTCCTCCTCCACCTCCTTCCCCCGCTTCCTCTGCAGGTTCTCCCCCCCCTGAAAAATCAGGGTCTCCAGTCAAAAAGACCAGCAAGACATCAAGCCCTGGGGGGAAGAAACCACCTCCAACACCTCAGCGAAACTCCAGCATCAAGTCTAGCAGCTCTGCTGAGTATCATGAGTCCAAGAGACCTTCAGTGGACCGCCTTGTCAGCAAATTTGCACACCCACCAGAGCCATCAGGGTCTCCTTCCAAGGAGTCATCACCTCCTGCAGCCCCTCCAAAGCCAGGAAAGCTCAACCTTTCAGGGGTGAGCCTGCCCATTGTCCTTCCACAAGGAGGAATCCCACCCAAGGCTCCTGCTCTGGGTGTGTCTGGGAAGGAGCCTGTGGTTGAGTTCCCTTCACCACCATCTGATTCAGACTTTCCACCGCCACCACCTGAAATAGATCTTCCTCTCCCACCAGTTGAGATCCCATCTGTGTTTTCAGGCAGCACCTCCCCAAAAGTTGCTGTTGTCAATCCCCAACCTCAAGCGTGGTCAAAACCATCTGTGAAAAAAGCTCCACCACCCACACGTCCCAAGCGGAATGACAGCACTCGACTGACGCAGGCAGAGGTCACGGAGCCGCCAGGCTCAGCTGGCCCCCAAGTGCCCACTTCACCCAAGTCCAGCCTTAGCGTTCAGCCGGGGTTCCTGGCAGACCTCAACCGGACGCTGCAGCGGAAATCCATCACCCGGCACGGCTCCCTCTCCTCTGCGCGCATGTCCCGAACAGAGCCCACAGCCACCATGGATGACATGGCCCTGCCTCCACCTCCACCGGAGCTGCTGGCTGACCAGCAGAAGACAAGCAGCTTTGGGGGCAGTCACATATCCGGCTATGCAACGTTACGGAGGGGGCCGCCCCCTGCACCTCCCAAAAGGGATCAGAACACCAAGCTGTCACGGGACTGGTAGTCAGTCCCCAGGGGCCGGTGCTCTCTGTGACTTGTGGGCCCCTCCGTGATCAGCCAACCTGTGCTTTTGCGCACCTGGAGAGAGTGTGGGGGTGTGGATGGATCACCTCCCCACCAAAAGAGGTGATCTCAAACTGTAGCCAAGGCTAAATGTAAAGACATTCCCCTTTCATGGCTAGGCCGAAAAGGTCGGGAGCTTGGGGCGTTGATATTGTATTGGGAAAGGTGGGTAGAGGCATTAACTTACCGTTTCAGTTTCTTTCAGCTGTCGTATGGATTGGACCAAAAGCCCATTTTCTTACTTTTCCTGCATTTAGGGGAGGGAGGGAGACAATTTTTTGTGGTGTCTGTCCATGTGAGACATGTTGTGCATGTATTATAAGTGTAGGTATATAATATATTGTGATATATTGCGTCGCAATTATAGAGATAACCAGAATGTTTTTGTAGAAACGTATTTATTGTTTCAGTCACTATATTCTCTGGAATCGGACTCTGGAACTAGTCAGATCTTACCACAAAGGTGAAGATGTTGGGGGCACTTTAAATAAAGGAAGGAAAAAAACCCAACCAACAAACTAACAAAAAAAACCCAAACACAAACCTCTTGACAGTTTGTGGTGGGTAAATGGTGCAGACCTGAGGTGTTCTGCTAGCACCTCTACATTGGCCACTGCTTGAAAAGTGCAGATGCAACATACCAAAACATTCTGGTAATAATACTACTGAAAATGAGTATGTTCTGAGGAAAAAATAGATTTTATATATAGTGGGCTGGAGTGAAATATATTTATACTATAAAGAGCCTCCCCTTCCAAATAGTTTAATAATATACACTGCTACAAATCATTTCAAAGTTATTTGTCCATGCAGTAAGTAGGATAAATATATATTATTCCAATCCATTATGCATTCTGACTTTATAGTAGGCTCAATCATTTGTTTCTATGGCTCGAGATGAATATATTTGTGTTAATCCCTCCTGAAAGCTGCCAGGACTCCTGCAATGGCTACTGCCCTGCGAGGTGACGCATGTGATACACTACTTGTGTGTGTAATTCTGTCCCTGGAGGAACAGGTAGGTTTCTGTAAAGAGCACCATGTTCTCACACAACCATACACAGCGTACAGCCTCGCCTTGTCTGTGCCTGATGTATTTATCTTTACAAAGACAAGTGTCTGGAAGCATTTAAAGAAGATACTGTTTATAATTCTGATGAAACCGTCAGGAAACCTTCCCTTCTCAAAAGAGAGAAGGGAGTGGTAACTTCAGGCCAAGCACAGTGGGAATTCTGTGTGTTTTCTTTGACCTACCAGAGACTGCGCCCATTGCATAAACCTGTTAATTCTCAAGTTGCACTTCTAGCAGCTGCAGGAGAAAACTGGAAAAAAACCAACCTTGAGAGGCAACATTTGCTAATAACTTAAGGGCCGGTATAAGTAGGAAATAGACTATTGCATTGGCTTTGTTTTTTTGTTTGCCACCACTTCACAGTCAATCACAAGGTCAAGTACTAGAGCCCCTTTTCTTGTACTTCAGTAGCCTGACTGTACAGTCTTACCCACGTATTGGGGCGTTGTGATAAGGTAGCATAGTTAGCGTAAGTTGTCTGTGTATCGTGCATGTTCATTACAGGGTAGTGGTACACAACCTTTGTGAAGTAACTAAAATGCTTGGACTGTACCTACCCCACCTTCGGTTGTTACACGTTCCCTCATCACCATGGGGATACTGTCACAGCTCAGATGGCAAATGGTTTTACTCTACCTTTTCTCCAAAAGCCAACTTTCAAAGCCTGCCTTCCCCCAAAGAAGGAAATGAAGGAGTAAGCTTGACCTTACAGTATCCTCAAGTGCGTAAAGAAGATGTAAACTAATCTCTCATTAGAGCAAGTAAGATTGACAGATTTAAGAACTATTGTGACAGTGTCCCCTGTTCTTTTTTTTATAGTGGATTTTTAAAAAATTCAAATAATAAAATAAATGTCTTTGAATAATTTATGAATAGGAAAAAAGCTTTGCTAATTAGAGAGGGAAATGACACATCTATATATAGTTTTAAATAAGTACATCATGAAAAGAGAAAAATTAATGGTGCTGTCTCTGCTGACCTGTTTCATATGATTTTTTTAAAAATCTGTTTCAGCACCTCTGGAAATTGTTTTAATATTTCAGACTAGTTTTTTTGAGCAATAAGAATATATACCATTGTGTGCATTTTTAAAGCACTGCTATGGAAAGGCACTTTTTTGTATCTTTCAAATTGTTCACAAAGTTTTGTTTCTACTATTTTTGCGCTTACAAAGTGTCCTTAAAAGCATCTGCATTGTTGATTTTAAGCATGCTCAGTGTAGCTGGTGAATAACTTCGCAGGAAGGTTGTTAAGCTACACTGCAGTTCATGGGTGCTGTAACTCTCAACATTGGTCCTCCCGCTGCTTTACACTGTACGCAGCTCCCGGGGCTCGTACCCACCAGTGGAGCCAACGTGCGCAGATAGAGTCGTAACTCTCCAGCTGTTACTGGTGATAGGTAAGTGGACATGTTCTCCTCTTCCCTGGCAAGATGCATCTGGGCTGACACAGCGTGTGCTGCCAGATCAGAGCAGTCAGGGAAAATTCTGCTTGCCCCATCTGTTTCTTTTCCCCCCAGACAGCTTCACTGGTGTGTGTCAGTCCCAGCCCTTTTTCTTTTGTTCATTTAGTGCGGGTACTTTGGGGCTGTGGACTCTGCAGGGCGATGGTTTGAGTATGGTTTCTTAGAAGCATTTGCGCTTTGTTCTCATTTTCCTGTGCCCAACTTCATTTAGCCAACATCTCTCCCCAGCCAGTGAATCTGTGCTTGCTGCTGCACAGCTTGCTGGGAGACAGAACTTTTAAGTTTGCAGCAAAAAGAGTGTCAGCAAAGGTGGCACCCTGTGTTCCTTCCTGTGAGAACTCACTTGCTAAGCCAGTAGTGACACAGAAATCCAGTGAGTGGCTGCAGCTTGGTTCAGGCAACCTGGTTGCCTTTTCATCTTACGAGACCTCTCATTATAGCTTGCTTTTCCAGCATATTTACTGGGGTTTGTAACAGTAAATATTTACGCCTTATTTGCAAGTAAGTGATTTGTCCCCATGGGCACTGGTGTTATGGCTGCACCATTGCATTTCTTTAAATATGAAAAGAAGGAGCCCAGATCTCAGAGACACAGCAAGAAGCTTCTTGCCACAAACATGGGCTGTAATATTTTTGGCACTATTAAAATGAGCATGTGAGATCTGAGCTTTCATGTTCTGGACACCGAGACAGCAGATGCTTTGATCCTGAAGTACTAGGAGAGCACAGCTGTAGTTGTGGTAGATGATGAAGCGTATGGCTTGTGACACTTGTTAAGGCGGGAGTTGGGCAAGGCCCCACTGCTGCAGGGGCAGCAGACAGCAGACAGCTGTGTTCCTTAGTCTGTTCCAGACTGGTCTTCATTCCCTCTCTGCCAGGCAGCAGTAGCATCCACCTCTGAGCATCAGGGTCCCTGCTGTCCAGCCAGATTTCTCTGTGCCTGCAGCACAGGTACAGAAAACAGGGAGCTGAAGCAGGGAGTTGCTCTTCTCCAACACTTTCATCATGATTCAGGTATTGGGGAATTGCTTTCTGAGGGAAAACTAGGTTCTTTTATCAGCACTAATCTTAGAGGAGAAACTCTAAAAAACCCAAAACCACAGGTCCTGAACAACAGGTAGCAGTTTGAGGTGGATGTGCCCAGGGTTCCACTTAGTTTTTCAAAAGGTGGGGCTGGGGGAGGAATTTGGGCACAAGTCTCACAATAAAAGTCCTGTTCTTTTCTGTGGAACGCTCCCGCTTCGCCCTGTGCAGTGGTTTCCTCCCTGTGTCAAGCCACCACTGCTTGCTCTGACGTGGTGCACAACCTCAAAGCCAAAGAGCTCCTCTCCTGAAAGCAGTCTGCAGTGACTGACACATCAGGGAAACAAAGTGAGGGGGTACCTAGATCGCTTTGATTGCAGGTCTGATGGGAGAGGGAGCAGTTACTTCAACAAGTGCATTTTAAGATTTACTGCTCTGGACTTGCACATTTAAAGGTTTTTCTAATTTCTTCTGTGCCCTTAGGCAACTCAGTAACTCCAATCAGCTAAAAGATAAAGTGTGGCCAGTTTTCCTCTGAATCACAATTATTTTTTCCACAGTTAGAAGAACCAAAAGTGCCGTTGCAGCAGCAGAAGGGCAAAAGAGAAAAATTTCTGCTTATTACAGAAAACTGCATAGAAATAAGTTGTTTTACTTCAGTGGTACCTTGCAGGTAAATTCCTTTCTTTTTTAAAGTAAAGATTTTTAAGTGAGTCTTGAAACACAAAGGCAAGTTTAAAATCAGTTGTGCTTCAGGAAAGTGATGTAAATGCGTGACAGAAGGTAGTGAGAATGCAGCCAGAATACGCGAGTTTGCTGGAGGGCTGGGATTTTGTTTGTTTGGGTTAGTTTTGGGTTTTTTTTCCTTTTTTCAATTGTTATGGTAAAGGTTAGGTACTTGTTCAAACAGTTCTCCGCACTTGGAGGTGAGGGGAGTCTTACCTTTTTGGAAGAGGAGGTATTTTCCCAAAGCCGGTTTGTTTGTTTGTGGCTCCTCCTGGTGTTTAGCTTTGCGTTCCCTCACAGGATTAGGGCAGACTCCAAACCAGAGAGGGTTTAACACTACAGGGATAGTTTCTCTCCTATGTGTTTGTAATGTCCTAGTTGGTGTTAAGCTTTTATTTTGGAATTGTAAGGAGTAATTTTCTTTTCTGAATTATTATTCTCCTTCAATTAAAAAAAAACCCACACACTCATGAGGACTGACAAAACCAGCGCTACATTGCAGGGGTCAGCACTCACTGATACTGTGATCCAATGAGTCACAGGCCTTGTCTGCTTTTCAAACATTTAAGACACTAAACCGCAAATGTGGTAACAACACATGCTCATCCCTCACCATGTAAATTAAATTGCCACTAACATGGGAAAAATAGTGATTGGGTTGACGGCTACTTGGTGTGCCGGAGGCACTCAACAGGGCAAGGAGGTGGTGAGCTCTGCTTATCAGCAGCGTCTGTCTTGGGTCAGGAGAGCTAGAGAAGTTGGAGGAGCAGGAACTAGAGTGTAACAGATTCTGGAACACCCCCCCAACCTAATGTGTAAAGGTGACTTGTCTTTTAGGAGACATAGGAACTGAACCAGCTGTTCAGTAGCTTCCTTGCACCTTTCCCAAGATGCCAAAGATGCATCCAGACCTAACTTCCAGGTAGGCAGATGTGCTCACACCACCCTCTCCTGAGGCTGAGATGCTGGAGCTGCATGCAGCCCTGCCCATCTGCAGCAGCTGCCTGGCAAGGCCCAGGGCTGCCACTGTTCAGTTGTGCATCTCTTGCCTTCAGCCCGTGCCGGTAACTGGGTACACGTCTGCAGGGAGTAGGGCAAAGGACAGCTTAGCAAACCTGTGCCCGAGGCTCCCTGCGCCGGCTCTGCTGCAGCGCTGTAAAGCCTGTACTCCTGAAAGGAAAATTAAATGCTTTGTCACAAGGTGTAAGTGCAAATCTTAGGTCTCCTTCTAGTGGACTGCAGTGGACCAGAAGTTAACTGGAGCAGCAGTTTGTTCTATGGCTTACACTAACTGTTAGCAGCCACTGGTGATATTGTGTATAATACTGGGGATGCAAATGTAAGAAGAAAGTGTCATTGCAATGATGAATTTGTCTGTGCGGCAAACTTGTGCTGAGTGCTGTAAATACATTCATGTTTACTGCTTTAAAAAGAAAATTGCACATTTTATCTTTCAATGGGATTGCCTCCCCTCTTCTTCCCTTTCCAAAAAGAAAAAATCAAAGCTCTTTTAGACTGATAGCTTCAGGTTGGGGGGAGCTTTGCCATATTATAAATATATATAAATATATGTATAAATATACTTTTTTAAGCATGGGAGAGGACAAGAAAAATACGTTATAGAGTACCCAATATAGATCATTATACAATGGAATATGCACAATTCAATAAAGATGTAGTTAAATTTAATATTCTGTTTTAATCCTGTCTTGCCCTTTTCATTTTTCATGACTTCAGAGCCCACACTGTGTTCTCAGGGCATCAGTGGTTCCCCTCTGTAGGGATCAGGTGTCTGATGGCCCACAAGTTACTGTTTATATGCTCGCTCTCAATAAAACTGCTTTTTATTGTTTCCTTGCACAGTTCTTTCCAGTGGGTCAGAGCTGGCTGTACCAGTAACACGGGGCACACCAGTCTCAGGTCTAAAGAGGACCCAGAGTGAAGGCTCACCTTTTCCATCTGCCGCCTCCTCCCTCAGGTGTGCAGAGTCCGGTACAGCCCTGCTCAGGCAAGAAGAGCTGATGGCTGGTAAGTGTTGCTACAGCCCCTCTCTGGGGTCCAGCTCTGTTCACCTCCTCCTGGGCTGTGCTTGCAGGCTGGCCCCGCATCAGTCACCAGCTTTCACAGCAGAGGTTTGTGACGATGACAGGAGATGAGCAGTCACAGAGGAGTGGAGGCCGGATGCCAGTGCCATACCTTTGCTGTGGGAAGGGCTGTGCTCCAAGCTGCTCGCGGACAGGGCTCCTGCACACACAAGCCTTGCTGTCTGTAGCCAAAAGGAGGAAGATAACGCGGCAGGGGCACGCTTACACAACACAGGGTGTGTGCTTTGTTCTTTTTATTTAGGGCTTGTAACAAGAGGATTTAGTACACAGCAACAGTTAATTCCAAGTACAATTAAAAAAATTTAAAAATTGGGTTTTGCACTCATTGGAAGGTGGTTCAAATGGCACACACACTAAAACGTTACTGGCGGCATACAGCTCCCCAGAGACCTGCGGGCTTGGTCATTTACAGTGGGCTCTGCACTCACTGCTCTGCAGTAGCAGCGCCGAAAGCAAAAGCGCAGTGTGCTGCTCCTCTGACTGCAAACCGAAGGGGGGGTCTCTGCTTCCAGAAAAAAGGGCATGGACAAATTCCATGCTAGACACTGACATTTCCAGAGGCTTCATAGAAAGCACTTGTCCTTGTCCATGCAAGTTGCAAAAGACACTTTTTCAAATGTGAAAAGAAGCACTTCTTACAAAAAAAAAATCTCAGACATGTCAGCACTTGAGCAAGGTGCTGTAATGGAAGTGAGTTTGTACACAGCTCTTCCTCATCAGTCAGCAGTGGTAGGGTTCTTCTGAGGTTTTAAGAGAAACAGGAACAAATGCACTGCACACATTTCAGCAGTCGCCACGTTCAGCAGGACGCGGGGGCAGGCTTACCTCTGGGCAACAGGCTGCTGCTGACCTCACTGTTCTGTACTATGTTTGGTGCTAATCAATCAGTATGGTTTGAGTACCGAAGGAAAGAAGGCTTCCTGCAGGGGCAGGAGATTGCACAAAACACACATCCGGGCCAGGGGGTTGAAGGGAAGTAGAACACCATGGTCTGTGAATTATCTTTTTTTAAACAGCAGTTGGCAAAACTCAATCAAGCTTTCAGCAGCCTTCTATGGACGTGAGGTGGGGGTCCCACTAGTCTTGTAGTTTCAAAATCAAAAGTAGATTAGTAAGACTTACTACACACTGACTTCAGCTGCCGGGGGCGGGGGGGCGGGGGTGATGGACAAACCAACCAGCCATCACCCACTGTCCCCTTCTTGACTATTCTGACCTCTGTGTATCCACAAAAGTAGCAGTCAGTGCCCAATACTGAGATGCCAAAAGGTGGGGAAGGTACGTGTAAGCACGGTAAGTATTTGGAAGCAGTGCCCCATAGCTGTAGTCCATCTGCCTGAGAGGGCTCAATTTGTACCACATCTCTAGAGTAGGGACTTGCTTTAGTGACCACAACAGCACTGTACCTTTCTCACTGCTACTGTTGTCAACATAGGACCTGAAGTCTCTGCTTCATGAGCTCCCTCATTGACTCCTGTACCCTCAGTGCAAGTACCACTTCAACAGAAACCTCGGGCAGTGTCCATCAAGTTGCCCTGCAGAGAGTACAGCTGCCACCTGTGTCACAAGATGTCCTGTCCCACCTCTGGGAGCAGAAGCCCTGTAAATGCCCTCCATTTACCAACCCACATAAAGCCCCATTCTTGCCAGGAAGCAAAACATCACATAAGTGTTGCTTTTGACTTAAGCCTAATGAGATAATTTCCAGCAGAGGCACATCTACAGCGCTTGCTAGAAGTGGTGGAAACTGTTGGGAAGAGCACAGCATTAACTCACCGTCAAGCACAGGTGGGAGATACCACAGAAGCACAAGTTTGTATCAGTACATGACCATCCTCCACTGCCAGTCCGATACACACACAGCTGGCAGCCCACCCTCTGCCAGGAAAGCAGCATCAGTCCTGCTGCTGTCCCACTTTCTTTGTATGATCAACAGAAACACCCTAAGTAGAAGTCCCATTTTTCAGAAGCTGCAACACTGCCAATGTCAACTTTGGCTTGTACCAAGAACCCTCAGCAGCAAAGAAAATGTCCAGGATCTATGGAAGAAGAACAAACTTCCAGCAAGAACTAGCTGGGTCTAAGCCATCCCAGCACCCACTAGTGAGCCCCTCAGCCTGCTGCAACAATGGGGAGCTGTGGTTCAAACCAGCAGCAATCTCCAGCTACTTTCAGCAATGTAAAGGTGAGACACCTGCAACCTCAGCCTTGCCTCAGGCCGAAGGCACCAAATTAACCTGCTTCAGCACTTGGGGACAGACTTGGTCACCCCCACCTCTCACACAGGCACAGGGGCAGCTGTAGTTAATAGCTTTGAGCCTGGGGCCAGGAGCAAAGCAGTCATCTCTGACAGCAAACCAAAGCAACATACACTGCTACAGGATGCTGACCAATTTCTGTGCACAAGTGGAAGCAGCTGGCTGGGCTAAGGCAGTGCTCACAAGGGGAGACACATGAGTGTTTGGCCACACAGCACTCTTTGGCCTGCTCTGGTGTGTCTCTGTCCCCCGCCTCTCTCATGCACCCTCACTGCTGAGTCAACAGCCTGTACTGCTGGCACCTTCAGCTGTAGCAGCAGAACATAGGGAAGAGATGCACACCTATTGGAAATACTGATGTGTTTCTCACCCCGCCCACCCCTCCATTCTCCACCCCCTTTTAAAGCAAACATGGATATTAAAAGGGGAGGGGAAGATTTTTGGAGAAGTACAAGGAACAAAATGGGAAACACAGCCCTCACTGACTTTACTAGCATGCAGTCTATGTAACATTAATATACAAAGCCTGTTTACCTTCGCCTGGTCTCTGACCATTATACCACATCATCCCCAAACAAGCCACAGAATTTAAATCTGTACAAAATAAAAAATATGCATAAAACTAAACAAATTTCTTTACATTAGTACTGTGTAATAAAGCATAAAACCAGCAGGAGGTGAGCCAAAGAGTCCAACCATAGCAGCTTTTGCAGAGAGCAAACTAACCCCTGGCCCAGCAGACCAAAGCCATCTCTTGAAGGAGCTGTACGCATTCCACTTGCAGCCTGACAAGCCCAGCACTTCCCCATGTTTACGGTGCTCTGCTCTGACACCACAAAACACTTAGACAAGGAACACCCAGCTGACAAGATTAAGGACAGGGGTGTGTATCACAGGCAGTGGCAGTACACACTATCCCCACCCAAGCTCTCGCAGTGATTCTGTTAAAGCCACATTTCACTAACTCCTCCCAGCTGGCACACAGGTGCACAGGGAGGCTCGGCTGTCATTTAGTACCTCACTAAGCTGCTTGCTCTGATGCAGCTGTGTGCAGTCTTTACCACGTGCATACCCCAGGCAAGGGAAAACTGGAATAGTCCTAGAAAACACAGTGCCCCTGCACGCACCACTGCCCTGCGCACAAGGTGCAGACCTGCCCTATCCCCCTCGTGACTGCACAACCAGTGGTTCTAGGCTTGCACCCAGAGGAACAACGGGCTGAGGGAACTGAATATGGCTGTTTGGGTTAGTCTTGCTGCCAGACAAGTCTTCATGGAGGAAGGTAGAAGGGTAGCCCTTCTGGCTAATGCTCATCCCAAACAGTAAGACTGTCAGCTTCCAGAAACAACAGTGTCTTGGATAAGAGCTGTGGACCGAACAGGTGAGAAAGTAACATCTATCTTTGCACCTGATTGTTCAAATTTGTACCTCATGGAGGCTTAAACCAACCTCATTCCTTATGCAGTGTCACAGGAGTTAACGCACACACTCTTCCCCAAGCTCACACCTGCAACATACCTCATCTGTTTATTCCTCCCCCCAAGCAACTATGGCACCTCCCTGCCTAGGTTTGCATCAAACTGCACCTCCACCCTGATATGGCACTTATTGCCAAGCAAGGGGATTGGGTCAGTTACCTGTTTCGGTGCCAGTATCATCACAAACCCAGCCCCAGCAGCACTCTAAGTGCACTGCTGTTTTACACAGGCCTTAGAAGACAGCTGCAGCACTGTCTTCCTTTGAGAAGCTCCTGTTGGTACCAGCTGGAACTTGGTCAGGCGACAGTCAAACGGTGTCCAGGAGGATGCCTTGTCCTAGAAGGTGCTCATGATACAGGAGCAGCTCACTTTGTAGGCTAACAAACAGGCCTGCAACGGGAGGCGTTACTGGTTCACTCTTAATGCTGCTGTGTCCCAAAGGTAACATTTAGTCTTTCCTAGGGGCAGACTAGTACCGCCGTCACGTTACACTGATCTGCCAGGCAGAACCACCAAGCAGCATTTTTTTAACTGAGACTAGACTAAAAAGCAAACTATCAGCACAAGGGGCTACAGAGCCTTCACTTGGTATTACTCCACCCCAGGTACAGCTCAAAATACCAATTTCTTTATAATAAACAACGGAGAGGGCTGGGGGAAGAACTAGGACTACTACTAGTTACTGCTTGGATTTCCATGGGAAACCAGTACACACAACAGCCCTTTTTACTTCCACTGAAGAGATTTTGGCAACAGACATGAAGACGACAATTGCCGTTTGTCCTGCCTCTGCACAGGGCTCTCACAGTACATATGCAAATCTAGTCATCAAGTAGAAAATAGCCAATTTACAATACCTGATCGGATTTTTAAGATTACATTGTGCATAAGACTAAAATTGGGGTTAAGTTTCTCTAGTGCAAGCAGGCATGAGTAGATTTGAACTTTAGCTCACAGCCTCTTGGGTTTATCCTCAGACCCCAGGAGGACCCAAACACTTTTGTTTTGCCTTCACCATGAGTACTTGTTCAAACCGGCAGCACCCACTGCAAGTAGCTGGCTACAGAGAGGAGCACATTTACATCAGTGCAGAACACAAACCAAATCTGTGGCATTCAAAAGATGAGGAAATGGGTGGGGGGCTGCTGGGTTGCAGCCATCTTAATTGTCTAAACTGAAAGGTGAGTGAATGAAAGCCAGCTCTGTGCCCCTGCGTCAGCCTACATGTGCAGAGCAGCTGCAGCAGTGTTTATGCTAAAGATGTATCCAACTATCTGGAAGTCAGCTACAGGAATGGCTCTGTGCAGAAACCGCAGCGCTTGATAGCACACGACTGTTCTTCTGGCTGCACAGGAGTGTAGTGTAGAAACAGGAGGGATATCCACTGGCCAGTAACCCTTCAACGCAAGCATCCAGGACATCCCAAGTGCCAGGCCCTGCTGCCAAGGGGAGTACCACAAGGGGCACACGCAGGATTCCTGAGACAGATCCCAATGCCTGTCAGAAGTCAGAATTCAAGTGAAGCATCAGCTACTCAAGTTTGTTACATCTGAACAGGTCAGCTTAATTCAATGTCCAATGGCTCAGGACAGCCTCTGCTGGCAGCTGGAAGAGCCATTTGTTCAAACAACTCAAATCACTATTGTTTTATAATGAAGAGGGAGGGACCAAAAAAAAAAAAAAAAAAAAAAAAAAAAACCAAAAAAAAAAAACACACACCCCCCCCCAAAAAAAAAAAAAAAAACCCAAAAGAGTGGTTGTTACAATTATCCTTCATTCAGTTACACTGGATGGGGCCTCAGAGGCTGGTGGAGATCTGGGAAGCCCTGACAGCTCCTGCAGCAGGAGATGCAGTGCTCTGTCCTCTAGTCGTCACTCTGAGTAATGCATGATTGACTCCACATAGTTCCCTGGGAAGAGCCCTGTCACTCCATTCATGACTCCCTCATACCAGCCGTCATCATTTTTCTTGATGACATAAATGATGGCACCTTCCTGAAATGAGAGCTCATCTTCTTTGTCCTTCGTGTAGTCATAGATCGCCACCACTAGGAAAGAACATAACATGACTGTTAGGAGAGGTACAGGGAGGAGGTGGAAATTCAACCTACCTCCCGCAAAGATCTCCACATTCAAGGCAGTCTCAGAGAACTGCACTGCCTCACCTCTATGTGCAGAATGACCTGCTGTCCAACCCCTTTTATAGCAGCTCATGCTTTGAAGCAAAGGCACCAGCAGCACTTTAACTCTTCACAGAATCACAGAATCAAAGGGGTTGGAAGGGACCTCAAGAGATCAAGTCCAACCCCCCCCGCCAAAGCACTCCCTAGGACAGATCGCACAAGTAGCTGTCCAGACAGGTCTCGAGTATCTCCAGAGATGGAGACTGCACACCCCCCTGGGCAGCCTGTCCCAGGGCTCTGGCACCCTCACTGTGAATAAATTCTTCCGCATATTGTTGTGGAACTTCCTGTGCTTCAACTTGAAGCCACTGCCCCTTGTCCTGTCGCTTTTATTCTTAAAAGATTATTATTAAGTAGTGTAGCACATGCAATATTTGCCAAAATGACTTGTACTTGTTCCAGTTTGAGGAAATTTCCCCAAAGAAAGAGATACAACATCAGGAACCCTACCCCACTCCAAAAACTGACTTTGAGAGGGCAGGTAACTAATACCAGTAATCAGGAACATTCTCCAAGCTGCACAGCAAGAAGAGCACCTTGGATAGGAGATCCTTTTTTTTTTTTCCTCCACTGTTTTCCCTCATGGTAATATGCTTCCCTGACAAGAATAAACTGAAATGACTTTTAATCAAACAAAGAGCCTGTGAGCATCAACAGAATAATTGTGACACTTGCTCGCAGTCAGGGGTGTGGAGAGGTCAATAGATAAAGTGAGTCACATAAACACCCTGCAAGTCAGCCACTGTCTGACAAATGGTCTCAGCCTGTCAGCAAAGCCTGGGTACTCCTTGCACTAAACAAGCCAAAGGTGGCAATAACAAAGGGTGGGGGAAATAATGAAAAAATCTCCCACATATTCCTCCATCTCCCTCGGGAATAGTGTATTTTCTTTGGACTGGAGGTGGCAGAAAGTGCCTTGTCCACACATATTTTTTCCCCCTCCCCTCACATCCTGCACTGGGTTTGTGTCTAATAGTCACGCAGCTGACATGCTTGGATGCTTTGCAACATTCCTGGGAAACCTGCTTTGGCAGGGAGGTTGGACCCAACGATCTCTGGAGGTCCCTTCCAGTCCCTACAATTCTGTGATTAGATACACCGGGCAGTACATTTTTTCATACTCAAGCACCCCTAAGCCATTTACCTGCTCAGTTTATTCTGCCTGTAGTTTTACTGCAGCCCGTTTTCACACATCTACTTCAGAGCTGGAAGACATCTAGATGTAGCCACACAGCAATGCCTCACCTTGTCAGTCCTACACAGAGCCAGCACTTTTTAGCTTAGTACAGCCCCACGCTGATGCAGCACTGCAGCTTCCAAAGCCCCACACACATACTGCAGCACTTCTCCAGATACACCTGTATGTTCTAAGTTAAAGTGCAATTGCAGCACTGATCCATTTGATTTTGACCTCATAGGAATTTGATTATTAGGACTAAGCAGACCAGTGAAAGGTGAGTGTTAAGTAGATTACAAAGGATTTTAAAAAGATGTCATTACCCAGCTAATCATTATCTTGGCTTTGTGGAGAAAGGGGTGAAAGAGTCAGAAGAGTAGCTTAACTTTCATTAAGCTGCCATTTGGAAGAGCATCTCTACCACACCACCAACTACTGGCTACAAAGGAGTCTAGGCAGACTCTATGTCCAAAGCGGGATAGCAGGAGCTTATCCAAGATGTTGTTACAGGCACGACCCTATCATCTCTACTAGCTCTAAACCCACCCTTTTCTAAGTAGGTCCTTGGTGCCCAAGGAGGGTCCTCCTCAGCATATGGATCGCTGTACTCCACCACTGCTGCTTCCTCTTCCTCATAATCCTCTGGAGGTGGGGGTGGAGGTGGAGATTCATCAAATACCGGCTCATCCACAGGTGGTGGTGGGGGAGGAGTATCTGAAACTGAAAATAAGCAATAGTGTAACCACGAAGAAGTCTCTAGAACCAAGGCAGCAGGTTGAAGTAATACCCCATCCCAATTAGTTGCACTGGGACCAACAGTTAGAACTTGTGGAAATACACTAGAGATAATAAAACTTCAGAGAAGGAAAGATGAGACTCCTTCAATAAAATTACTTCCTTTTCCCTCCCATCACAATATCAGACAAACTCACAGAGGCAGTTAGAAGGCAGAATTCTAGCTATAGACAGACAAATCTTTCATCCACTCAAAACAAAAGTAATAAATCATAGCACAAGGAAGCAGCAAACTTACTGTTCTCTTGAACTCTGGCCACAAATCCCATTAGCGGTAACTGTGGAGTTACCTGTAGGATGGAGGGGGGAGGAGGAGCAAGGGATGCTGCCACAGAAATTAAAAAAGAGAGAGGCATTCAGTTAGAAACACAACAAAGCAGCAAACAGGAAAGCAGACATCATCATCACTCAGACAGGGTAGCAGTCTGCCAAGAAGCTGAGATAAAAGGGCTGACATTCAAAGAAGAGTGGCTTGGGGGTTTGAGCATATTCCTAGTCCTTACTTCAAGGAGATTTCTCTATTTCTTAACTTTCCAATCTAGCTCTTTTTCCTAAGATGAAGAATCTAAGGTGAAGTATTTTCCTGATCTGACTGGAAGATTGCCCTAAGTTGCAGTTTATTACTGCACCGTTATAGCACTTAATGACCAGACCTAACATACATCAAAAGGATTCTCTCCCCATCGTCCCCCACCTTTCAGATCACATTGATATTTTAGAGGTGACTTCTGCAACAGCATCCACGAATCCTTAGTAACAAAAGCAGATATAACTACTTTTATCCAAAACGTAGGCCAAAAAACCCCATCAAACAAGGGAGTTATTTTAGGCAAAAAGAAAAAGTTGCCCTTGAGAACTGTGTACCCGTGAAGGATGCAGGACTTCTGACCTTACTGGTAGAGCAAAAAGCACAGGGTGCTGCTGCCAAAGGACAGGGCCTATTCTGGATGTGCTGTCCTGTCTCCTTCACCCCTGATCCCACAGCACACTGCGCTGAGCTCTGAACAGCCCGTTACTGGTACCATCTTTGTACAACGTGTGAGTTCACATTTAAAGACAACACTCTCAACAAGCTGCAAAGGTTACAACACTGAACTGTGGTTTAAGCCAGGAATGAAAGTTTCCATTATCTAGTTACACTCAAAACTAAATAAACAAACAAACAAAACCCAAAACTAGATAACTAGTTTTATCTAGTTTTAGTATCACTCCGCAAGATTAATGCAGTAATATTCTTTAAGGAAGTTACAAGGTTATTTTTCAGAATACACATTAAGAGAAGCACAACTAAATAATTTTCTTGTTAGTAGTGACATACAACATGTAGCCATGTCCAAAAGAATGAGGGGGAAAAGGTCTACACTTCATTGTAGCAGTACATTTATTCAGCTTGCAGAACAGACCTAAATACACTTTACAGCAATTCCAGAGCCGGTAAGAAAACTGCCAGGTGTGATGTAGCACTTTTCAGAGTTAATTTACACCATCATAGCAAATTAAAAGAACTCCAAGGCATTTAAAATTCACGTCTCAGAATTTCTTGTCGTTTGCATTCACATTCCTTTCACATCGACACACCCCAAACAAAAACCACAACACAGCAACCATCCTTTTTGTTGCCAAAATATCCTTGTGCTTCCATATAAAGCAAGCTCCATTATCTCACCCTTTAATTGATATTTCTTGAGAAAAAACTGAAATACATTTCTAATTAGAGCTTCTGTGATTTGAATGACGTGACCTCTAAGAGTAGTTATTCCTTTGAGTGTAACCACAGTAGCTGGAAAAAGATTCAGTCTTGCATTTTTTCAAAGCAGGAAAAGGGAATTTGAATATGCAGCCCTACTGAAATGCAGTAATATTCATGAATTCAGCATTCTTGTGCAACTACGAAGTCCCTTCCTTTTTAATTATATATGCTATAAAAATGTTCAGTTTCAAAAGGTTTCCTCTATTCAGCATCACGTGGATTCATACAGTTCACATCTGTCACACGAGACTAGCTTCAGTTTCCTGGGTCCCTTCAGCGTACTCTGTGTGCTATATATATTTCTTTGGGAGAAATAACGAGGCTTTCCATGTAGAAAAATAAATCACTCTAGACAAGCACTCCAAGCAAATACAAAAAAAAAATCCATTTAGTTTGTTTAGCTTGGCTTGTGTAGTTTAATCCAAGAGGCGACGCTAACACTAGCTGACATCATTAACCATTCGGTTAACCTTGGTCCAGGCACAGCGCAGGGACTTACACGTTACACTCTCTGTATGACACATAACAACTCTAAGCTATTTTGACCTTTAGGAGCCAATGCAATATATATTTTATTAATAATGCCATTTGTTGATAAAGAGCATCAGAAGAATTTTACTGTACCTCTGCTGTCTCAAAAGCTAAGATAAACACCACCTTAAACATGCACTCCCAGCTTCCTTCCATATAGACCATCGGTAGGTTGAGTGTCTGGCACAGCTAATTAAGTAATGTTGAAGAGCACCTTCCACAGGACTGCTTCACCCTGGTAAGAATTTAGCTAAGCAAACTGTGTAGTGCAGACCACCATCTCAATACTTGGTCGGTTTCTCCCACTGGTATTTACCTGTGCCGAGCTTTCTACTGCTTAGACACTGGTATCTAAGGTAGCACAGTCAGAACACCAGTTAGGTGGCATGGCTGGCAAGAATGGCTTTGGGACAAACACATACTGAGATCACTCAGGGTCTGCATTTCTTAATGTTTCCATTTCGGTTGTTGAGAAGGTCTCACCATGGAGAAAGTGTATTATCTTAGAAGTGGCATACAAAGAACAAGATAAGGGGAATATCTTTCATTCTCCTGTGAAGTGAATAAACAAAAATGACCGTGCCAACATACTAAAAAATAGAAGTGGAAAAAACAGTACTGCTTTATTGCCAAACAGCCTGCAAAGAAGAACAGGCCATAGCTGGCACACTCCTGCCTGTGGTAAGGTCTCTTTTTCACCTCTTCGGTTTGCATTTTCTCCCTCTCTTCAGAAATGCTGAGAAACAATTGTGGGCCCTGTCCTGTCACTACCAACCCTGCTCCTTACAGACACAACAGTCCCTCTGTTCTTAGTGTCTTCATTAATTATGCATGCTTGAGCATCCTCTCCTGTCAAGGTGCAGGCCAAAAAAACTTGGTTCAGTGTAACTGCAAAGCTCATAAATTCTGTATGCTGCTAGGTATATAAAAAAAGTCTCTTGCTACAGCTGCTTACTTGTGGTGTACCAACTATGCCAGTATAATTGAAGTATTTAGTTTGTGATTTACAGCTCAAGTGACTACTAATCACCATAATCATTATTTTATTTTTGGGGACACAGACTGAATTGTGGTTATGTAACTTATTTCAAGTCCATTTGGCATCTTCTGTGATTACCTATTAAGAATGCATTGGTAGCTCGCAGAGCATTATTCCTCCACTAAAGCAGAAATGCACAGTGGTTGTCAGAAACTCTCTGGATATACTGAAAATCCTCTTTACTGCAAAGGTAATCCCAAGAGGTTTCTTTTGTTGCTATTACCCTTTCCTTCTTGCCTATTTCCCTTCAGCCTTCAGCATGCATATAATGTGCTTAACAAATACTACATAGTTGAGGCAGCTGGGCTGCAATTTAGTCAGACAACTTCTTCCACCTCCCTTGAGAAGGGCCATCCATTTCCTTCTCAAGTTAAGCAGACACATCATCTCTCTGCAGAGTAGCTCACGAGCTGTAATATTTGAACCTGATCAAATTCCTTAAATGCAGACTGCAGCATTTGACCTAATTCCAAGTTCAGAGCTCAATTTAAAAAAACCCAAACAAACCCACACCAAAACCTACCATAACCACAAAACACAAATGCACTGTACTGCTTACAAGTCAACATTCAGTCTTGTTGGTAATAGGGTATTTCCAAACAAGGAGCCTTCAGTCCCTCTGTATGTCCCTGCATCTTTCTGTAGCCTTGTCTAAAAAGAAAAGCTGTCCTACCCTGGCATCGAAACCTTCACGTTGCATCAGAAGCACGTTGAAAAGGACTCCTTAGATAAAATACTGCGTTCTGCCTGATACACAGGACACGCCACCCCTTGTTAATATCTCACCCTGCATTTTAAAGACAGGTCATCCATTAAAATAGCATCACCTGTGGACTTAGCAGATGACACAGCTCCCGTGCATCCCAAACCACATACCACTGATGTCTCCAAGGTGTCTAATGCTTACCCCTTGTATAACAAGTGCAGTTTCTTGAACTGTCCATTAATCCAAAGGAAAAAGAATACAAGATAAAGACTGATTAATGAGGAATCAGTGTTCTGGTGCAAAATCAAATGGCCATCCCACACCAAAGCAGATACATGAAACGATGTAATGAAGGACTACAGCTTATCTAACAGGGTCACGAGATTAAAAGTAATTTATTTGGTAACAAAGACAGTGTTGTTTTAAGGTGCTTGCTATAATGGAAGCGGAACACTCTGTACTTGGACTATAGCTTTGGCACAGCTACCAGCAACATACTGGAAGTTACCTGAGACTAACTGCAAGATCTGCAATGGAAACAGAACATAGGATTTCAGAGATCTGAAGGTCACTCCATTCACCACTGTGCTGAATTCAAGAGAGCAGAAACCCTTTCTTACCTGGGTTCTGATTATAAAATGGTCCTCCATTCATCTGGTTCTGAAGGCTTGTCTGTGATGTGATCGAAGGAGGACGCCGATATGGCAAAGATCCCCCTATTGTTGGGGGTGTGTGTCGAGATGCAGGCCTGTTCATGCTGTAGAACTGAACTGGGTGACCTACGTGAAAAGGAGAAATGCATTAGCAAAGAGAAGAATCGCACCTGCCTTTTTCATATCTGCATTTAAAGACTCAAAAGGCTTGGAAATGGGTTTTTTTGGTTTTTTTTAAAGACGGTCTGTAGCCTAGGAGCAGTCAGGCAGGACACTTGATGTCTCAATACAACACCAAAAAAACCTCTCCCAACTGCCTGTACTCAGTACTGCTCACAAAAGCCAGGATGAAAATACAAAGGTGCATAAGCCATAAAGTTTCAAAATGAGAGAAGATAATTCCCAGTTGTCCATTTATCCAAGGTATCATAACTTCTTGCAAATGTAGTCGTTTATAAACCTGCAAGAAAGTAACACCTCATAGCCCAGCAATTAGGCAACATACACATGCAAACTGACTGTATGCCATTTCCAAGGTGTAAAGCTGTTACCTTCTACAACTGCAAAACCCAACAGTAACAATCCTAGTGCTGTTCAGGAAATACACAGCAAATCATCTGGGAAGAAGAGATAGACACTGAAGGTTGAAAAAAATGAAATCATACTCAAAGACCCTCTTCTGGGAGCTGTCAATTGAAATGACTCCTGAAAATCTTGCTTTGCATTTTAACCACTTCCTGTATCAAAGTAACTAATCCTGAATCTAAGCAAGCAATATACGAAGCAAGACCATTAAGTTATCTTCTGTGCTCACATAAAGTTCTCCAACTTATATACTGCATGTAACAGTAAACTGGATTTATTATACCCCTACGGGTTATTACCCTCCCTAACGATTCTGCCTCCACCATTTGTACAAGAGGTAAATCTCAGAGTCTACAAGAAAACCAGGGAAGAACGGAAGGTCATTGTGGTTGCGGAGACATGCGTGTAGGGAGTAAAAAGGGAAAGAGAGCAAATGAATATGCACTTTTTTAAAACCTGCCTTGTTCTCCACTATGCTTTCATTGCTTTGCAAAGCTTCACACTAGGTTAGGAAATAAAACGCAAGTTGCTTGCTCTGTTACTTGCTTCTAAGAACAGACACATGAACACACTCCTCCTTTGTACACATACGTACATCTCAAAAATGCACGTTTTACAGATGAGGAAGGAAAGCAGTTAAGAAAAAATCCATCTAGTTTAGAGGCTTCTTCACGTTTTTCCTAATGTATTTTTCCAATAGGACTGTCCCCCTGTTACTTAATGCATTGGTAGAAATTGGTGGTGATTGGAGAGAAGGGAGAAGAAACAGGAGTAAGAGTTCCTTAAGGACCAAAAATTGCAACCCCATAAGCAGTAAGGTATCCAGTCTCTTTAAATACTTCATTTCAGAGAAGCCACCTCACTAACAGCACAAGGAAACAAAAGAACTTAAAAACAGTTAAGTAACCTGGAATTTCTCTTGTGGAACTATGAATGTGAATTTATAGCCAATAAAATATTAATCCCTACTTGATTTTGACTTGTCAAAAATACAGAAGCAATATGGTTTAAGACCTGAGATACTGACAAGAGCATCAAAAATGGAAAACTCATTAAGGTCACATATTACACATCTCATCATCTGAACATGAAAATAGTTTAGACATCAAGGGTTTTTTTATGCCAAATTTCTTCACAATTTTGAAGCTTCGAGTCATAGTCATGGATTCTAGTTAGAAGTATTTTCTAATTTTATGAGTCAAGGCACCTTAAACCAAATATGATTTCTAGAAGCTGGTGAAATTCTTATTAAGAGAGACCAACACTGGTAAACACACAAACCATTTGACCATAATGGTGTGGAAGTAACAAAGCATGTACGTAGCTATACATGAATTTGGCTTTCTAAAGGAGGTATTTACAATACAGTTGTAACTCCTCATCAGAAGCTGATACAGAAATGTGTTACATACTGCAACTTCAGCATATGAGAAAATTAAAAGTGTAGGGTAATTTCATAAGCATTAAAAAAGCAAGTTGTAATATACACCAGAGGTACTACCTATTAAAACAAAATGCCTTAACAGTGTTCTTCATTAAAATACCTAAATATTTTACCAGACATTGAACACAAAATATAGCTCTCTTTATCAGTTCATTAAAATGAGACTTGTCATTTGAAAGCA
Source organism: Zapornia atra (assembly GCA_013400835.1). Lineage (NCBI taxonomy): Eukaryota > Metazoa > Chordata > Aves > Gruiformes > Rallidae > Zapornia > Zapornia atra. The sequence goes on along the minus strand of VZTU01012695.1, from coordinate 8,731 downwards.
CTGAAGAAACAAGTCATATGAATTATACTTTGCTAGATGCACATCTTTTTTATTCCATTACTGGAAGAGAATGAACAGACTCAGAACTAACATTGCTGGTACCCTCCAAACATAATTATTCTATGAGATTCTCAATAGCCAAGTGGTAATAACATTATAATGTAATACATATATATATGTAAAAATAATAAAATTTTTAAATTACATGATTGCTGTTTATAAAACCAGCACACCTTGAATTGTCTACTAAAACCATTATGTTCAACTGTTCAGTTGGGATAGTAAAAAATCACTGCTTCTGAGGTGACTTTGAAAAGCCCTGGATCGTGGTCACATCTGGGTTCATCTGCCCAGCAGCTGGAGCAGACACTCACCTGCAGAGGGTGTGGAAGAAACAGCAGGGGGAGTTGGAGAGGTGAAGCCATCAGCAAGGGGCTGAGCTCCTGCAGCAGCAGCAGCAGCATCTGGGGCAGCGGAGGAAGGGGCAGGAGCAGGAGGAGTGGGGGCAGGAGCAGAGGTAGCAGGAAGGGGAGAAGTGCCAGCCGAGCCAGCAGGGGCTAAGTGAAGAGAGGAGGAAGAGGTGGAGTTAATAAGGAGATATGTTAGCAAGGATTAAAGAAAGCCTTCCGCTATTCAGTGTTAGCTATTTATTAGATGCATAGTATTTTAGAGTGCACAAGGAGATGAGAGAAAAATGGAGCTGTTAAAGAAAGGTTCATTCCCATGTAGACAATAAATGAGGGTCAAGCAAATCCACTTCTTTCCAGGTCTGAAGGGAACAACGCAGAACTTTTCAATGAAAACCAGTACTTCTGAAAGATGGCTTTACACCTTATTATTTACACTTCTATCTGTACCACGGCTGCCTTTAGCTTTGATATGACTTAGAAAATATAGAGAAGAGGGAAGGCAAACGTTTCCAGTTCTTTGGTTCAGAAGCATCATGTATTTCAGATCACACTGCAAGCCAACACTGTACACTATTCTTCACTGAAAGGGCTGAGCAAAGGAAAAAGGAGTACTAATATCACTTCCTATTTCTGCAAAGACTGGGGCGACTACGTTGAACAAGTGTCTTTTTGTGACAGCTCTTATTTATTTACTCAATGCCTGCCTCTCGTTTCAGCTTGAAAAATACTTCAATGTACGTTCATGAACAGCAAATGAAAAAAAAATTGCTTAAAAGGACAAGGGACAAGTTTCCTCCAGCTCACTGCAAAAGCTGGTGCATCCTACCTAGTCACATGCAGGCAGCCAGGCAAAACATTCTGATAAACAAATTGATATATAAAACAAGCATTAGAGCACATCAGATATTCCTAGAAAAGATGCTACTTGTTTTGAACTCATTCGATCAACAGAAAGCAATTTTCAAGGCTTGTATGTTTCTAAGTAATATACTTGGAGACTTCTCTTGATGTTTAGAAGTGCTAAAGATTAAGGCTGAGTCAGAAAAAGGAGCAGCAAGTTTCCATTTACCTGGATAGACACTGGGAGGAGATGGTGTGGGAACAGCAATAGGAACACCTACACTTCCACTTCCACTGTTCTCTCGACTACTGCTCCGACTGCTTGGATGGCTTCCTCCACTACTCCCACTGCTGCTGTAAGAAACCAAAATAACACAGGACATGAATATGCTGCTGTACATGCTGAGATATAAGATATAGCACCTTACTAACTCAGAGAAGTAAACAGAAACAAGAGAAAAGGAACAAGGAAGACACAGACCTATATAAAACTTTGTTTTCCTAAATCTCTTCACTTTGACTACAACAGAACAGATTTTTCAGTTAGTCTCAGTGAACTTGCACAACACAAAACATTTTCAGAACCCTCATTCAAAGCATGTCATCTCAATATTGTTAAACCCTGACTGAGCAAATACAGACCTTTTTCCTATATCTGTAAACATATACTGTTTAGATTCCGACTTATATGCTTTCATATGAGACTACTGAAATCTGATTTTCTCGTATTTTAAATCCATTTGGTCAGCCATCCTCAAGTACTTATGATGTTTAAAAAGTAAAGATGTCAAAGGAAGTATTTAGACCTGTCACATGATGAAACTCCTATTATCCTAGAGAAAAGGCTAGCCTTCTGCAGAACCTTTGCTAATACAGTTCAGTTTTATTGTGTTTGAAGCTATCAGTATCCTCAAAGTACAATGCTCTTTCTCAGCTACTCAATCATTAATAAACAAAGACTTCAAACAAAAGTGCAAACTATTAGCGTACTACGCAGTCCTTCAACATGTAGGAGGCAAGTTGTCTACAAAGTATTTTCCTCATTGATAAAATAATATCACAATTTACCTACTTGAGAGACATCACAATTTTAGTAGTTCATTAAGTGCTGTAACTAAGTGATAGCACTAAAATTAAGAAGACTAGAGGATTAAGTGAACAATCTTAACATGATCCACTACTCTGACTTTATTGGAGCACATTCTCATCGCACCAAATGACATTCCCTGTCCACATCAGGAATTAGCAAGCTCCACTGTAGAGGTGCAGACGGACTCGGTATCTATCATAGCATTTTTTGTCCATATGCTTACACCATACTAACCACACTTTGTACAGATACACTGAATACCTGTATGTGCGGTTCCTCTGATTCACAGAAGCTGTTCTAACAGGGCTCTGTTGTGAGGGAGCCATATTGCGTGTTGGGCTAGGCACGTAGTCGTTTGGTACCACAGGAGGACGCACTGGCTCCAATGTACGATAGGGAGAGTGACGCCTACACAAGAACAAAAATATTTCGGATGCAAGTTAAGATAATACAGACAAAACCAACGATTTTTCATTCATTAAAATAAAGCTACGTGCTAATCAGTAATGAGGGCTAAAATTGTTTTTCTGTAAGTTTTTGGTATCTACAGGATTCAGTCAGTATGTTCTTCATGCACTTCAGTCTTCGTATTAATAAACTGTGTTGCAAATCCCATTCTTGTTTTAAAAATAATCCATATCTTGTTTTAAAATCAAGCACCACAAAGTCTGTATGTATATCACATATTTGCCAACAGCATTCATCTCACTTATAACATTTTCCTAAGCTCAAAGCCAAGTTCATAGACTTAACAGGAAAGTACCTTTATCACACACAGCGCAAATAATTATTGAACAGTGCCACATACTTATTATCCAGTTGTTTAGCATCACCTGTCCAAGCAGCACAGTTAATGCCCTTTTACTCTAAAGTAAGTATTTGTAAGTGTTCTGCAATGATAAAAAGGTTCCTGTTGGGAAAGGCTGACGATGCCTACTGTCTTCTGACAGAAATGTGCTAGGTCATAAATAAGACATGATCAGTATAAAGAATGGTGATATAACACCTCTTGACCTTTGTGAACGGTTAAAACAAAAACCAAAACAAACACCAAAGCCCCCACACAACAGAAAGATACTTTGTTTTTTTCCTTCTGTTCACCAAAGCTATTTATGCATTTTGTGACTGCGCTTACCCAATAGTTCCTTTTCCTGACATCGGTGGACTTGGAGGCTTCTGGGTGGGTGGTGTTGTACGAGGCAGACCACCCATCTTCATATTCTGTGTGCTGACCTGCATGAAAGAATGGGGAGAAAAACGGCCTTCACTAAGCTCAGCTTCTGGGGCAAGAGACAGAGATGCCTTCAGCAATTAACTCTAAGTAGGGGAAGGTTTAAATGAACAAAAAAATTGAGAGGCCATGCATTTTATATGCAATTTCCACTCTGCTAAAAGTCAAGAGTTGTGCTCAAAGGACTCTTTATTACATAGGGGTTTTTAAAACTGTATGTGCAAAAAAGTCAATTTGCCTTTAGGCTATCACATAAACATTGTATGTCACTGACAATACAGACACTGTTACCTAATGTGGTTAGAACTCCCAGTCATCATCTGAGATAAAGGCAGGAATTTCAGGTTGCACTACTGAATGGTAAATTTTGAAAAAATATTTTTAATATTCTTTTAAAATACTAATGTTTATATAATAGGCCACAATTTATTGTAATTAATACAAACATGGAGAAGTCAAAGTAATCTCCAAATATTATCCATTAATATTTTCATATTTTCAAAGCACAATGTATATTAAAACAGAGAGAAAAATACATGGCAAAAAATACAAAGACTTTCCCCCCCTCCTCCAAATCTGTAGGAATTTAATCTCTAAGTATCCATAAATAAATGGTCAGGGAGAAAAACATTTAGCACTGATGTGATGGGATGCAACTGTAGTTGTCCCTTCCCCTCTTCCAGGTTAAAATACTAATACTTATACATACAAGAATTGACTCTTAATTTCTTTTAAAAAAACCTCATCAGCATTCCTGTCTGATTGATCAATCAAAGAGTCATAAACAATTGTTACCAATGAAGGCAATTTGCTTATCTGTATACTGCCAGCCAAGCATAATTCTTTCAAAGCATGCACCCTTATAGAAATCAGTACATGGTCTTCTTACAAGTCATCTGAACAGCTTTGATTTATGAATGCTCAAACTATTGCTTAGACACAGAGCTATTCAACAAACCTAAATAAGCATGCTTACATCCCTTCTGCTGCTGCTCCTGTCATGCTCTATTTCACAGTTTCCTATTTCCAAAACTGAAGCCTCGCCTACTGCCCCCACCTCCCATATAAAGAAGGCAATGATCAAGGCATTAAGAGTATTTGCAAACATCATTAAGGGCAAATTACTCTTTTAAAATTTTACTATAGTAACTCGCTTAAAGCCCTGGCAATGTTTAAATTTGTGAACTGATAAGTACTGAGAACGGAGTAAGGAGTAATCTATTCAGTATTCTAATCCACTGAAACTTGATTCCCTGGCTCTATGTGATCCCAGTACTATCACATTTTCAATCTGCTGGGAGGAAAAGAAAAACAAGCATTGGAAGGGTTTTTTTGTCAGATTCAAAATGAGATGTTTGGATTTAGTTGCGCAAGAGTACTTTGTAATGTCAATTTAAGACAAAATTCATTTGCACAGCATTATAAAGTCCTTTAAGCCAACTCTAAGCAACAAGAAATCTAATGTTAATTTAGGTGAGGGATGAGGTAAGCACTGAACTACAACTACTTGAAGGAAGAGGGAAAGTGTAAAATGAAGTATATTTTATTCTATACACGGAACATTAAGAAATAGCACAAAATCTCATATTTTTTTTAAAGTTGCAGCACCCCCTAGATTTCCTCTTTCGTTAAAGATGCCTGTTTCACCCACATACCTATTTGAGTTGTCCAAAAAAACCCTCCACAAACACACACAAACACCCACTTCATTAACCACTCCCTTCATTGTCACCTACTACATTTCAAACAGGCTACTGAGCCTAGTGTGATTTAGATGTCTTTAAATGATAGCAGACTTAGACCAATCTGTGTGCCTCTGAATAGACCATTTAGGTGTTTTAGCTGGCTACACTATTGTTTCTGACCAGATGATGTAACCACTAGCTATCACTTTACAGTTAACATAAAATGTCACATATTTAACCATAAAGAACCTTATTATTTGTATGCAATCACTGCACAAACAAAAATGAAGTTTTAGGCTTCCACTGGACTAGAGCTCCAATGAAAAGGAAGAACAGCAGAGGTGGAGGATGCAGTGACATCACACAGCAGACACTACAAAGTGGAAACAATATGTGCCTGACTAATGCAGAACTCTAGTGACTACTAGTTACTTTCCTTAACACTGCGAATAAACATATCCTTGGCATAGGAAGGGAAGAAAGCTTTAGAGAATCTGGATGAAGAAAAAGTGAGCCTTATTTAGCCACGAAATTTTAGACAAGAAGCTGTTCTTAAGAAAGGCTAAACTGAAAGGTGGGGAAAGGTACTGACTTCCTGAAATGACTTTTCAGCACTAAAATGTTGAAAGAGCAAATAATTAAAGCTTACAGGGCTATTTTAAAATCTAACAGGACTGATGGTTTTAAGATCAGCTACTGTAAATAACACAATCCTATTTGAGTAACTTCCCCTTTGACTTACGGCCAAATAATCGCAGAAAAATTAAGAATGAAAAATTAGTCCAACAGTTCTGATCAAAATGGACAGGTCTGTGGAAACAAGATCATGCAAGACCCTAGAAAAGGTTACAGGCTTCCTTACAGAAAGGCAAAGAAAAGAAAAACAAAAGAGGAAGAAGAAAATTTAAAACTTTAAAGGTTGCAACCTCAGTTGAGATACAAACATTGTGATGTTTCCAATTGTCCCCTTCTCTGATGACTTCTACTGGGGGAGGTGGAGGGGAAGGAAAACCATTAGTGCCCCTCTCTTGCAAAACTTTATTGCCTTTACCCATATGCATATATGTTGTTAAATTTCCATACACAAATCGTCATCTGCACACATTTGCCAGAAGTCACACTGTTTCTGACAACATTTTCCATAGCTCCACACAGCTGGAACTACCCCGATACAACCAGTCAACAGGAGGGTGAAGGCAGAGGAATGCATCTGCTGGTAGTCTGTTTGACTACAGGACCCCATAGATTTGTGGTTGGATTGTAGTTAAGAGCTTGCAAATTGTTTTAGGTAACTGCATGGCAAAACGGAGCCTAGAAGAAGAAACACAAAGGGGTATGTCTGCTTTTGCTCACAACTGCCAGAACAGCTAACCACTGTGCTGAAAAAAAAAATAAAATTAAAGAGAGGCAGTAATGATTTGGGCACAAGTCTCAGGGAAAGCCACCAACCAACCAGTTGACTGTGCTAAATGCAGGACAACCCTGTGAACACAGAAGTAGCGCCCAGGGTCTATGTAGAATGCATGCTGGGATTTTTCCAATTCTTTTTTTGCCTCTTCCCTTAGAAGCAGAAAAGTAGAAAACACTACCAACTGAAATTACATGGAGGAACACCAAATAATCCAAGGGGATCTTTGATAAGCTGCTTTTTTTTTTTTTCTTCCAGTAGGCAACTTGCAGAACCTTTTTATACATGAATTAGCAAGCACCTGCACTACAGAAGAAAATGCGTTCTACCAAAGCTGTAACTGTCAACACTGCAGCTGGAATTTCAAGTTCACCAAAGAAACTGCATAAACAAAATAAGCAGATCCTTTGTAAGGAACAAGCACATCCTGGAGGATGAGCTGAGATCGTAACAACTGTAAAATGAACTGTGTGGCCACTACGGACCATACTGTTTAAAAAGGGTACAACAGTATTTCATCCAATATTTTATGTATTGAGCTACGGTATGAGTTTTAGAAAAGTAACATATGACGACTTCAAGACATGACACAGGACTGACTAGAGCCCTCAGAAAATAATTAAGCCTTATTTATCCAATTTCCATTTTTGACAACTAGTTTTCCATAGATTCCAGTGATTAAATCACCTTGCTAGGGTCCTACGTATGACTGAGTTTCCTTCATAGTTACATTTTCATAAACATTTAACAGATTGAGCTTCTTTAGCGTTCCACAGTATAAGAAATTTGTGGTGAAATAAACTGGCTTAAACTGAGAAATCCTGCAGTTTATTCAATTCAATTCTTGGGAATGTTTTCATGAGCAAAAAAATCTGTGGAAGAACAACTGAAAAAATCCACAGCTGGTCAGATAGAAGAGCTAGTCATCAGACATGCAACAAGTATTTGCACCAATGTGTCGTGCATTTACACTCCTGTGAGGAGGCACTTACCTGCAAGAATGATTTCACCCCACATTTTTAATGTTCTGAGGAACATCTCACTGTCAGTTCAATTACCACAACAATGTGTAGTTTGTTGGGGTTTTTTCCCCGCAAAAAAATCCATAATACCAGATACTCCACACAATAGAAGCCACTTTCCAAAGCCAAAGTTAGACTCAGCCAAGAATTTTTTTAAGTGGTGCTTTACGGTCACATCAGATTTTCTAGAACTTTCAGGATGTAGAAAGAATCATCTTTTGCCCAAAATCTAGTAAGAAGTGGTGTCCCATCTGTGAGGTACCATGGACTATATTCAGAAACTTCAAGCAGCTATCCAACTTTCTGGAGCAATTTTATACCTGACTCCAATAAACACAACATAAAGCTGAATGGAAACTACCTTTTTATGCCTTGCTTCATCCTGTAAATGCTACAGAGAAGATGAACAGACTTTTGGCTCATCATCTGCTACCTCGAAGTAAATTCCTTTTCAGGCTGTGCTTAGCCACCTGAATGCTTACTCTGCACATGTAATTAATCCATGTATTTGTCAGCTGATTAACCAGTTGATACGGCAGTGAAACGTCTACATTTCAACCGTCTTGGCAAATGACAAGTAGAACCTTCAGCAAGTGAGTTGACTTGGTTTTACCACATCCACTTACATAAAGTGATAGAAGAACCAAGTCTGGTAAATACAAGGAGGCTTAAGCAATGTCATTTTCAATTGTATTGCTGACAGGCAATGA